>JARQTG010000032.1:604923-1063701 GCA_030142615.1 Syrista parreyssii
ACGTGCGTGCGCGATACAAAAATACCATTGGTTGGTATAATTGGTACCGTATATGACTGTACTACAGCGGCCATAGACATGTGTATATATATATATATATATTACAGAACTAGTAGCCTATGCGGCGATCACCAGCAACTTCTCTAATCCGACTACGAAATTTATTTATTTAACGACGAGGTGTCGCTCTAATGATTGTAATCCGATTCGCCGCCATGAATTCACTCCGTCCTGTTACCTCTAATTGACCACCACGAATTTATACACACACGAAAATCGAATTCTCACCTATGCTAGATTTTCGATGATCTCAACCGAATCTTCCGTATCCCGTATAATTATCTAATCCCATGAAAATACCATGGAGCCCGTATATATCTTGGATGCTTATACACACGCGTATATGTCGGCCTCAAAGACCATGGAGCAACTGAGAATGTGGATCGATTAACACGCGTCATTTTTGTTATTATAAAATCACAGGATTGCCAGTTATACTCGCGATACGTTACAATATACGAGTCTCGAGACTGTATTTTATGGTGTTGTAAAAGAATTCGAAAAAGATACTTTTTCCAGAAAAATAATAGGATTTACACGGTATAAAATACCTGCCCCGCGCAATGAATACATTCAGATGCTTACTTGATAGCTCACCGCGTAGCGATCGGAGGCTCTATGGGAATGTCTAATTACCGATTACAAGGCCCGAACCGCAACGTGCACGTACGCAGATGCGTAATCACGTATAATACACGTGACGGTACGCGTGACTCTATGCAGGATGAGTTGAATGAGAAAGGACGCAACGAATTGCAGTTGCATAAAGAATGCGATAGGATGCGTCCACCCGTTATAGGTATCGAAAAAGGATAAGAGATTTGGATCAGTTAAAAATAGTAAAATTTATTCCCGTGTGAACGTGGCTTAACAATAACTGATAAATAAAATGATTACTAGTTTGGTGTATTGAAAATGTATAAAAATACGTTAAGAATACAATTTTCTTAAAAATTCATCTTTACCACACGTCGAATTAGTCTTTAGAATTTAACATCGAAGATGGGCTGTTATGACAGCTTGGTTGAATGCGAGTACCGGTGCTCGAGTTTCTTGGGCAATAAGATAGATAAGCAGAAAACCACAGATGTGGACGAGACGTAGGAGGGAGAATGGAAAATGAGTTTAAAAAACGGAGAAAATAATATACGTTATACTTGTATGTACTGAGAAACCCGACTGCAAACGAGCTTTTAATTGCGTCCGCTTGGAGCAGCACTTGCGCGTCACGTGCAACGCAGTCCGCCACGACAATCAACGGCAAATATGAAACAATCAGGTTCGTTCTAGCGTGCGAGAATTCGCGTGCCAGTTCGCTCGACAGCGAAACAGATGCGAATTATGGGACGCACATAGATTTGACATCGGGAAGACGTATCGAAAGAGCGGGGTTGATTTTTGAAAAATTTTTAAGAACAGACTCATCATATTTGTTCCCTACGACAGTCAAATTTCATATTACATACGACTGACCAGACCCCTTTTAATACGATATAGGTCATACGTCTGTCACTTTCGTAAAAGACACGTGCGAATTATTTTGACGTATTTACAATCGGGCTGGAACATCAGACTCCAATTTTGACAGATGGAATATAACCTACGTTCGACGTATTACCTAATGCAGTACAAATAAGCAAATAAAAATATTCCATTGAACTTGAACAGAGTATATTTAAATTAATAATAACAATGCAAAATGCTTCATACTTAATTTTTTCGTCCTACTGAATTTTCTTATCAAAGTCCATATCGTACACGATAAGAAAAATTTCTTTAATACCTTACAAGATATTAAACTATTTTTTTTTAACAACACCAAAGTACATTTACTGCACCTTGTGCAATATTGATAGTAGAATTAACGTCAGAAATTGTTACTTACATGTTATAGGTGCATTACTATTTCTATACATACGTAATCACACGTAACTATACGCTAAGGTATACATATCTACTAAAACGGAGTCTTTCGTTATTATTAGCCATTGCTGCGAACCTACAATCACAGACTCGTTACTTTCCGAGTAATTTTCAGACTCGTCTTCGTATACGCTGCCTTTTTTAGCAGTCAAACGCGGCGCAATTACGCAACGCAATTCGACGGACCAGAGAGATCAAGGGGAGGAACGAAAATAAGGTATATATACGAATAAATGAAGGTAGTAAAGTACAGCCGGAACTGGTACCGCGTACGTGTATAGCCAGCTACGTGTTTATCAGCACTGAGAAGGAGGATAAGGTATGAAACGAAACCAGAATATCCAGACGTATGGTTTACCATATGCATATACACACACACACATATATATATATATATATATATATATACCGGTACGTATTCACCATGAGAAGATGAACTGCAGAGAGAAATAACGAATTTCGGTGCAATTCCACCTGCAATTTTGCCTAATTATCCAACTACCAGCCTTCTCATGACGGCTGACCCTCGTCGATATTTAAAATTTTTTTGTTATTATTTGAAAACTACCACCATCACGTGGGGTTATTCGACGATCCAATTGGTTTAACGAAAGGCAATTATTTTTTTTAATTTTAAGTATTTTTTTACGTTAAATTATAATTATTATTCGTGTCAATTTTTATTGGAGATTCGAACAAGTTTTAAGAGCGATGAGTCGAACTGGTGTTGCGAGGTTTAGCGAAGCTTGCGCATAGGCGGGTAGTATGGACGCCAAGCGTCGGGACGCTTGGTATGTCGTTGAGAGCCATGTCATGTTCGCCGGATCAGGCGTCCCGACGCCCGCGCTTTTTCGTCGGACATTTTGTCAGGGTTTCGCAAGCTCCCGGCGCCCTCATGTAATCCTGATGACGGGGGCTGCTCACAAGCAACCGCCGGGTGCTTTGTCTTACCAAAAACTCCCTGGGCACTGTCCTCCCTATTTCTTTCGCGAGGAAAGAAAGTATTTTCAACCCTCTGAGCACTTTGAGAAGTAACGGGAAAAAAAGTTGTTCCCAGGGTTGCAGCATGTCTTTGGGGTTTTTTACCCTTTTTTTCCACCCCCGGGATGCCGCTTGGAAAACGTCGATACGAATTATTGATACGCGTTCGGTCCTGATGCCGCCTCTGTACTCCACTGGTATTTCGTTATGAATGTGATGTCTGACTAGGGTAGTCATATTCCCCTGGTAAAGCGTCGCGACGCTAACCGGCCGACGCCCCTAATTTTGAAGCTATAAACATTACTTGATGTTTTTTTTTTAATTTATTTTTTCTCTTATTATTCCTTAAATCATGCCTCCTTTACATTACGCAAACTATTCGTTACTTTCGCTATACTTGCAATGCATACGAAATTTATCGACTGTCGTTGCTTATATGTTATTATAAGATGAAATGAATTTTCAATAATTTTTTTCGCGGTATTAACATTTTTTATTTATTTAAGGAATTCTTCGGTCATTTTGTTTCTTTCTTAGTTACGATCTTTTAGTTTTCTCAATTTTATATTGTTCCGCGTGAAAAAGCTACACACGTTGTACAATGTAAAACAGTGAGCTGTAATACAGTTACGGAAATCGGAAGTCAGCTGCTGCACGTGTCCTCCTTACATACTATGATTCCCTAGTTCGTAGTCTCAACGATGACGGAGTGCTGTCATTTCCGTCAGGCGCAGTGCATCCTTCCTCTCCTCAATAGACAATGACGTCTTCATTGAACCAATTGTCATTCGTGCGTGTCCTCAATTGTGGATTTGGCAAACGAGCTACGTCAGAATTAACCCACGTGCAAGTGACGTTTGAATATGTAAAATTTATGGAAAATTTTCAAAATCCAAAATTCACCATAGACACAGTTTCTAGTGAAAACAAATGAGCATATAATAAAAATAACAAATTATATGCAAAAAATATATATAATTAATCCAATAACAATTGCATACTATCAAAAACCGACGTTTCCACGAAAACGAAAATTAATTTATAACAATTTTTTTTCATCAAATTACATTTTTCCGAAGTATTATATTCCCGTGGTCCCCCGTCACTCTATGCACGACCCTGGGACGTCGGCGTCGCGACGCTCACCACCTCTTGATAAACTCCTGATACGGCGCCAGATCGTCTCTCGACCTGCGACTTCGTTCCCAACAGGTGTAGACCCTCTTCGGCATCCAAAATACTGTCACAAGTGAAACAACGTAAACTTGGAGAAAATATGACAGCCAACCCCTAATCTAAGATCGATATACACCCGACGAGTAGCTATAGAAAAAAAAAGGATCGTAGCCAAGAGACGCTTAAACCTTTTTTAAATTGTACCATATCGTATGAAAACATACAAAGTTTCCAGACGTTCCCGAAAGGGATGATATGTAAGGTTGGTAGCTCAAATAAAGATCCCCTTTAGATATTTCGTGAAAAGTGCCCACCTGTCGCTCACTGCTTGTCGCGCTTCGCCCGGAACGGGTTTTTGCGCCAGGGAAGCAGCATGGTGACGGAGGTTGCTCTCAGCATGGACGTCGACGTCGGGATTGTGAACGCGTCAGACGCCAGGGCGTCGGGACGCTCAAACTAAACAGTACCTATGTAAGAAAGCTTCGAAGCTTGTGAACATTTTACTGGGACGGCTGTCTGATCGTGAATGTTCTTCGACTACTACGC
Source organism: Syrista parreyssii (assembly GCA_030142615.1). Taxonomy (NCBI): domain Eukaryota; kingdom Metazoa; phylum Arthropoda; class Insecta; order Hymenoptera; family Cephidae; genus Syrista; species Syrista parreyssii. The sequence goes on from JARQTG010000032.1 coordinate 609,610, forward strand.
TACTCATTGACTTGTAAGTAGTAATAAGGGCTGTGTTGGTCAGCCACGTGTAATTTAGCATTATAATTGGTTATAGAGAAAAAGCACTGTTGCTTAATTATTACGTGTTGTATATTAAAGGTGAATCGAAGTACAGTATGGGCTTAAATCATTGCTACGTTAAGATCAGCTCGTGTGCAAATGTGGATTGAGATATAATAAGATAATGAGACGCTTTATAGGTTTGTGTGTTGAGAATTGTTAAAAATGCTATTTTTGGTAAGGTGCTATAAAATTTAAGATTTTAATGCGTGACATTAGAATTCTGTACGTTTGGATATTAAATGTTTCTAGTTTTTCTACGTAAATGTATCTAAAGGGTGGTCAACGTTCGTGTATCTTATCCATATATTTTGTCGACTTAAACGCGACTCTAATTGAGTCTCATTGGGTTATCTTAACGATACCTTTACACTCCCATATGAAGTCGTATAATTTGATAGAGAAGAAAAAAAATTCCGTAATGCATTTTCGAAAATTAACGAAAAATTTGTTAATGGGATGAAAAAAAAAAATCAGGACGATAATAGGAATATAAATTTTGTAATTTACAAATTTTGGAAAAAATCCAAATTTTAACTGAATTTTTTAAACTGTCCTAGTCGTGTATCATTTTCTGAGAAACCTCCAACGGGTCGCGCCCCTGGGTCGACGCTGCGGCGCCCTAGCGTCGCGACGGCATACCCGGCGATCATGCCGTCAGGTTAGCAGGCGTCGTCGGCGTCGCATGACGTCTGACGGAGCTGCCAGTCATTCGGAAGATGTCGTCTGACGTACCATGGGCTCAGGGAGGCATACCGGCACAAGAGAGAATCGGGCGTCGCGACGCTCCCGGCTAATGAGGCACGTAGTCATCGGAGGCCGCGCGTCGGTGTCCTCCAGGGCTAGGAAAACAATAGTAGCTGGGGATGGTCGACGTCGTCTTGACGAGACCGACGTCAAGCGTCGTTATAACGGAGACTGGTATCAGGAGAATAGACGAATGCAGAGGTGGCAGAGCGTCGCGACGCCCGCCCGCGTAATTATAGATTTTCGGCGTTCCCCACTGCACCCCACGACGCACCGCCAATCGCCCACCCGTCACGTGCACAGGGGATGGAAATAGAACGTAGCAGTTCAACTATACCTATATACTATACTATATACGGCTTCCACTCTATAGTACAGTACTAATAGGTACCTAATATATCTATATTATAATGAATAGACTATATAAATTTTTTGTACCTCATTTGTTTGTATTTTTTGTAATTTTTTTTTTTACACATTTTATACAATCTATACACCCTTTTTTTCAAATTCTCTATAATCGCCTTAACGTTCGAGTACTAAGATGATCCAATCCCACAGTTTGACCTAATCTGAAGTAATTAAAACGCAGCAAAAGACACGAGAATTTATAGTAAAAAAGACCGACTAATCGTGATTAGTCGATAAATTCTTTTTATCCTCGGTCGTACAATAGCATAGATTTCACGTATTCCAATACGTGGGCTTTTTTCTCATCGAGGTTTCGACGAATTAAAATTATTATTCTAGCCTTAACCAAGCATGCGCAATGTAACGTGTCAAATTCTTCGGTAACGGGGAATCAAATAGAAGCGTAAGAAGAAAAACGTTTAACAAAATATTCATCGTAAGACGCGGCTGACTTTGATCGCGTTGATATCTGCATCGATACGCATTCTAAGTTTGAACAATTCGTGACGGGTGGTTTAGATACGTAAGAACCGTGTTGAGCGTGGAAAGAAATATATAGAAATACACTGTAGGATTGTTAAAGTGGCCATACGCATGTGTCTACAGTGTGTAAAATAAAATTTTTTAAAACATCCTATAGAGTGTTGAGCTTTTTAAGCTACACTTAAAAACATCCTCCGTTCGATATCACTACTTTATATAGAATGAGAATTAAGAAGCTTTTCACTACTGCCATTTGATTAGGATAGCATGATGAGTATGATTGATAATATTAGACTTTGAATTTCCTGAGTGGGACGTGAGCTTGCGGTCGGTAAGCGTCGCGACGCACTAACAGGGTAACATATACGTAACATTGAATCAAATGGTCGATAAGAAACAAGAATGAGACTAGCTTTTAATTTCACTATAATTTTGAAAAAGCTTTAAATTTGTGTGCTTTTCACGTTAACAAAATTATAAAAGCTCGATAATTTATTGCACTATTTTTTTTACAAGATATAAAAATATATCTTCCCCGCAGTCCTGCTTTTCCGCTTTCGCAATTCCGCGTTGAAGCTCACGAAAACCTAAGCTTGCAGTCGGAAAGCACAGCTAGGGAGAACCAGGAAAGCATTGAATTAAAGGGGATACTTGAAGCTCGGACAAGCGTCAAACTTTTCCTCGCTTAATAGTACCGATCGAGTGAGCTTGCGGTCGCGAAAAAGCTCCCCGCGTTATCAGGAAAGCATAAAGCTTTCATATTAACTTAAAAGCTTTTCCAAGTCTCCGAAAGCTTCCCTCTCGTCGAATTTCGTACGAAGCGGGAGAGCTTGCGGTCGCGTCCGCACTCCCCAGGCTATCAGGAAAGTATACGGGTGAAAGTCATCAAGAAAAGCTCAAGGCCACCTCGCGAAGATCTAAGTCCGGTGAGTTTGCGGTCGCCGGGAGTCTCACGGCTCTACCAGGGTAGCATCCACGAGTGGCGTAGAAAATTGAATCCATTCGCAAGTCCGACACGCGAGCTTTCCCAGGTGACGAGCTTGCGGTCGCCAGAATTCCTGGCTGACTACTAGGACTCCATAACTACTGACATAGTAGCATTTGAACCCTACGTCACCCGATTTGAACGACTTACCTCAATTAGTACAAAGTGTAAAATAGGAAGTTTATACAAAAAAGACAGAAAATATTTTTCAAAAAAAAAATGATAAAAATTCACAGTATAAAGTAAAATTAAAAGTAAAAAAAAAAAAAGAAGTCACTTCAAAAACTTCATAATATATCAAATTCTTCGCTCGAGTATCACCTAGTCACGTTCAAATGACTATTATATAGGGTGACAAATATTTCATGACAAAGTTCTAGAAATGATTAGACTAGTAAAAGAAATCGTTAATTACTAGACGAGTGAAAAAGGTTCATCGTCAGACAACTATTCGTAATCAGACATGCAAGTCTGTCATGTACGAGACTAGTACTACTGTGTCAAGTAGAAACGGTACAATCGTGATCCACCCACCGCGAATCCACTTATCAAGAGATCATGAAGCATGCGTAAGATAGTGGCGTCGCGACGCCACCAGACGCTCTTACTCCTACGGCAGTGCTTAGAACCGCAACAGTGACACATACTATACTAATTTCATTCCACCCAATAATTAATAAATAAGAGAAAAGTATTGGATTTAATTTCGATATTATTTATTGCCAATGTAAGTCAGATGAAAAAATGTACAAAATCAACGAGTGAACGTACCTTGAGACCAAGTAAAAATGTGTATAATAATAATAATAATAACAACAAAAAATTAAATAAAAAATCGTCAATCAGTACAGAAAAAAAAAGTACCTGCATACCCAGCAAGTAGATCAATCGCAATAATAATGACAATAATGCCATCGGACATTACGCAACAGGAAATTGATAGTAACGGAAGTTCCTATCTCCATAGTGAATGTTCACGGGAGTGTGAACTTTTCTAAAGTCTCAAATAAACTTGCCACACCCTATATACCTCGAACGTTCGTTCACACCTCTTTCAATCTAACCCCATAAATATCCCGTCAATCCATTTACAAAGTTTTGTACCAACCCGTGACAAATTCTATCCAGCCACCATACAGATACAAGGTGGACCATGCGAGCGTACGCTTAGATAGGTAGAAAAATAAAATGATCGTTCGAATGAATCACAACACAGAACGCCAAAAGGTGTTGGTGCACGTTGCTTATGGGAAGCGAGAGAAAAATCTCAATATTTAAATGAGCAGGCAGCATATATAGGTAGTGTGAAGATATTTTATGTAGAGAGAGAGAAAATCGACAAGCGTATGGAATCCGGAGCTAAATATACACGTGTTATATCCACATACGTATATACGTATATACGTATAGACCTAGGTAGAATCACAAAGTGAAATAAAAAGACACGCGATAGATCGGCCACTAGCTTAAGAGGAATCGCGGTAAGTATAGGAGATAGATTATTGGGCAAGACGACATGGACCAGGCTGGATAGATAAATTTGAAATAAATTTGGAAGCCAAAGGACCCACGCTGCCTTTAAATCGTGCATCTTATCGAAAACGTGGATTAACGGGTTCCTAGTGTACCTATGGATCTCCGGTTATCTCTGAGGTCTGCATAGTTATGGCCAATGTGTAATAGAGCAGGTATATGGAAGTGAAAACTAGTGGGACACAGTGTAGACGAGAGGTAAGAATAAAGTGTGGCCGTCTTTGACTTTCATTCAGTTTTATTACCGCCACTGAGATAACTTGGAAATCCCATCTTACTTACTTCGTGGATGCAAGAGACGATTTTTTGGTACCCATCCCAGTCCTAATACACTATTAATCTTCTTTGAGATTGTGGTAGGTTTTTTTTTATGTAAAACGTCAGATCTTCTCGCGTGCTTTACCACTTGGATAAATAGGACACGCATCGACGCTTACCTACTGCTTGTACCGGTGGACCACTGTGTAGGTTTTATTTCATTCACGGGTATACATTTATGTTAATAAAATATAGTGAGTGGTAACATCAGGTTATACATAGTCCGGATGGTACATTAATTTTAGGGCTTGTAGATATACTAGATGTTACTGTGCGTGTGATAACATAACCTATTGCACTCGTGGATTAGCACCTACTCGTACGTAATTTTGAGTGACGTATATGGCTTAGAGAATAGTTTCATTGGAGAACGTTATTCGAGATTTTGTATACTTTAATGGATTCTGTGGTTCGAGACGAAAGGAAAATAATTTTTTGAAAAGAGATGCAAGACATTTTTTGAGTCGAAGGAAAGAATTGAATTTTGTACGTTGACTTTTGAAATGTATATATATATGTATAGAAGGATGAAAATAACGAAGGTTAATAATTCCGCAAGAAGCGTGTTATTCTGCTTTACAATCAAGTAGCTGTTGGTGTGGGTTGGAACCTTTTCGAAATTTATGGGCGCAACGACTCGGCGCCGCGAGGTGAATTTACATGAGGAAAATCAACGGCCAAAAATGGAGGAGCCTGTCGTGAGTCTCGTGGTGGTTGAGGCTGATGGAGAAGCCTTAAGAAAGAGCCTTAAAAGGAATGACACGGGGCCAAAACACTTTGGGTACCGGCAAATAGAAACAAAAGTACCCTGAATGGTGGGGAAGACTTTATGCCGAAAACACCGACCAATCCTGGGCTGGTAACCTTTAAGTAGGAGTGGTCAACGAGTTCAGAGAAACCGAGTTGCAGCGCGATCGACCAATCCAAGGATTCTGAACCTACGCTGCCCCTGAAACTGACCAATTGTTGAGGAGGAGAACGCAAGGCAATGGTAAAAGTGATGTCTTCTGTATATACGATTCGATATATCCGCTTTGTTAACCAAGCAGCACGTACGAAGGTAAATCACGGTGAATGTATATTCTTGCTCTTAGTTTAATAAATGTACGGCTGATATAGGCCCGTAGCAGGCTGTAAGGTGTAAAATAAATTTGGTCAAGTTTTCAAAGATCCATGATACCAGAATTTCCCTAGAAATTGTATATTTTCAGAAACGAATCCTTGCTTTGTGAAATAGCGATATTCTTTTAGTTGAAAAACTTATTTCTGAAAAAATATTTCTGCCGAGTACTTTTTGGCCTTTTTTTCTCTCCTATCGACCAACAGTATCCGGTCGGCACGATAATTGAAACGGCAACGGGGCAAGTTTTCAAATCTCAGCGTAAAAAGTCTCTAATTTCCTAACGCACAGGGGTGTCTACCGTGAAACACCCCCCTTCATTATACACTTTACATAGGACCCTAACGGACCGATCTCCGATCCCCCTATGCACCTGTGCACCTGTGCATAGCGAGGCCAAAAATACACAATGCCACTTGTCCCCCCTCCCCAATCCCCAATGAGTCCCAAACGACAATAGCTGCACGGTTATACGAGATTTCTCGAGACCCCCTCGACAAATCTCCCTCTTTTCAAAAACACCAAGTACAGGCACCCTTCGACAGCTCATATCCGAAAACCAATCTTTTGAATCGCCATGGATACAACGTAAATCCCAGAACGTCAAACTCTCGAAAAATATCTGGAACGTTCATCAGAGTCACAACTGGAACAAGACCAGTAGTGAAAAAAAGAATAAAATTTATAGCAATTTCAAGTATCAAAAAATGTCCTTTAAATTTATCAAAGTTTCGTATTCACCCCCCTCGCGGTATAAAGATACCTTAAAAAAAAAATGGAGGGAAAAAAAAAATTCTCCAAGATAACCCGATCGCCATTGGTATCGAAATGTCCAAGCTTGGGTACCCATCCAAAGTGCATAGCTATCGCGGGGCCGATAAAAAAAATATCCAAAAATAAACAAGTCCCCCCCCTGTAGGTCCCCGCACACGTGTGCGCACTGTGCGCGATGCCGAAGGATGGTCGTGAATGTCAGACGGGGTGCGGAAGGGTGGAGGGACGGGAGAGATCGAGCAGGAGGAAGAGAAGAGGCATGGCAGGTAGAGGAGTGACGCGGGGGGTGGCGACGCAAGGAGAAAACAGTGAGAGGAGAGGAGAAAATGAAGAGAGGAAAGATGAGGCGAACGTGAGTCTCGGCGTGGGAATAAGCGGCAGGTGCGCGACGGCGCTACCGGGGAGCCACTTCAAGGGGCAAAGGCCTTCTCCCCAATCACCCTACATCACCCCTGGACACCCTACTCGTCCTACTCGCCATCCTATACAAGTCTAATACTTTTGGACACCCACTGGACCCCCCCCTTTTTTTATTTTTTTTTAGTAAATTTGATAACGAATATTGTCAGATAAGGTTTGGGAAGGCAGTCGGGTATGCATTGGTGCTAAAACATTGTTAGACGCTACTGTAGTGTGGATTTAATTATTTTTGGTTGTTACGGGTGGATGCACCGTGAAGGAGTGAGGCGGGACTCGGCCGGACAGCAAGTAGCGAGTGGGTCGGAGAGGCCAAGGATACGAACGTATGCATTTTTTTTCGAAAGGGTGCATCAGGTGCAACATAAACTCTTTGCTCAAGGTGGAATTCAACGATTGCTATAAATCGGAGGGCTTATTGACTCGTGTCCATAAATTTTATATGCAAGATCATCGCTAAAAACGATTCGACTCCGAATGCAAGGACCGTGCAATTAATTATACGGTGCAATAATGAGCCTGTGCATTTTCTGCAATACCCTTGCAGAAAGTGCATCGTCGTCATTGTACATAAACATTGAAACGTAGCATAGGATCCTGCCGTGGTTGATTCAACGTGGATCGTCGAGGTAAATGCAAAACGGCACTTTTTAAATAAATTTTTTGTAATTACGTAAATAAGCTCGAGAGTGGTGGACGTTTAATTTTTTTTTTTTTTTTTTTTTTTCCTTTTCGTTACGAAATATACCGTCGGACGAATAAACTTTCCAAGAAAATCGTCTCGTCCTTAATTGCACTTCCGACGGGACGATTAAGGCCTGGTAATTACGCGGCGCGCTAATCGCGGGAATTGCATCGCATTGGACCGAGAGTAGATTATATCGAAATAGATGAAGATTAAAGGGAAAAAGTGAATAACTATGAACTCGGGTTAAGCTGTATGCTATAACATAAAAATAACGAGATTTTAATCGAACATCTTCCTTTGGGCTTTTCGTGTTCATTTTACATTACTAGTTTTTAACGTTGACTATACATTGAGTGGACAAAAATGAAACTCCTCTTTTTACTTAAAACCTTTTTTTTTTTTTCACGTCCTAATCGTTGAAAGTACCGATAACCTTAACGGACCCTACGTTTGATCCTAACCTCACTTTAGATACGACGACCAGTAGGAGCTGGAGATTACGTTGTATGCATATACTTTCGGATTTACAAACATTTGTTAAGGACGTCCCAGGCGAGTTTATCAGCTGACATTTTTAAAATTTGGATACGATTAACCTAAATTGCTGCTTGGCCAAAGTGTATCTACCGCCATGAAAGGTTATGGTTGGTAAACGCTATGGAAGGATACCAACTGCGGAAGAAATAAATTCATTGGAGGCAACTTCAGAGCGATAATCTTGAAGGTGTAGGTGTGGCTGTGGGTGTACGACGCGATACGACGTATGCCAGAAGCAAAAGGGCGTAAATATCATATCTGTTAATTAAATAAATTAACGAGTAGTCAGGTCGTTTGTTAAATTTCTCCTTTATTATTTATCGTCTTTTTCTTCAAGCCAAGATCATAATGAATTCTCCATTGGTTTGGTAGTCATGGAGCAATACCCCCGGTAGGCATAATAGCCCGTGATAATATCAGGTACCAAGTTTTCTTTTTTCTTTTTCAATTGCCCATTCCTCATCTCCAAGTATATAAGACACGTACAGCCGTCGTTAAAAATATGAAAAATCTCAATGCACGGACTAAGTAGTAATACAAAATTTAGGTTATGTACCATCCCGACATGCAACAGTAAAACTGAACTGAAATCCTATAGCAATAACCGTATGAATGAGGTACAGACTGAAAATTACCCACAATACCCAACCTGCTTTATAAAACGGACAAAGATCGTACAACGTAGACAAATAGCTATAGTACAGATGAAAAAAAATTTACCGCTACGAACGCACGTGCAAAATTTACGTTCACAATTTGCTCCGCGAGATATTTCTTGCTGCGGTTGGCTACCGTCCGAGCAACACCAGGACCACACCGCGCTTTATAATTTCAGGGCTGAATTAATTTCACCCTTGATGAAAAAAAAAAAGCCGAGCGATCATTGACCGTTTGACATGCCGCGACTGCAGACCGAGCACGGCCGAAGATAGTCGAAGTAAGCCGAGGCCAGGGTACGTATCTCGTGGGAAAACGGAGCAGGTGTGACTCGGTAGAAGCTTCCTACAGTCCTGAGCGTGGCGCGAGTGTCCTGCGCACGCGCAGTGAACGTACTTTTGTCGCGCGCCCGTAACAGTGCGCATGCGCTCTGCACGTGAGTCACGCGGTTACCTCCCGTATACATGGAACGAGTACAGTAATGCGCAAGCGCGCCGGCAGTTGTCGCCGCCGTCGCTCTGGCGGCATCCAAGCAAGAAGCGTGTGCGACACGTGGTCACTCTAGGGTGGGCGTGTGTGGGGAGCGGATGTCCACACGAAGCGTTCCCGACGCCAACGGAGAAGGGAGTTCCGTTATTATCCTGCATTATATCCCTGTACGAATTAATCAACGATTTGTCTCGCATGATTTAAAAGCTCGAAACTTATCCCAACCATCCTGGCCCTTTCACTGCTGTTTTGTCTCTGATTAATTACGACCGGATATTTTTTCCACTGGGTTACCCGACTCTTTCTTATACCTATACTCGTTCCAACAGAAGTCACTACGTAAATCCATATCGTCCATCTGACAATGTCAGAGTGGCTTTGGTACCCTGGCGCCATCTAAAACCTACTATACGCTTCACCTTAAATCCGCATATAGACCCTCGACTAACATAAGTCTCCGATACAAGTGACTCTCCTCTTGACGTTTCATATATCAATTTCTTACGTCACTTGATTTTTTTTTCCATACCTTCTTTCATCCTATACTCGATACCTGAGAACAGCATTGAATTTTATGGTACATGGATCGTCAACGTGTGCAATTTTCTCAAAACGAATAATCCAACTTCCGTTACTCTCACTCGCGCATGCGCATACCACTATACGCCATAGGAGCGTGAGAACGATTTCTCGGTTAAACACAGAGACCATACGATATTGCCAACAATGGCGTAAAGGATAGTTATATACATGCAAGATAACCTCTGTATATAAGCATACAGTGAAACGTGTACTCTTTTGAAAAAAGGTCCTCGTACAAGGATCGTGGTTTTAAGGGTTTCGATCCCAAACGGATCTTGACCAAAAAGGTCCGCCTCAAAGGGTCGCATCTGCTATATGAATATCCATGGGTACACGTGTTGTCCGTAGATCCGTATAAATGTATTATCTTTGATTCGACCCGAATATAAATCATTCTCAACGTTAACGATACTGTATCGGTATTACACTAAGGTGTCGTAATACTTTCACGTAATAAATAATACACCTCGGCTACGTGTAACATAAGCGCACGTGAAAGGCAATCGTGGAAAAAGACAGTACCCACCAGTAATTTTGTTTCTCGTACATAGGTAGGCAGCCCTGAATCATCAGATCTTGACTCGCCGTTGAAAGTTCATTTTCGGTCTTGTTATTTTTCACGTCCGCTACTGGCCCCGGCGGCTACGTATCCAGCACGAATGAATTAATGCCACGTTTTCTCGTACCTATTTATGGACGCGCAACAGGTTAACGCCTACGTTTCCGGAACGCTCGCTTAATCGCGCAAGGGCGTTTACACCAGATAGCCTCCACGATTACACCGAAGGGGAAGTACCTTTTTATTACCGATGAATTACCACCACCTACAGATAATTAAAGCTTGCTCTCTCTCTCGGGGACCTAGAAGGGAGGAGGCTGCCATTTGCATTTATTACATCGTGTCTGTGTGTATATCAGCCCTATACACCCTTGCACTCTACACTTACACACAAAAGTAACACTTAACTCTCAATATAAGTGTTGGGTATGTTGGTAAAAGTGTTTTTAAAAAAAAGGGAGTGACTATTTTTTGTCGAGATAATCTAATCTTATCAAGATCTATGCGATACCCATTAATTACGTATATATATGAAATAATTATGAGTCCGTTAATTTTGAACGTTCTAATTAAAAATTGAATTACCTTATTTCATAAGGATTTTTAAAAAAGCAGTAATTTCGTATTTATTCTTAAAATATGATTTTCAACATCGTTCCTCGGATGGTATGGTATTTTTTTTTTCTGTGAAATTCTTATCTTTTTATTCCATCCATCCGGAGAGCGGATGATCAAGAACTGAGCTTGTTATACCGGTCCGCCGCTGATCCTGATTCTGTATAGTGTATATAGGCTGGTATACATGGGACGACGTAGAGACTGCTTGCGTGGCTACAGGTAAGTAAAGCTACGTACCAACTGCGGTCTACAGTCGTAAGTAAAACTGTCCTTCTTAGCAACGCGTGTTCGTGCACCACGCTGAGATTTCAGGGTAACGAGCTTTCCTTTCATAAGAGATGACGGCCGAGATTGGCTTCCTTTGAATTGCCACGTCCCGCGCGGCTGCAGTACCTTAGATCGCGCACGTCGATCTTACTGATCTTTAGTATAGTCCGATACGGGGACGATACACTGATGCATCGATACAACGACGAAGGCGTCGCCTCCCGACTGGATAATGCCGACACCTCCAGTGCCGTAAGACAATAATTTATTGACAGGCCCGAACCCCTGGATTTTTGTCGTAACGAATTACCCTGAAAATTCATACACGATAAGTGCTTAAATTCCCGAAAAATAATTCATACCCTTTACAAGGTACTAAAATTAAAAAATTAGTGTAAAAAAATTTTTTTCGAATTTTTATTAAACAAAAATATACACGTGGCGTTATAACGTGTTATTTTTGTAATTAAAAAAAAAACAATTATTAACCCTTTAGTACAGGGGGATTAAAAAATGTCCTTGATTGTGACAGTATTTCGTCGAAATCGTCATTCGGACCCATTCGGTACACAGCGAAGCGGCACCGTTATACACTGACAAAAAAGGTCCCCGTGTTATCCAGCATGGCGGCGGCCATAGGCTGCGAAAGAAATAAGAAGACCGATGCCGTCGAGTACGTGTGTATTGAAGACCAGTATACAGGTATGGGGAAGGAGGATAAAAAAATTGGAAGGGGGATGCACGTTTCTCGCACACGACCCCCACGTTCCGTACACGCTTCCTGCCTGCAGCCATGACGTGTACGATTCCGAGCTTCCGAGCCGGCTTAGGCGTGATTACCTTGTCTCAGGTGAGGTTAGGACCAAGAGGTGTGCCAAGATGGCCTAGGGGGTGGTTTGGGCAGGGTGCCAGAAGCGTGTGGTGGTCCCTACGGAGGGCAAGGACAGGTGGCGATGAGAACCAGGGAACCTCGAAGCCATCGAGTTCTCACGCGCAAAACTCCAGCTGCCAGGGTTGGCGACGTCAGCGCCACCACTCCCGCACAATCCTCAAACACGTGTGCCATCTTAACCCTCGGCACGTTATCCTCCCCTATGTAGCTTCTCTTTAGGTATGTATTCGGGCACCCTTATGTATACGCATTTTTATGTCGAGCAATTCAGTGGGACCCTAATAGTGAAACGGCCAACTTCACTTTGCTTATATATATATATATATATAGTGTATATACTGATATACCCGTAGTGCGGTGGGTCAGGAACTATAAATATTGTTGCACTGCACCCTTCCATCTTTATGCCAGTTAAATTCCATCCGTGTTTCCCCCAGCCATCTTTACTACTGGATTCTACAACCCTCTTTGCGACCTGTCTTATTTGACTAATTACAAAATTCGTTAGAACCGTTGAAATTACGGTTTTTCATAAAATTAATAGATTTTGAATATTATCAATTTTAAACATATATATGACTAAACATTTTTTATTATACAAAATTTATATTGGGTTAGATATGAATTATAGGAGGGGGTACGTGATGGAAGATTGCAGTACCGATTATAGTTTTTAATTAATCTTAATTATTAGTTATCTATAGTGCTTTATAAATGATTCCAGGTAATTGAGGATCTATCGGAATATCGATCTGCAACCGGAATATTGATCGATCATTATTTTTATGCATTTGTCATTTTTTTTTTTTTTTCTTATCGTTTGTCATACAAATTAATCTCTTCCTTCTTCTTTTGTTATGCCCATACAAATCTCACGCAATTGACCTGCTGGATATTTCGAAGCACTGATATCTGATTGGTAGATCAACGCCAGTGTCTAGGTGATCTAATAGCGGCTGACTGGTCGATTGGTTGCCTAGTAATGATTCGGCATTATCTCGGGCACACGTACTGCCCATCTGAAACAATCTGACTTCGGCGTAACGTAATCTGATCGTTGGAATGTAATTGCTCCTGGTTATTCCACTTAGTTTGGATGAACGTACTACTTGGTTTGGCCATCACGAGTCTGCATGATGAATCATTGGCTAACATTTACACGTCGCGAGAGCCAAGTTGAGGAAGCAGCAGGGTAACGTGCCATTAATCATAAACGTGGATGATTTTGATCCAAGTTGTAAAAAAGGTATAGAAAAAAGAAGAAAGAAAAAAAAATTGTAATATTCCGGAAAATATCAAAAAATGATAATTACGGTATAATAATAAAAAAATATTCTCATGATTTCAGCAATGACAGAATTAATTTTTAAAATCCGACACCTGTCTGCCTTTTAGTCATGATCCTGAAAGCAGACTATACCCGTGCACGTATCGGAATATCAAGCAACAGGTTATCCTTTTCCAGCGATCGGTACTCGGAGTCCTGATGAAACAACCCTTCTGGGGCCCAGGGCGATAAAACAAGTCCCCAGTCCACTCAACCTGATCAGTAAGCAGAGCCGAGAGCATTTAAAATTCTTACCGACGCTATATCCCATAAGAGATCCTCGTGTAGTACAAAGCAACTGAGAACCTTTATCCCTAGGGCCCGGCTTGAACTACCATTTTCTTTTTTCCCTTTTTCTTTTTCCTTTTCTTTTTCTTTCCAATTCACTACACACTGTATCCCCATCTCCGCGAGGACGGCATGTGCCGCGCTTGCGCCAGCTACCGTGCTGCTCGTGCTGTACACACGCCAAGGGAACTTTTTGTGCTTGGACTGTGTGTCTCGTCCGTGTGGGAGTCAGAGTAGGGAAGGGCGCATGCGCAGACCGGGTAAAACCTGTCGGCGCTTGCATCGCCCAGCCACGGGTATATAAGAGGCCAGAGCCGGTCTCGAGGCACATTCAATCACACCTACTCAAAGGTTCAGCACGCGGTGCGAACCAGCAACTGACAGTTCGGCACGTGCACACACGAGTCTCACGAAGTATATAGAGAAAACCGGTTTCCTCGAGTCCAAGTCAGGATGAAGAAGACCGCGATTGTTCGTAATCTGATCTCTGCGAAGAGGGCCAAGGATTCCTTGATCCTATTGCGTGATTGGCTGGCCAGGGTGCGGAACGGCGAGAATAAGTCCTGCAGAAACATCGAGTATCGGGAGAAAATCGTTAGGCAGAATTGCCAGAACGAGAACAGAGTTTCGGCTGACCTGGATGAGCAGCGCAACGTCATCAACGAGAATCTTGAGAATGAACGACGCGAGGCAGCCGTAATGGCCGTTGCGTCAATCCGTAAGTGCCATTCTGATTTGGATTGGTGACTTGTGATCATAATTGTATCCGGCTGAAGTCCTGCGAAAACATTGTTTTGGAGCTGATCTTGTGCCTGAATAACGATGCATGGGTTGTCATCATCATAATCGTCTCATTGCTATTGGCAACATCATCATCATCATCATCATCATCATCATCAACATCATCATCATCATCGGTATATACCCACTGTCAAGAATTTAATTACTCAATTCAACTACTGTCTACCGGTCGACCACCAGCAGCTGACTGACACGAGTAAGGCCTGATAGCCAATTGCTGCTTTGTAGCTTTAAAATAGTTTGTAGCTTTAGAAGTTACTTGTTAAACCGTATTCAGCTTGACTTCGCTCGAGTTGTTTTCTGGTTTAGAGCTTTAATTCGGACACTTCGCAACTTAGTCTGACTCGTATTCCTCGCACGTTCTGACTTGACGAGTGTCGCGATAGCAATTATTCTTTTAGAATCCATTTGCAATATTTATCCAGCTTTAAAGACTTGGTACCATGTGATATTAGATAATCGTCCAAGATACAGAATATATCTAGAGTTTGGTATATATTAGTAATAAGGCAGAGGTTTTTGGACATGACAATTATATCGAATCTTATAAAAATAATTTTTAACTGTGATACTAGACTTAGGTAGACATTCGATTGTTTACTGTTACAGAATAATTGTAGTTTTATGAATGCGAATCGCCATGGTTCGACGAATAGGCCGCCCAGTGCATATTATTTATCGTAATATGAAATGTCTGTGATACGTGTTATAAGTAGAGAATAAGTGGAGGCAATATTATCGATTTAAAACTATTTAGCTTTAACTCTTGGTTACTGTGATAATTTTGGAAAATGTTTTTCCGTGCGATCTGTGATAATGGAAGGCTTAGGTTAGGTTTAAGGTAGATAAAAAAATACGTCTGTGATACGTTAGAGGTTAATTCGATTAGGTAATCGTGATATCAGAGTGCTTTAATTACGTGAAAATTTTATTGAAGATTTTATAGAAAAATGTATGAAAAATTTTATTCAAAATTTTGTCTTCCAGCCTCGTGTGATATTACGTGGAAAATTCATTTGGAGAAGAGTTAGGAATCTGTGATACTAGATCGGATTGTTGATTAAGCGACGTAAGATAATTCTAGGATTAATTGAAGCAAAGCTCGAGCGACGTTTTGTGATACTTGGATTATTCGAATGATCTTTGTACATTTTCCAATCGAATTCTCGCGTGTCAAACGAATTCATGTTGATGGCATTTTTTTTTTTCGGGGTGTTTGTTCTTTTTGTGTTTTGTTCTAATTATTGTATCGATTATTGTACTATGCGTTTTCGTACTCGCTAAGGATTTTTCGTTTGTTTTTTCTTTGTCGTACTTTTTCCATTTTTTGCACTTTTGTTTGTACTCATTTTATTTGCATCTTAATATCCTCGCACTTCGTATTTAATCGTTTTTTTTTTTTTTTAATTTTCGGTCGTCTTCGTTTCGCTGTATCTTTTTTTTTTTTGGACCGCATGATCCAATCGTAGCTTTTGTGTGCTTTATTTCTGTAATGCGTATGTGTTTAATCAATAAATTGTGTGAAAAATATCTCACTTGTGTCTTCGATGTCTTCCTAATACCCGATCCTTCGAATCTGGAAATTAGATATAAGTGAAAAAATTGTTTGGTTTAATTTTGACAATTAAAAAATTACATTTAACATTGTCGTTCGATCATTTTGTACAAATGTCAAAATACTTTTGATAATTACTTTTCGATAACGAAATTATTAAAAATGCTGACAGCTCGATGCAAACATTTTATCTAAACTGGTCGTGTTAAAAGATATCTAAAAATGTAATCCAAATTATGGCTGATTATAAAGAAATGCCATTTATTATCAATAAAATAGTCAATTATTAAATATAGCAATGTGCAGGATAAGGTGAAAAGGACGAAATGTGTACTTCGTTAAAATCCCGTTTAGTCCCGTATGGCGCTATTTATTGCCATGCAGCAACTGCACCATCTGTTACGAAATCTTTCAAGCATCAAAGGGCAGTTTCGACCCTTAACCATAGATGGCAACCGGTGCAAATACCACCTCAAATAAAAACATCAATCGCCTTTAAACATTTTCTGCTTAATATTTCCACTCAATCTAAAACGAGATTCCAATTAATCAAATACTTGAAATGACAATGCAATCAAGAATAAATAAATGAAATATAAATTACTGAAATTGCACCGCAATCAGTATTAACTATACAAAGTATATGATTATTCGAATAAAAAATTTTTTATTTTCAAAAATACCCTTTATTTACTCATACTGAAATTTATTTAACGCAATCACAATTATTTAAACTCCGCCATCTTCCCTTTCTCGATACTACATTTAATACCTGATTAGTATAGATTCAAGATAAAATCATTAAAAAAAAAGTCTCACCACGAAAAAATGTCATTTTGACACTAAGTGCCTGACAAGAAAAGCAACCCTGTGCTTTCTAAGACATTTGACAGTTTCTTCCGAGCTGAATGAGATCGACCGAAAGAAGTAGAAGGGGAATGAAAAAAGGTAATCAAAAGAAATTTCACGAGCTCGGATTACAAACATTAAGGATTATTATATGGGTAGCCAACTACCTGAAAAGCTTTCATTATAGGCTGCACGTTTCAATACAATTTTCCATTTAGATTATCTGGCTGATCTGCGCAGATCTTTCCTCTATCTTAACCTATAAGGCTACGTCGAATGCCATGGGACCATCCTAGAAGTGCAACTCGACACCAGCCTGGGGTGAAGCCTATAGAAAAACATCTCAGAGCCCCCGTGAATCTTACGCCACATAAAGAGGGATACCGTTTCTTTATGAGTCCTGCCTAATCTTCTACTAAAGTGGCAGAGCGTTGGGTTACGTTTTCAAAACGTGTATGAAAATATTGTCAAATATTTGCCACAGGAACCTTGTGGCTCCTGCATGACCCATTGAGCAGGAGAAAAATTTTAACGTGTGTAACCGAGAAATTCAAGAAAAATTTATTTAATTGATTATGCAATTTTTTTTCTAATTAAATTTTTATTCAGCTTTTGCGAATTTAACTATTGGCTATTTTATACGCGGTATGGACTGATTTCGAAAAAAGGCTATTTTCGATGGAATATTTTTTATTATTAGAATTTGGACAGTTACTGTTATGATAGAGGAAAAAAAAATTTTTTTTTTTTAATAGACATAAATTCCTCATAAAGGACATTGTAAAAGGTGGGTTCAGCAGACTCAGAGAAATCTATTATGGTCTGCATTCAAAATGTTCACTACCCAAAAAATATTTTTGATTCGATTCGAAAACGTTTCTCAAACGCCTGCAAATGGTTGACTCGTTTCCTTTTCGTTGAGTGAATTAGTAAATTTGGTGCCTCAGGCACTCACGATCCTTCATGATCCTTAAAGGACTTTCCTTTGTGATAGGCCCTAGCATTATGGAGTGATTTTCGAGTTATTTCGACTTATTCATCACAATAGTAACCTCGATTCTCGATCTCCATTGTAAAGATGACCGAGCATTGGCGTAGACGGAAATTTTTTTTTTTTCACGAATTTCAAAAAAAAATTTCTTTCTCCCTTCGAATAGACGTAAGTTCATCTATTATGAAAACTATGCCCTCCACGTGTTTGACTGATATTAAAAATTTTTTTTTTTTTCATCAATTTTCTATATTCTAGTAGATGATAAGCGCAATTTGATCAGTTATCAAAAATTTGATGAACCGTATCCAGAAAAAAGTTATTATAACAGTTTATAAAATATGATTATCCAATTTTTTCATGAAAATTTTGCACTTCAATTTTTACCAATATATTTCTTCAAATCGCCACCTTTCTACGCCAATGTCATCCTACCCGAACAACTGACTTGGAATTTGCCGAGCCATTTTCGAGGGACAATATCATAGGGAGACAAATTTCTTAAAAATGTACCTTTTCGACTGGTAAAAGGGACAATTATCGCATTATTTGACGCTGTTTAGCCCCTGACTCGAAGCCTTGGAAAAAGTATACAGTTCAAATCACATAGTCAATGGATTTCGCGTGAGCAGCACGAAGCGTCATTGTAAAGACTTCGATTTCAAAAATCTCCCGAGACACTCGTTGTGTAGGTAAGTTATATTTGGCCAGGTGAGCCCGCGGCTTATTGGCTTCGATAATAGACACATTAAGTCAATTCCCAACGTCAAAATTCCTTTCTCAGTCATCTTGGTCGCCAGGTGGAAAAACTTAGGCTTTTCGAATTTTGTCATTTCGCTGAAGAAAATCAAACGACAGAGCAGGTTTCGTCTTTACCTCAAAACCCCCAAAAAAAATAACAGTAGATTAATACCGACTCTGCCAATACACTCGAACGATCCTAAATACCTATGGCAAAATTTGGGAAACCAATTTCACAAAGGGGATTGCAAGTCGGATGTAAATTCAAATTTTTCAAATTTCTATTTCAAAAGACTCGCATTCCATATAATATCTTTTAAAAACACTCGTATTGTATAGGAAAAAAAAAAAAAAAAAAAAAAAAAAAAAAAAAAAAAAAATCAAAATTATAAATTTTTTTTTTCCTATCAAAAATCAAAATCATATTGCTCGTATCTATTGCCCGATTATCTCGGTTCCTTCTTATGCACCAGATCAATCATCCCCAGTCGGTCTTCTTGCATTTTTTGATCCTCCGTATCTCAGCACAGGCATATTGTAAAGATACAGTTTTCCTTCGAAAATTCAAAGGTAAAAATACGACAGCCCTCAACTTCAAATAATTGCATTGCAGTGGGCACCGCGTAGTCTCCCACTATATATTCCAGCATTTATGCTTCGATTCTATTTCGAGGCAATTGGTGTATCGAGTTCCTCCTTCCTCCTATTTGTAGCCGCCTACCAATCGACCAAAACGAGTGCTCGGTCAATTCTGACAAAAGCGCGAAAAGTAGCCGCGACGCGGCGAGCGTGGGTACAAAAAGCCTTAAAGAAAGAGAGGGACAATAATGAGAAGGTAAGAATGAAAAAGTGAAACGGAAGAGAAGAAAAGGAGAAGAAGTGGAAGTGTAGAGCGAAGAAAAGCCACGAGAAATCCCTCGCACTTGGCTACACATCGGGACGCCTTTGAGCGAGTGAGATCCTTTGTGAACACGTGCACGGAAAATCGTAAATCTAACTAAAGAAAACCCATAGAAAAACCAGCGGGTCTCTTGTGCTCCAAGGAGGGCTCGAAGAAACCTACACTAAGTGGATAATGGGTCAATGGCGTAGACGTCCAACCAATTCACGCGATAGCGTCTACTGCGAGAGTCATGAATTTTCAAAAATTCGAATCTCCCGCCACTGCCTACACTTCCCAGCCCCACAATCTCCACGAATGCCGTGCTATTGTAACGTGGGATTTACTGGGCAGCATTCAATAGCATTGTACCTAGCGGAGTGATAGAAATATTTGTATCTCAACGCACCACAAACCCCGAGTGCTAGTCGCGTATTCACGAGAAAAGATCCTTCCAAGTGCGAGCCGAGAGTTTCCTGTATTTTCAAAGGACTGCAGCGGAGATAACGATCTCTTGAGGATTAGGATAGTCAAGAAAGAAATTAGGTGCGGAAGTGAAGTCGAAATCCTTAACTGATACGTGTGTATTGTAGTTGAAAAAAAATCAGTATCTACCATAAGAGGCTTTTTTGAAAAAAAAAAAAATTTTTTTTTTCAAAGTTTATCATTTCATAGACTTTGACCACGTACGCAGACACCCTACGTCATTGAGGGTACCAAATTTCTTGGTTTTCAAAAATAGTCCAAAAAAAGTTTTTTTTTTTTTTTTTCTCCCCATTAAGTAGTCCACGTGAAGGAGTCCTTTCCGCAAGACGCAAGTGTGTCTTGCGTGGTGGCGATAGCGCATGTTTGTCCAGGGAGCAAAAAAATAAGGATGACAAGAATGAGGATAGGAGAAGGTCGAGGAGGGGGTGAGGGGAGGAAGAGGCTCTCGTATTTCGCTTTTCGAAGTCTCGACCACGTGTGTCTCGCATTACGGATGGGTCTCTGTTTTCCCTCATTCAACCTTTTTTTGCCTCTTTCCTCGTTCCTTGTGTATTTCACGAGCTGACCAAACTCGGCGCACATGCCAGACCAACGTTCGGTCATGCAGTCGTCTTACGTCCGCCATTACCGGCTGACTGCTTCTCCGCTAATTATCGTTGGGACCCTGCGACCACTTCCGGTCGGCACTTTCTCATTTTCTCTCTCTTCGTTGCGATACAGTACGACCGCCATTTTTAAATCTATCTCTGCCGGGCGCTGCTATTATTTCTCTTTGTGCACTTGTACGCGCACGAGATTATAGAAGAAATCGTGTAACAATGGAAACGCGTGCAGTGGGCAACTTGCGGTTGACTTGCGAGAAACACTTGGGGAAATTATTTGTGTAATAATTGAAGGATGTGAATTTTTTTTTTTTTTTAGAAAAATAATTATTCGAAAATAACTTTTCCCTAAACATTTTTTATTAACCAAGAAAAAATAAATCGTCATTTCAGTTGACAACAGAGATCAGAGATTCTTCGTGAATCACACGAGTGTCGCGCTCCAGCAGTCCCCCATATCTATTAATAGATAATCGCTTCCAGCGTAAGAGGAGGGTAAGAAGGAGAAGAGCATATAAGAAAAAAATCCCGTAAAAAAGAAGTCTGGCGGTAGAAATCCAATGAAGAAAAAAGTGACTGACCACGTGCAGGCACACGTGACGCCGTGGGAACCGAAGGGGCCGCGAGAAGAAGACGCGAAGGAAAAAAGGGAGAAAAAAAGGATGAAAAGAAATAGAAAGAACCATAACGTATCAGAGTCATGGCATAACATTATTGCGAGGTAAAGCCTATGGCCATATTAAAATAGATCATCCCCTTTTTTTTATCCCTATCTTCCCCTTCTTCCGAATCCCGTACAATTTTTTCATCCCACTTCGCCGTGGGTAACCGCGCATTCAGGTAAGTCAAGTTTTATGGGGGTCCTTACCTGGGCACAGGTGTAGACACCGCTGTGTTTCATCCCCTTTATAGGGGTGCCAGTTATACCAAGACCTACAGCAGGTCCACATACAATTTTTCTAAACTGATTTTTTCTCTGGACCCCCGCAGCACCCCCGCTTTATCAAATAAAATTGATACTAATTTTAGGGGTGAGTTTTGTCATTCTCTAGCTTGGATTTCATATAGGGGTGATAGTTTTTGTTTACCCAGCTTCCCCTTAGTTTTTCATTGATACAATACAGCAATTTGATCTCGAGCTGCGGCAATTAATTAGCGCTTGATAAGAATTTTAATTCTGTGCGATAAAGCAGGGATACTAACTTTACGGATATCCTCGTAACATCGTAATGGATTTAACAGGTTGTTCCCTAAATGATGCTGATTCTATATCGACCCCACTGTGGTCGACCCCACATATAATACATTCGGCAATACCGACGAGGTCCGATTAGTCGGGCGAAAGATGATATTTACCTGGGACCATTGCAATTTGAGAAGAGCAAAAAGAACATGGGGTTTCACCCAATTTGAGTTTTAACGAGGAAATTGGATAGCGCGTACAAATTTTACCAGCGTCCGATAGCGTTCGAATTTCAAGTCTTGCCATAGCGGGCTAGGAGGGAGTGGAATGAAAGGGGTGAAGGAGGAAAAAGAAGTACGATAAAAAAAAAAAGAGATGCGATTTAATAAAGAAACCTGTAGCAAACCACATGGGTTATCGGATGGCCGCATCGAGAATGATTCTGTACACTTTGGTTTCCGATGCTCATCCGTCCCTACGGTCGAATTTGATATTTCTCCAATTACTAATAGGATTGTACTTATTAATTCGTGAGACAATTTTGAAAAAAAAAAGCGAGCACTCTACTATATACTTTTGAGCCTTTTAATTGTGTACCCATGGAACGTGATATTATTATCGTTTCTGAAATAACAGTATAATATTACAATACTTTTATTCACTTGATACGTCAGCACGATCAGACTCGTACCAGGCGTACCTAATGCATGGTACGAATGATGAAGTAAAACGTTAGAACCAGCGGAAAAATTGAAATCAAAATGAATATCAATCTTTTCGAAAGCGGGATTATCGCGAAATTTAAATTTCCATTATAATTTAGACGATGAAAAAAATAATTTCATCGAGACCAGTAAAAAAAATAATTCACCCATATTTTATACCCCTACTGCAATCTGATTAAATTTACGTTCTACAGTCACGTAGTCCAATCCCGGGAAGCTTTCAAAGTGCCAATTTCCGGTTTTACCATTGCGCTACCATTGTCAGTCTCAGCTAAGATTTTGCGAAATATTATACCCCTGCACCTGCCCTGGTGGCTGACTGGGTGACTGGCTGACTAGGCCCCCATCCAGGAGATAGTTTCTTCCTTATGGCGTGTTAAAGAGAGGAAGAAGGTTATGAAGATGGACGTATCAGGGTGAAAGGGAATCCAGCTGGTATCCTTCACTAAGTAGTGGAACCATTTTAACTTCGCACTCAAATTATTATAATTTTTTGGGGTAATCCTTCACGAGGCCCTCTTCAATGCCGCCGGACAGGAAGTTCGTTCAATACTTTTTTTTGCTCCTCCCTTTCTTTTTTTCTTTCCTGACCCCATCCCGCGTCGCATCCTAAAACCTCAGCCCTCCAACCTTGCGCGATGATTTGTATTCTTGGGCCCACCGGTGGGCCCAACGGCCTTCAGAAATCTCGCAAAAATCTGTAATCCGTCCATCCGGTTTCACGTTTCGCGTTCCCTCTCGGCAAGGAGATCGCATTGTCCTTCGCGTCCGTTGTTCCTTATGGTGTCTTCAGCTTGATAAATGACTCCTACGGGGCCCTACCACCCCCCCCCCCCCCCCCACTGAACGGACACGAGTATAATGAGACACCGGTCACGTATATAGGATCTAGAAAACGATGGAACCTGAAACTTATGAATATACAAAATTTTACGTAAATCTTAATTATCGTGTGATACGAAATCTCTTACTTTTTTTTTTATTTCTAAATTATCAGCCACGAACAGTCCGATTTCCAAGAATAGATTACAAGTCTGTCTTTAAAAGCAATACATTTAGTGATACTTAACGAGCGCTCGACTCCGGCAAAACAGTTAATCGACGTCACGTTTCTAGAAAATGAGTGACGAGCAAGATGGATTTTTATAAGGCGAGAAAAAAAAAAGATGATAAAATCACTCTTATGGGACATCCGGTCGCAAGAGACTTTCCATTTCGCACTTAAGAGATTCCAAGGTTCCAGCATTGGTAAGCGTCTTTCAGAATTACTGGAAGTATCTCTTGTACGAAATGAGTATCTTTAACTAGATACTAATCTAGGGATCATTAGGATCAAATCGGGGCCAGCTAAATTAACGATACATATTCTACCGGATGTGTCCAAATAGTACAAATGAAAAATGTCACACTAGTTATCCAGGCGGTATAAATTACGCAGGTAGAGATGCTTTGAGAAAAAGAGATTCCTTCGCGCAGAAGGCACAATCGATTGGGCATCATATTTTAAGGTGTCATGCCCAAAAATTGTTGGTGAATCATTTTTAGCATCTCATTGATATCACCGACTGAGACTCAGCGGGATGGCAAACTATTTTCGTAGCCTAGTACCATTCTGTTGCTACTACTACTACTACTACTACTATGAGAATTGCTGGTAAGGCCCACTTTAGAGATACTAGTACCATGCCTACTTGCCGTGAGGCCCCCCAATGGCCCCCTGGAAAATAGTTAAATGGATTTGTAGCCTTACACATGTTCGCGAGTAAAATAGTTGTCAGAAGTAGGACTGAGGTGTATAAAAGGGGGCCCGTTGTAAGGCCCATCAAGAAAATGGCACAAAGCATGAGGTTCGGTAGAATCCGATGGGCCCTATTTCGGTGCGTTTCTTCGTTCTGTGGAAAGCTACGGGGTATAGTCCTGGCAGAGGGGTTGGTTTCCACTTTTCACGGTGACGAGAGAGGAGGAGGGGGCTTGTTTGGTTGTGTTTGCGCGGGCCCGCGGAAAATCCATTGAGCTGCTGGCCCAACAGAGCGAGGAGGGCCCTATTGTGGGCCCAGGCGCGTTATTATGGTTACCCAAAGATCGAGGCCTACTCTGTTTTCGGGTGGGACTAGGGTGTTATGGCTATGTTATGGGGATGCCATAGGGGTGTTGCCAGAAGCCAAGGGGCATAAGCGGGCGTAGTCAAATTTAAAATCCTAAAGACCCTTTTGTCAATCATGCCAATTTAAATGGGGTCTTATATTTAGGTCAGACCCATTTCCATATACCCAGTCATCGATCATCGCTCATTAAGACTAGTGAATCGAATTGATTGCACTCAAGTTTTTTGTGCCAAGTAAAAAATAGTCTTAAAATAAAAATGAATAAGGCCCAATTCATCATAGCCCGACTATACATCTATCTATCGTATCTATCGTATCGCTCGTAACTATACCCAGTCAAAAATAAAAGACTTCATTTCTCAGTATACCGCCGAGACTACCGCACAACGCAACCCATTTTTCTAATCACATTGACACCATTGAATTGTACATTATTAGTAAAAATCAAAATGCTTCCAATTCAGACCCATTCATACACAACATACGGAACCACGTATAAATCCATAAGACGCCAATGGAAACTTCACGCCATAGTAGTCAACTACCATAAAGCACCAATACACCCAGCCGATAGGCATTATTGGAATCGACGTATGGAACTCGAAGATCCGTACCCATGCTGATCCTCACAAATGGGCCTACTAAACGGAGTTTCCCCATACAAGTTCTCGCTCCCGTAGGAATCCCATAGAGTTACAAACTACAGGAAAACTAGCGCTCCGTTGCACGCAGGCCGCGTATAAAGTAAAAGGCCCAAGAAACGTGGGCCTCACGGAAAGACCAGGACAGAAGAAAGATTCAACAAGACACATACACCCCGGGGCCCAAACATGTAAGAGAACATAAAGAGGGTAAGAAAAAAGAAAAAAAAGACGAACGCATAGGACCCCTCGAAGTCAAAAACGTCAACGAAGATCCTTTAGGAAGCACAGCGCTCCTGGACGTCTCCCACAGGACAATACGGGACTCTGGGATACAGGATGAGTTCAAGACTGAGTGTGGCCTCGTGGACCCAAAAAAAGGGCCTGAAAGGGACCACGACGTGGCCAATCTCACAAAGATGTCCCCGGTGACAAAAATATTTAACAACAATCGCCATTGTCCTTAGCACTGACGACGCGACATCTTTTTGGGACCTATTCGAAATTACGCTATTGTACTGAGTTAGGATGCTGCGTCTCAGAATGATGTCTTCTAGCAGCACCAATGCCACCTCGTGACGTCTCCTCTACAATTGACTCTTCCGTTCTTGGTATAACACTTACCCATTTGAATGTCCCGCCTTTTCATGGAACAACACTTGGGCATCCTTACCCGATCTTATACATTATTTCAAAATAGTTTGGCAGCCCTTAACAAAATCTCGTACCATGAATATATTCGTATACCTAAGTCTACCCTTGTTTGGGGACCGTACTGGGTTTGTTTGAGCGACCAATGTTTGTCCATTGGTGGTGAACCTTATTGAGGTTGGTACACACACACTTTGACCTACAGTCAAGATCAGTTTGTTACGTATTACTTGGGATGCTGGGTAACTAAGGTGCGAACCAGTTCGGAATGAAGATGACACCGGGCAGATATTTATGGGCCTCAATTTGTTAGCCTCCCGACAACGTTCAAAGCTCGTGACATTTTTACCTGTATAATAGCAAGTTTCGAGCACGAGATTAGCATAACAGTAATTTTTTGATAAAAACGTAAAATCACAATGAAGATGTACATAATGTATAATGGCTACGATACGCGGCGTATAACGCGTCTCGGGCTTTCTTTGGGCATTGTAAAGGGGCCTGATGCCCCTTGACATAGATTTAACATATGATAGTAGCCCGGTAAGAAAGATTTGACAGATCTTACGGCAAGTCTCGAATAATCTACCAAGAGAACCCTTTTGATTGAAAAGCCGCCCCTAATCGTTCCATCTCTCGGCAGAGGGGCGGGATGGGTCGCTAAAGGGATAGAAATGAGACGAGAGTAGAAATAAACGACAGAAAGAAACTATCCATTTATAGGACAGAAGCCATTACTTCAGGCCTTGTAATTTCGGCTACCTGAAGCCGGTAATCGTACAGGTTAGATCAGGCGGGCTGACAGTGTCACTTTTCGTACGGACAATGAAGGAGGCCGATCGCCTAATTTCTTGGCGAGGACAAAGGAGGACGTCACTTTTTGAAATTGCCGAGCGAGTATGAAAAACTCGTATAGGACGAGGGACTAGGTTGAGAATGAATTTTTTTTCGAAATACCTCAAGCGTCAGACAGTGCACGGACTCGAGGGCCTATTTTCTGCTGATTTTATTCATGGCTTTATTTTTGGTCTCGTTTTTTTTTCTTTTTTTTTTGAAAATCTTCAGGCGTTAAAGTCTCTCTTAAAATAATCCAGAGCCACCCGACCAGAATTACGCGGTGGCAGCGAAGGCCGTTGCACTCGAGCGAAGACGCTCAAAAGATGCAACTGAGTCGGAAAAGAGGTGGAGGATCTAAGATTGGGTCCTATAGCTATGCTCGGGAAACTCTTGAGGGCCCCAATTATTTGGATATATAGTGAGACGTTGTATGGCCATGACGCCTTCCAGTTACGACAGACTCGAGGACTTGGGAGCGTGAAAAAGGTTCTTAGATGAGAAAACTGGCACCCGTCTTGTGTGACTGGCTAATGTATACGAGGCTTCTTGAGAATTGAGACCCCCGATAGGATCAAACTTAAGGCAGTTTAGTCGGCTGAGATAAACATGTCTTAATGTTTTATCTCGTGGCTGAGCTTGAGAATTTATTTTTCTTCGAGCATAAGGAAGGGTTGAGCGTCTCGATGGATGAACGTGAGAGTAAGATGCACTTACCATTAGTTTTGATGAAGGCAAAAAAAATAATTACTTAAAAATAGGTAGAAAAATTTTGAAAAAGTGGACGTGATAAAATTCACTAATTAAATTTGATAACAAGACTGTTTTAAATTTTCAAAAATAAAGCGTGAGAGTAATTTGGGAAAAAAAAAATACAAATTTTTCGTATTGAGTTATTTGAGGATTTTGAAATTACTCAAGAATTTTTTTTTAAGAATTTTTTGAATGTAGGTAATTGGCTTATACGACGGGGACAATTATCACTTCCGATGGATAGGAAGCTGGAACCTGTTTGGAGAATACGACCTTATCGGCAATCATCAAAGGCCACTGGAATTCTACTTCCGGTTGCGAAGATCCCCTTTTGGAAAGCGTCAAATTAGTGCGGAACCTTTCCGAGTTCCCGTTACGAAAAAAAAGGGCCAGGACCGATAGAGGAACCGTAAATTGGGTATTGGGCTCCTGGCTATTCCTACACCTACATTTTCATATGAATCCTACCAGCAGGGTCTTCACGGGATTTGTGGGCGGAGATGGGACTGCAGTACCCAAAAAGATCACAGGATGCCAATAGGACCTGAACACAACCGGAGCTAACTAGTTGGACGAGTATAGGCAGGTGTTCCTGTTTTTCGAAAAAAAAAAAAAAAAAAAAAAAACTCCCTTTTTCCATTCAACGAAATTATTGCACTTACGAATGCGATTTTGAAACGGTAAAAAAAAAATTTTTTTTTAAATCGAAAATACTTTAATTTGCAAATTTCCCAGGTCGAATAATCTTCATCCGCTTCCGTAATTTTAAATAACGTTACACCTGAGTAATCACGAGTGTGTGATGATTGGACCATCAAAAATCCCTAAAAAAACTACTAATAAAATATTTTCGAAAAATCATATAACGAATGATAAATTTTCTGTGTAAGAAGATATTTACAAAAATATCCAACATGAGATTAACATGTATATTGAATCGAAAAAAAAAATTCTTACCGAGCCTCTTTCGCATGATTTTGCACGCATAAAACGTAGGTGCATCTAAGTTCTCTTTGTCATCTCAAAACAGCATCCACTGTTCAGAAAAATGCGATGGTGGTCCTAATCCTAATCCGTTGCACGTTTGTAGGTCAGCTAGCCGTAAAGTTTGGTTAAGGTTAAGCCATTCTATTACTCTGGGATTTTTGGGTGCAAACAAAATTTTTGAAAAAAAAAAAAAAATCAGCGAACCATGACGTTTTAACGCCCTGAAGACGATCCGGCGGCCATTACAATTCCTTTCTCGTGGATCCTTCGCGGATTTAGATCGGGCACGATTATGGCCGACGACCTCGTAAACGACGATCGTCTCGTCCCGACACGAGATCGGTCTGAAAATTTGCGCGATCCGCTTTTCCTCAATATTTTGGGACGCGACGCGTTTCACGCCTCGCTAAATATATTTAACGAGCCGAGTGCACGTCGATAAAAGGACTAGTAGCTTGTCTACCTGTATAAAGACGCATACATGTACGGTACCTTTTTAGGCGTAGAATTTCGTTAAGAAATACCAATTTTTTTTTTCGAAAAAAAAAAAAAAAACCGATATTTCTCTACAAAGGAGGCTGAGGTGAGATTACTTCATTTACGATTTTTTTTTTCAACGACCCTATAAGGATCTCGAAGCTTACCTCGTTACGAGGAAAAATTAGAAAAAGAAAATTCGAAAATTTCATAGAAAACCATAATCAGGTAAATAACGATTATTAATAATCGACATCAGACCATACTAAAAATAATAATATTCATAGAACCAAAATGAATGATCAATTATCCATAAAACCAAAGGATCAAAAAAGGCCTAATGAAATTTCAAAAAAAGAAAAGTTACACTGTCAAAAACAAGTAATCGCTTTTTGGTGATCAAACAATTTTGGGGACCCCGCTTGACGTCAAAATTTGGTCATCCAGCTTGAATGGCGATACGAATCGCAGCATCCCTTGAAGCGGTCCTCGAGGTCGCATTAGAGTAGCATCGTAAAATTCGTAATTTCGCGGGATTCCGTTCTAGATCGAAATAATTCTCCACGCAGCAACCGCGCGATTTCCGCGGCGATTCGTGCCACGAAATTCACGTGCATTCAAGACCCGAAAACGATTTTCCACGGCTTCCAAGTCCCAGACATGATATATATACGTTTTCAAAAAGCCAGCACATTGTTACCAAGAAGAATACGCAAACTGTCCCTAAGTCACTATCGTACCCATTTAGGATACCCATTTCGTAGCAGTGAACGTACCAAGCGCCGAAGAAACCCGCGAAATTCAAAAAGAAAAATCGTCACGCCGAATTAACATCGCAAGTCGAACATCCATTCTGCCCCAAGTAACAAATGCCTTTTTGTTCCGCCAGTCCCAAGCTTCTTTCTCGAAGTCGCGAACCGCCATCTCTTTTTCATCCTCTCAATCCCCATTGAGAATTTCGAGCGAACGGCCGATACGCTGATTTTCGAACTCCGTATATATGTATGTACTTCTCTTTGAAAAATTCGACAAACCCTCATTGTCGTCCTCGCGTCCAGCTAGCAGCCTAGGACGAGTCCCGTGACGACAGATCACTCCTGCAACCAGCTCCGCCAACCTACCTTTGTATCCTTAAACGTTATTTATAACCCTCTTTTTTGTCATCCTTTATCCCACACGAACCGCCCCGAGACTTGGCTCTCTGTCTCGTTAAGGAACTGGATCGACTACGCATTTGCATCGCTTTATCCGATTACAATGAATCCTTCTGTTTACCTGGCTGCACGCTTCGGATCTACCGAAAGATTTTACGATCTCGCAAAGACGCACCGAGCGCAGCTCGGTATTAATTCTACGAGGCAGATACATTTATAAGGTTATCGGATTAGAGTGAATCGTGGACTCTTTAGTAGCTCCTTGCGTAAGCGGTACAGGGGAAGATAGTGATTATAGTATTTAATGTGTATTAAAAATATTCCTCTTATTAATACTGAATAAAATGAATAAAATGAACGGATCTTTCTAATTTGCATTAAATGGTAGAAACGTCGGTAGATTTAACGAGAAAAATCATCGCGAGTCTACGTTACCGACATAGCTGCTGGATAATTGTGTTTTTCAGTCGGTACGAACGAACCTACGTATTTGCATAGAATATTGGAAATGATGGGAAAGATTGTTCGAATAAAAAAAATATATATACATGGAAAGTCGTTGCAAAGAAAACAAAATTTCAGGTAAGGACACTCGTTAGAAATTCTACTACCACGTGAACGAGCCTACCGTAAGTAATACGGGAGTATTTTGAAATGCAGTTGAAACTAGAAAAAAGACGTGGAAGCCATTAAGAAAAAAAAAAAAAAGATACATCTCGGTCAGTAATAACTTAAAATGGGATTCGCTGGTTATAGAAAAAGAAATACGTAATTTCGGTGGCGCTTATAATGGGACCGGTCGAGCACTAAAAAGTCTTGCTAGAGCGGAAATTGGCTGGAATCTTTGACAAAAAAAAAGAGAAAAAACGGAAAAAGACAAGAGAAGAAAAAAAAGTTGAAATTTGTAAAACGAAGGAAACGGTACACGGACGTTATACGTGGGGGGATTAGTGACGTCGAAAATTTGAAGTAAACTAAATGGATCCTGTGACCGGAATCATCCTGCCGTGAAATGGCCCACCCAAAACTTACTCGAGGCACCAAGGAGTATATGGACCAACTAAAAAAAATAAAAAATAAAAAATCCCGTCGAAATGGTATATAACGGAGGCACGATTTTACCCCCGAAAAATATCTTAGCTACCGACGCGGCATCGTGGAAATTCATTTCGGGACGCGATCTATGAAGA
This sequence comes from Syrista parreyssii, assembly GCA_030142615.1. Lineage (NCBI taxonomy): Eukaryota > Metazoa > Arthropoda > Insecta > Hymenoptera > Cephidae > Syrista > Syrista parreyssii. The sequence goes on from JARQTG010000032.1 coordinate 640,988, forward strand.
AACGCCCCCCCAAATGAATTTAGGATCAACCGGATGAAATTGGTCACCCAATAAATACTGGGTGTTTTTCTTGGAACGCTCCGCCGAATAATAGTCACGAGATATTACTGGTACAGGGAATAAAGGGGTTTCGTGGTACAATAGAATTTCGAAAAGACAAAAAAAAAAATGGAAACCACACTAAACCGGCATATATCCAATTTTTTTTTTTCAACAAGAGAATCGATTGAAAATGACCCAACCTACGTGAAATATAAACTCGAGAGATGCATGAAAAAAAATTTCTTTCAAATTAATACCAATTTTTTTATGATTTCATCAGCAGTTCGAATCAATTAGAATGTAATGGGCAATTTACAAAAGGAAAAAAAAAAGTGATAAATTATAAAAATTATTTTCGACCAATTTTCAATCGGACATGAGCGACCGAGAGGAATTTCTATGAAATCGGTAGTAACGTAAAAAAAAATAATAAGAGAGAAACGAAAAATTCACTTTATTACAAAAGCATCAGGATGGAAAATAGAGTTTTCCATCAGTGGGGCAGGGGAGGAAGGAGGAGGAGGGGATAAGACATTTGGTCCACGCAGCAGCCGAGAGCCTGGTAATTCGGTTCTCTGAAAACGATCGCGAGGAGGTGGAATATAATAATCGAAAAAAGGAGGAGAGAAATAATAAAAAGATAAAGAGGACGAAAGATTAAAGAGGGGAGATCCAATGTATAAAAGGTCCAGAGGAGGAGAGAGCAGAGAGATATAGTGGGATACCAATTTTCACGGATGGCTCGAAATCACCTTATAATGACACGGAAGGTTCTTGCCTTTTTTTCGACTGCGCTCGACACGAAGAAACGCTACCAATTTTTAGGAAGCCCTTTGAATCATTAGGTGTAGCGATATAGGTAGGTACCGCGGATGGGTCCGAACGGGCCCCGGAATGGGGTCCGTGGTGACTAGGATCCCCGATAGTTGCCTCTTTTTTTTTTGTAGCGCTAAGGGATTTTATAGCGTTGATGGGCCACTTGTTATGGCGTTGGATGCACGTGTTCTAATGGGCATGGGGGAGCCGAAAAAAAGAAAGAAAACAGAGAGCGGAGTAGAGCGAGGGATAAAAAGGGAAACGAGACACCTATGTAGCTAGAAAGTGGAAGACCAGGACCACGTGGGAAGCTGTCAGGGATTTATCTACGATTACTCGAATCCAGTAAAATCCTCAAATGTACAACTGAAAAATATGTCTTTAGAGTTGTGAAAATGTCAAAACTTCAAAATCCATAAGAGAAGACCAAAAAGTCATACCTAGTCGATTCCTTACTAAGAAAGTCAATATAACGTATAGGTGGAACAAGACGAGTCACTGTATTAAAGTATTGAATGAAAATAGCCACAAGGACCCAAGGTATAAAAAATGATTGAGAAAGAAAAAAAAAATTTATTCCGAAGGCTGCGGCCCTGAATTTCTTCCTATCTCGGCAAGTAATCTCGGAAAGGCTCGCACTCTTCCCCGGGCCCTTTTACTTGTCTCATCCTCTTCGCCCTTACGAGGTTCCAGGCTCACCGGGCTATGACTCACCCTTGCACGTGTTCAATTCCAGCCGAGCAACCGAGCCCTTATCCCTGGACCCGTCCTGACCCATCCTGACTGTCGGACCTTGGCCCTTTGCTTGGGCCGCCCCGCCCACAAGCCACGGCCGAAGAATGCTAAAGCGAGAGAAAGGCCCATTCGAGCGGAATGAGAAGAAGAGGAGGAAGAAGAAAACGAAGAAAGAGCCAAGGTAAAGGAGGGTAGAGAAGAATGACAGAAAAAAATGAAAAAGGAGGGACTAGTGTGGGCGACAAAAAAAAATGAATAACGTAAAATAGCGGTAGCGACCTGGACCTCGGCCACTGGCAAACGCATTGTTAATTCCTTCAGCGTCTCCGCGCCATTATGCATTGAAATATATACGTATATACATACATACATATAAAAGCGGCATCTTACTACACCACGCTACCCTCCTTTTACCGAATCGCGCGTAGGCGGAAGGTCCTTGAAGGACCTTCCGAAAGGATAATGAACGGGAGGCTGTAACGGGCGTTTCGTGGGCCCGACACATCTTAAGTTCGAGATGAACCGTTGAATTTCAGACTATCCGTGCACTTTACGCTTAACAATATATTCTTTCAATTTTCAAAAAGATACATTGAAACGAAGAAAAATATGAGACGTAATAAAATTGGGCCTTACGAATTTTTTTTTTTTTTTTATATAAAATTCATATATTTATCTGTTAAAGTCAATGAAAATTTTTTCTCAACGAACCATGAACTATGTGCAAGAGCAAAAATTTTGTGAAACTCCCCCCGTGCCCCTCGAAATGCGTAAACGAAAAATTGAGTCCCATTTTTTTTTTTTTTTTTTTCATTCTTTTATTCGTCTCTTTTTTTCAGATCGTCTGACACAATAACCTCGGAGCGAAATACTGGTCAGGGTATCCTGTAAAGGACGAGTCAAGACCCGTACGAACAGGATACCGCGATGACACGGTGGGCCTAATCCTGCGATAGAAATCTGGATGCAGAGCTACCGGTCACCGCGATCCAAGAAAAGGGAAACGTATAATTTATAACAGTAATCCCAGTAGCAGAAGGAACGAAGGATCCCTTCGCATTTTTCCTAGGTCTCCCTTGTTCTCCCATACACGTATAAAATATATGTTAAAGCCAGTCCTCATGAATTTCGTATCGATCACGGGCCCAAAGGACCCAACGGTATAGAGTTTGTTTACGTAGCTGCGGGCCCCGCGCAGTACAAAAGATCTTGACTGTTTACTTAGGCCGATAATGGACGTATAGATTTTTGAAAATTTTACTCGAAAAGCTCCATACCCTCGCTACCCTTATATCCCTTGCGAACGATTTAAAATGCCCTCCTTTTTAACGCGGAACGTTCGAACCGCAATTTAGGGGACTCACTCGAATCACTGGCCAGATCAATATTTGACATTAGCTCACTTCGAGTAAGATGCTCATTAGATGGGTGTTTGTCATCGAATTTTCTTCATGACAACTCAAAATTGTTGTCCCAGGTCAAATTTGATCAAGATTTTCGTCTATAGATCCTTAGCGGATAACTCGCGCACAATGGCAGATCCTTCGGGTCCTCGAGACATTATTACCCACAATATTTGGCAGAGACTAGCAGTTCGTCCTGTATCGAATAAAGTCGCGTCTGTTAAACAAGCGTCTGATCGTGCGTTAAAGAATCTCAGGTAGATCGAAAAATTAATGAAATACAGTCCCAGAAAAAAATTTTTAATCCAGACTTCGACAATTATTCCACAGTCGCGTATCCACGCGTCTAAGACAAGTTTAATGTCCTGCAAAAAAAAATAAGGGACCTACGGCAAAAAAAGGAATGCAATATGTATACGATAAAAAAAAGATAAAAGGAGTCCACGAGCTATAATGCATAATGTATTCTTTATAACTCAAGACACACAGTACAGTAGCGCGGCGTGCATCCTGCGTTCAGCGCCATCTACGCAACACGGCGATTCTTGCCAGTTCGTCATCCTACGGTCAATAGAATGACGGTCCCCCTTCACTTAGAAAAAGAAGAAGGAAACAAAACAGGAAAAGAAATGCTGTTCCCTTCACGTGGAAGTTTGCTTTGAAAAAGGGATACGTGCTGCAGCATCTAGAGTAAGAGTTAGTACCGAACCTAACCGTAGCCCGCGCCACAGTAGACGCGCCACCTTCCTTCTTGTTTCTCAGGCGTCTCGGTTCAAGTTCGATTTCGTATTTGAAATGCAGCCGCGTAAATTGCATTGAAACCTCGAAGGCAGGTTTTCGTAACTTGGTTTTGTTAAGGATTCTGGGTTCTCTAGCTCCTGCATTATGCGTCAGGTCCAGATGAGACGTGAACGATACTTCGAGGACCTGTACGAACCTGTACGCCTGGTTCGAGTCAGTACGAGAAACGAAAGAACAAGTTTGAACATGCTCGACTTTGGGTCCTTTGGAAAATCTGCTGTCACAGATCTTCTTTTTTTCATTTTTTCTTCTCTTTTCCGGTACTATTGGATTTTTCCTTTCGGGGTGGATGTCTTGTTGCGAAACCGTGCAGGTTCGAACCTGCACGGACCTTGGCTTCTCTCTGACTATTGTGTCTTGAAACGAGAGCTTTTCTTGAAAGTCGGCCGAAGTCGATACTTGCCTAAGTGTCTTGAAACGAGACATTGCAGATACTGAAAATCCTGTTGTAACCTGTACGCCAATTTTGGAATAATCTCAGTACAACGTGAGTATGCGAATTTGCGTGCTGTTATCCGAATAAAAAAAAAAATTGCGTAACATTTTTTTTCGTTATGAGAATACGAGAAAAAAATTTTTTTCTCAAAAACTCGATTAACCCATTTCTTTGATACCTCCAAAAATCTAATACACTTTTCTATGGTGAATTTTGCTAGTGAAAAATATGTATCATATTCCCATAGCTAAAGACCTGCGTGTCATCCCTATAGAAGTTGCCCAACAAACTAACAGTCCCGCATTCCTACAGACGAATCAAGAACCTAACCCTTTGATCCGCTAACCCAAAATCCGTTCCTTACCTGTGAACGGGTTAGCGGAAGTCAAAGGACAAAAAGGAAAAAAGAACTGTGCGGTAGGATTCACCTGTGAAAGGGTTAAACCCATCGACAAAAGGATCCAAAAGGGTTAACGTTATTGAGTGACAAGTCGCTTTCGGGTCAGTCGGGCAGTGCAAGTCGATTTCAAAAATTCCAAAATACCTGACTAAAACTAAAAAAAAATTTTTTATTCTAAAAAAATATAAAAAACTATTTCGCACACGTCCAAAAAATAAGCAAGTACCGACTATTCCTCACCTGCCCCGTGACACATGGCAGCTGAAAAACGTATTTTTCTCATTTCGCAGTGTTGTAAGGACACCCACAATTTTACCTAGTTCGTCTATTTTGAAAAATCGGATGGAGTTACCCCTAGGTTATACTATCTGAAAGTAAAGCCGATTCGAACCCGGAAAAAGCAACCCTTAGAGAGAGCGTAAAGAAAGCACCCTTTTCAATGCGAAATTCAAAGCGATCAATTCATTCGATTTGGATCGGGGAGCGGGGTGGATATGGGGTGGTAAGGTAACGCAAGAAAGAGAGGGGAAAAAAATAAAAATAAAAATGAACGATGTGTAGAAAATACCAAAGGAAAGGCTGAGCCCTTACGATTGCGTCCATAGAATATCTGCTCATCCAGCACGCAGGGTCCTTTGTCACACTTCTTGACCCTTTTCACCTGAATCTCAGGGTTATACGAGGATAAAGGTAGACACCAGTGCCAAGGGTCTTTCACTGGGTACTACGTGTAACCTAACCCGACCTAGAACCTAAGCTAACGAAACCGTGTATGCGGTAGCGTCAGACCCTTTTGTCTTCTTGACCCTTTTCACCTGATTCAGACCGGTACCACCCACCCTCAAAAAATGAGGCTAAAACGCCCTATACAAAATTGTCATCCCCCCGCCATACATACCTTATACGTAAATTCATAGAGGTATAGGTATACTGATACAATGGCACAGTGATACTTGGTCCGGCATTAACATCCCTTAACTCGAGGTGGTAATTTGTAATGAAAAATATAAGGGTTGAAAAATCAAAATACATTAAGGGAGTAACCGATGATAAATCCCACGAACGGCATGTAGATGGGCACCATTGAGTTTAATACGACGTGATTTACTCGTAGGGGTAGATCGCCTCGGTCTAGGTGTATGGGATTTCGTGCAAGGGTGATGCACGACCGCTTACTGGACAGGGAGGAGAGAAAACCCTCGCGCACGGAACTCCTATTGAATTCGGTAGGGTTTCGGACCCTCGTATAAGATATGCATCTAGGAGTTTGAATGGGGACGAAAATAACGAAATTCCATCGGAGATTTTCGTGATTTTGAATAATATTGCATCCCTTTTGGTACAGTTGGGACCCTTACAAAGGATCGAAAGGGTCCGTTTCCTTTCATTGGGCAGCCCTTTTATACGTCGATAATCTTCAGGACCGGTCCTGTACAAAAGGACAGGCTTCGCTCGGATCGAGAGCCGACGATGGACAATCGGTCTCCCGCGCATAAAGGTTTCAATCCGACGAGGAAGAAGAGATGAAAAAAGAAGAAAAAAAAAAGCAAAAGAGACTATCCTATGGATTCAGCAGTGCGATCGAGCGGGTATTACATTTTTCATGGATCTGGATCCTCGCGCACGTGAGGGACTCCCCCTTTCTCGCGTGCATTTATTCACCTTTTTTTTTGTATTTTACCGATCCACTTTCGTTTTCGCTTTTTCGACACAGATGGGAATAATCAAAAACCTTATTGCGTACACGCGAAAATTTGTAACGTACGTATATTGAATATAGAGTATTTTCGTAATATATTTCTCGTACATTGTAAATCTATTATTATAATGTCTTACCTTGTTCGGAAGAGAAGGTTCAGGTGGGAGGAAGGAATTTCTAGAAGAAAAAAAAAAAAAAAATTAATAAACAAAGCAATAAAAATTGTTGAAAATTCATAAGAATATTTGACACGTGTCAAATGTATACGATAATAGAAATTCTGAGATGGTGATAATTCGAGAATCTTACACGAATCAAATGAAAATAATTGAAAATACAAGATTCAATTTTTCGGACAAAACCATCTCAGCGGGTAGTTACGATAAGCATTGAATCACGGCTTTAACGTAAAATCATCAAAAATAGTCATGCTGGGTATTTCCAAAAAAAAAGAAAAAAAAAAAGAAATAGTTAAAAAGGGAATCCCCGGAGACACCCGACGCGTTCACGCAACACTTCAGGGAACCGTAAAATACTCGTTAGAATCCGAGGACGAGACGTAGTCAATTTGAAAAGCAATTCCGGCCAATTACGCGACCGGGCCCCACCTAATAACCAAAAATTCATATATGGAGGATGGGCGTAAAAAATATTTAATAAGCATAAAAAATATAATAGACCAACACGGCTCGTAAATTCACCCCTTTCCCGAGGGCCTGGATAGAACGGAGAGAGTAGCAGTCTTGGTAGGAAAGAGAAGGACAGCGAGAGAGGGGAAGATGGAACGAAGAAATAAAGGGGGACCTGGAACAAGAGATAAAATTCAAATTACCAAGATCTTTATCAAAAACCTAAGGCTCTCCGGCTACCTGCCGAAAACGATTACGAGAACGAAAAAACGACTACGGTAGGCAGAGAACTATTTTTGGCTCGGAGCGACAAGTACTTTTTCTCCCGAACATTCTTTTTTTTTTCATTCATTTATTACGGCCCTTTTCTACCACGAAGTCGCGTCTCATCGACCCTCGGTAAGTCACTACACGATAACCCGCGGGCTGCCCATATTAAAAAAACCCCGAAAAAATGCATCCCAGCATAGGTACATTTTTTAATAGGGTTAACGACCACTAAGAAGGTAACATCATTATTAGACAAAGCAAAAGTATCAGGACGAAATCATTGTTATCATTTACAAAAAAAAATTCAAAAATCATACAATAAAGCAGATCCTATTAAAATTCACGAATATTTAGTACAGTCCAAAAAAAGACTCGGTTCAAATGAAAAAAAATAAATAAATACAACACTAGTCCCTTCTGAGCCATGTAATTCGACTTCGGTGATTATAAGCGTGCGAGTTTCTCGAGGATAAATAGAAAAAAAAATCCGATAATTAAAGGTAAATAACAGTAGTGCAGCTACGGGGTAGGATGCGAAGAGAGTGAAGAGAGAAACTAATAAAGAAAAAGAAAAAAAATGTACCAAGGCAAAATTGGTATACGGAGGTTATAGAGAAAGGAAGAATCAGTTAGGTTGCACCTGCCGATGACGTCAGGTAGTTCTTGTTTGGACCTGTGTTTCGCAGCCCCGGGGGTCACCACTACTGTTTGAGGTTAGGTTACACCACTCATCCTCCTTCAATCCTACGCCCCTTTCCCTCCCACCCATCCACACGCTCAATCCACATCCCATGCTAACGTAAAGCCTTCATGCCATTTTCTATGCTTTTATTCCAGTCCGCCATCTTGGCATCCTCCTTCAACGTCACAACTGACTACAAGATCCCTCCCTGTCCTACGTATATTATTTATATGCTAATCAACACTAAAAACGAAAGTACCGTACGCAATGCCAAAGAACAAGCGACTTGACAAATACCTGTATCATGCGGTTGGTAGGCCTGCCTTTTTTCCTTTTACCGCTCACGTGATCCTCGTACCGATAAAAATTGGTTAACGCGCGGTTTCGCACCTGAATATTTTTCATTAAGGTTGCCCCAACTGACGCGTCAATCGTCATTGGACTTGGACTGGCTGCCATAAACTTACTTGAAACACACTACTCGCGACTATATCAGTCTCGTAAAAACGCCTTTGAACACACTCGATGCCAATCTCAGAACGAAAATATTTTTCATTATAGAATGTAGATTACTACACGTCCATAGTGGCTGCTAGTTAAACACTATAGGAACTGGTTAGTAGATCGACGTATCTATTCAAGTTTGCGACGCGACTACGCTAGTCATGTTATTTTCTTAGCGTCCGTTAATCGTTTCGAAAGGTAACTGGACTTATACGCAGGTTACGATAATATTTATATACGACTCAAGTATTATTTACAAGCTATTTTTTTCATTGTAAATATATAACCTGTGGTTAAATGATATACTCAGTCGGTATACCCGATACATGATCGGTACTTACGTGTAATGTTCAGCATATGAATTATTTATATATAACGTACTAGTGAAATCTAGTATAAACCAGTTTGCTGCGTACGTAGGACGTTTCAAGAATCTTGTTTTTCAATACGAGCGACATGTCGCGGAATTCATCGTCTACGAATCAGAATTCGTCCAACATGTTTCACGTATAAAACCGGTTATCGAATATAGTACATCATTCGGGTATATAAATATGAAACCATAAAGGTTCTTGACTATGATACCGACTCTGTATACCATCACGAGAATAAGCAATTATCGATCTTCGATGGCGCCTTAACACAACGTATATGGGGCTTCTGAATAATAGACTCTTGGGAAACCGGTTATCGGAGATCACGTGACGCTACGAAAATATCAGCTTACCGCAATTTCCATGGAAATTACATGATAAATCTATAGGGTGTCTTGTTATCTACTTCAGACCTATACCTTAACGATTTATTGGATTCATCTATAATGAGTACAGAGCTGTGTCAAATTGGGCCAATTAGATACAGTCCTAATTAGACGTTGGTCAGTTATGAAAAAAATTAATTGACTAGCAATCATCGATAATGACGTAATTTTTGAGATATTTTAAAAATGTTTTTTTTTTTTTTTTTCCCCAATACAGGTAATTATATCATATATTGAAAAAAGAGTGAAGAATGAAAAATGAATACCTATGTGTTTTTGTAGAATTTCGATGCACTTGATTACACGATTTTATTTTTTACAATTTTGAAAAAAAAAAAAAAAAGAAATTCTTCCCAAACGATGTCCAGACGAAGTAATGATTTTCTCAAGATTTTCACCTGGCAACCTCAGTTCAGTTAACTGACCAACCTGCCATCCCTGGACAGGTTAGGTTCAAGTGAAAACAAGACAGTACCTGTACCTACCCTTAGTCATGTACCTGGGAGGAATGATTCTTCAGGTTGGTCCAGGCTAGATCAGGTGAGGCTAGTCTAGAAAAACAAACGATCTACCTGTAGCTGAGAGGTTTTGCCTGTTCATTTACCTGAGGATACGACCAACCCTCCTCATTTTGCCCCAACCTGATCTTCAGGGGTAACCGCACGCAGCGACCCCATCAGCCAAGTTCCCCTGTTAGGCCTGATCTTACTTCAGGTGTATTGCTTAAATAGACTCAGAGGGTCACGGTCGGTTTAATAAACCGAATCGTGTTTGCGCATTAATCTGTATATTTAAATAATTCATTATTGATGAGCACGTTCTGCAATCTATTAGCAGGTTCAAGGAGATAAAAGTATCTTTATTTATTGAGGATATTCAAATTACGTGAAAATATTTGAAAAATTTCAATTTTACCCTCAACTGAAATTTTATATATTTTTTCTTTCATAAATGTCACAGGTCAACGTGTCTTTCTCGTCGATGGTGTCTCACAGGCTAATGGGGGGAGTTTATGCAGGCAGAGTGGCATAAGAAATCTCCTCTGGAACAGGTTGTTGAAAAACTACCCCCTGTAGAAAAAGGTACTCAGCGAAAGGAGGGAGGTAGAAAAAGCATAAAGTAACATGGACTTTTTTGCCGGGGTTAAAATGGCGCTGTCGTGTGCTTGACATGTGTTGAAAATCAGTTACGGGGTGTGCATAGGGTGTCGTGTGAATTTACAAAAAATTTGGTCTTAGATCCCCTAATGAGTACAGTCATCAAGGGGATGACGATACGGACGCTTCATTTGAGGAGCCACAAAGAGACCAAGCGACGAGCACTTAATAAGGGATGCGAGGGATAAATAAATTTTGATCAATTTTTCAGATTAGAATTATATATTTTTTTTTTCGTGATTTACACTAAAATTTCGAATATATTTAATGTACGATGAAGATACGAAAAATAAGATAAGGGAAACTTGTAGCTCAAGATAAGATACACCTAGGCCTATCTTATTCCTCCGTGCTAGGGATACCATGAATTTTCGATGGGAAGTAAGGATTCCTGAACTACCGAAGGGCTGTAAAATTCCACGGAGATATTTTTTCCTATGGGGTTTCCTGCTTAAGACTAGGTATCCCATGAACGTGTCGTAACAGATTACAGCGTAACGACCCAGGTTTCCTTAAGATTTTAAGACATACGAGACGACATGGTAGCAGCATCCCATAAAGTTAAACCTAACATTACGTAAAGAAGGGTTGATCTGGAGTAAAGAAAAAAAATTTTCGCGAAACCCCATAGGATGCGAATAAGATGAAAAGGGAAAAGAAATGTTGCAAAATATATGAGCTTTCCAGATCAAGTATTATAAGGAATAAAATAATCTATGAAAAAATTCATTGGTTAATAAAGGACGATTATTGCCCATTCTTTATGGGGTAGTAAAACAATACATCCCCTGATACCATCCATAGCTTTAAATACGATACCCCATAAACATGTACCAGGTGGATATCTATTTAAAAAAATTTATCAACTCGTACTACTATCAGAGATAGTACTAGAAATGATACCCCTGTGAGCCAAAGTAAATTAATCCACGCGCACCCCTATAAAATCAAAGGCAACCCCATAAGGAGTCTTACCATACCAGCCTCCTAGTTCCTCAATCCATAGGAAACCCCACGAACGTGTCGTAACAGGTTCCAATCTCCATTTGTTAGCATCCCCCACGTCTCAAGTTGGGAGCATAGAAAACCACCCTTAGATCCCCGTAGTCATAGATGGACTCTAATCCAAAGAGCGGAGGGGTAGCCTCGAAGTTCTTAGAGGGGTAAGAAGGGCTGGTAGAGAGACGTCGATGAAAACTAAGAAAAAGATGAAAAAGCAATGGGGTGTCGGTCTCTACGAGGGTGGTAGGGTCGTGATGGTTTCGATGGTTGGGGTGGGCTGGGGTGGCTATAGGTTGGATGGGTTAGGTTAGGGCGTAGAACGGCAGATGGTCGGCGTGGACCCCGACGTGGGAAGCTCCGAATTCCCTGAGTTCCCACAGCCAAAGTGCACCTGCCTTCCCCACCACGTGGAGTCCTGAACTCCGGAGTGGCTATAAAAGTCCCAGGGTAGCTCGTTCGAGCATCATTCGCTCACTAGCGCCCCATCGGCCAACATCTCTCCATTGCTCTCAGTACATAACCTACATAACACGAGACTCAATACGAGAGACAGAGGCATAGAGACATCTAGAATCGAAGATAAAAAAAGGAGTTTCCGAAGACGATTAGAGATCAGTGAAGTTCAGTTGTGACCTACAATAACCAAGCAAGATGGCCGCCACCATTAGCCACGTGACCGAGTGGGAGAACGAGCTGAACGACAACCTGTACAATCTGAAGTTATCGGCGAAGAAGAACACCGGCAGCCGCAGGGTGCGCAAGATGCTGAAGCCGCTCCTGAGACTCCTGAGGAAGAGCACAATCAGCAAACAGACGAAGAAGTCGCAAACGGCAGTGCCCCAGGCTGAGGTATTCACCGAGGAGGTTGACAATCAGAACAACGCCAACGAGGCCCTGGAACGTAGACTCCTGGCAGGCCTTCAGGACGCCGAAGAGGGTGCAGCCATCACTGTCTGCCTGGATGGTCAGATGACCGTCGTTCCTGTGGTTCCTGGACAGTGCTACGTTCCGGTGCACTTTGCTCATACCCATGCTGGTGACTTCTACTGGACCACCCTCTCCTTGGACGACAACGACCTCTGCTACAAGGAACGAGCCTTCTCGCAGAATCAACTTCCCGAGATGCAGGTCGCTTGAAATGTCCTGGACCAAGGGACTACGTCGTCTACCTCATCGGGGGAAGGATCGAGAGTCGCTGATCTGGATCCTGAAGATCGGGTATCAGCTCGAGAATACGACAGCAAGGACGGTGTCTGAGGTCCTAGAACAATCAAGGACATCCTGAATGGACATCGCGAGGAAGAGAAATACAGTTGACAGTTCGGGATCATCTTCCACGAACCGGTTCCTATTTTTGGGGAACCACTGGACTTCCTACTGCTGAACTGATTGGCGCCACAGATCTGTCTGCGCAGGTGCAGATCGATAGAGTTAAGATACTTTGGAAAAACTGTGATCTATAATTTAGGTTATTTTTATGATAAATGCCTAATGCGTCGACTGATAGTTGCTCAATTGTCCTCGGTTTCACGGGGAACTTCGAGTATAGATATTTTGAGGTTATGTGAACCGCCTGATTGTTGATAGGTTTTATTTTATTCGCGATAACTCAATCGCACATGTGATATTCGTACCTACCAGATACATAGCTTAGGCTCGTTATATTGTGATAATGGCTTTAACTTAATTGCGGCGATGCTGCCCATAACTATCCCAATGTCTTCCAATTTTGATAAATAAATTTTATTATTAAAAGTATATTACATGTCTTGCTTATATATTAAATTACCCTCCTCTACCTGATAATCCTTGGGCACTTATAATTTCAGGGGCGAGGGAAAGATGAGATCTAAACAGTATAATAATACATTGAGCACTGTTGGGTCTCATTTTCTACGAATCAAATATAGTGATAAGTAAACATATTGAAAAAAAATATTTACTTTATATATTTGCCTACGTTCGGAGAAAATAGTAAAATTTTGAAATAGTTTGGAATTCAAAAAAAAAAATACTCAAAATTCTATTACACCTGCGAGCCTTGAAAAATCGTTCCCGTTTCGTAACCGACCTACCTCGACAAAGGTATTGCACCGTTAAAAGGGTCTGTTCAGACCGTGAGACCGGGAGAGAGAAACCCTTGGGCTCCTTTCAAATCCCGTGTTTTCGGGATCTTTCCCGATCCCCTTAAGAATTCCAGGGTCAATAGACGCTGTAAAAGTTTTGTCCGAAAAAGTGCACGGAGCTACGTTCACTTGTGGACAACACTTATTCGTTCTCGATTACTGAAATTTCATCCGACGGGACTGTGGAATTCGGAAAAATTTTCTAGCACCATCATTTCAGGGAAGGAAACTCATTTCCTAAGGAATGCAAGTCAAGAAGATAGAGGAAAATGTTTTAAGAAAATTTTTAAACCAAGTCCTTTTTTTTTCAGTATCGCTTTTAATCGCCGTTACACACGACAGATGCATGACATCCTATTCGAATTAAAAGTATCATACATCCTACAAGTATTTGAAAATTTGGCAAAGGTACAAAAAAATCTCAATTAAATTTTAGCATTAGTTTAACTAAAATCGTCCGTGTTAGAAACTATTTGAAAAAATGCTGCGCCAAATCAATCAGAAAAAAATGCAGTATGGCCGAGTGAAGCTAACAAAAAGATAGCCGCATGCGAAAAATGCACGTAAGAATAGAGGAAAGTTGTGCACACGTGTTGTCCATATGTGACAAGCACATGTTGGCGCAAAGGGGGTGGCGACTAGACCGTGTGTGAATTCACATGATTTTCCATGGGGCTGTAGGGGTGAGCAGCCCCGCTGGCAAAATAATAAAAGATTCGAGAGTAGCCGCACTGGCCGCATCCGTCCGCATCCGATAATAGAATAAAGTGGCCAGGGGTGAATATTTTAGGGGTTCTTTACAGATAGGGTTAATACAATAACATTGTATTTATTTACCGGGTTTTCTTTCTCCCCAGAGGATTCCGAACAAACATGATCATGTTAAAAAAAAGTCCATAAGGAACATAACGATATTTTCAATAATTATAACAATATGTCATCATATAGCTAAGGCATTGAATTTAGTCTAACGTAAAAATTTTATTTATCGAAAATTTACAATTTTTTAACGATTAGCATTATTTTTTTAAATTCAAAATCAGCATTATTAAGTAACACTGATACAAGCTAGTGTACTGTACGAAGCGTGTAAATATGGAAACTATATTTATTAAAAAAAAAAGAAATACGTCTATAATAAATAAAATTTTAACCATCAGTAAGAAAAAACAAAAATATTTAATCTCATCCCGCAGTATCATTTTAGTGAGTTACAATAATATTAATATAATCGTCGTATCTCCTCGGATTAAACAGACGCATCGCAGCCGACAGTAACAGTAATGAGCTAAATATAAGATAAAAAAGACTTTGGTAACTTTCGCTAAAAGACACGAGAGTTAAAAAAAAAAAATCGACGGAATTCCGCGACACAAACGAACAACATTCCTTGAATGATATGCGACCCAACAAAAAACAGTGCATCTTTCGCATAAACATAAATAAAATAATAGGCGAAAAATTCTAACATCCTCATCTTAAACTACAAATATTAATTATCACCCAAACAAAAGACATTTGTCACAGTGTAATAATAACACGATAAAACAACAGTAAAGAAAAGCCCGCGCAAACGGATAACCAAAACACTGAATAGTTCAGCGTTTTGCCGCCAGGGGCTCACCTAGTGGCCCACTGCCCTAAAAGCATGCAACCCTACAGACCAGCGAGCATTAGGCCAGCATTTTAAGCTCGGCTGCTCGAATGGAACGTCACTGTATATATACAAAACTTGTAGACTTAACTTATACAAATAATATAGACTTTATTACGCTACACGATAATCAAATCAGATTATATACATATAATGAAATCGGCTATCGTTTTACCAGCGTACCGCTGTTTGTTTGTTGATTTATTATTTATTTTCACTTTACTGCAGTTACATAAATATCGGCGAGAACAGCATCCCGTAAATCAGAAATGATGATTTTGCCAATTACGATAATTACGGTTTCGCTCGACAGATACGCGCCTTGACTTCTGACAGAATTTATTGTAATCACCCATACGGGCTTTTTTCGTTCGACATAAATAATCGTGTAGGTTACAACACGATTTCCTAATTTCGCCACTGCCACCGGATGCAGACACACGACGTCACGAGCTGACCACAATGAATGTACGTACGTAAATATTTTTTTATTGGCAGACAGATATTTGCATTGGGCTGAAAAAAAAAAATTGGAAAGATGACAAAAATCGGTAGAATCAAATTTTTCATATTTGTAATTACACCAAACATACGTCCAATACGTAAAGTGACGAATAGTTGCGAAATGACTTCAGCATTTCATGTCATGTAAAAAAATGGTTAATCGTCTCAGGGTATCGTGCAGTAACAAAAAAAAAAAAAACATCGGTACCAAATCATTTTTCATATATATATCAATATATCTGCGTCTGTTTCAAGGGTTTGAAAAAATAATAACAAAAACCCAAGCAGGAAGGCACGTGGACACTTTAAAAACTATTTCCAAGAGCCATTCCTCGTGCCCAGCAACCCAAGCAGTTACCAAGCTCTCAATTCCTTTTCCCTCTCGCAACCACTCCCAGTCTCTCAGCCTCTCATAGAAAATCGCATGAGCGAGTTCGCGCTCGCTCGTGCCGAGTAGCGCCGCGACGTCCGTTCCCACGGCCCCGATATCTCATATACGTACCACGCGCCATTGCTCAAGTATGAGTACACCGCGGGCAAGTGCGTACGCGCATCGCGTGCGTCGTTACACAAGGAGCAGCTATAATAAAGATAAAAAGTAAATAAAGGAAGAGAGAGAGAGAGAGAGAGAGAGAGAGAGAGAAAAGTTCTATATATATATATATATATATATATATATATATATATATATAAATATATACAAACAATAAAATTCAACAGTCACACTCATTCCTGTGCTGACGTTCGCAGCTGACTGCCACCGCAAGACGCTCTTAGGATTCAAGTAGCGAACGATCACGAGGAGCGACGGAAAAAGGCGAAGACACGCGAAGCGTGACGAAGCAGGACACCAAGCGTTATTACCTCGTTACGAAGTGAGACGGAGACGGTTGAATGACTGGTACGAAGTCAGTCGAAGCCCCGACGAGTGTGAACGATCGGGAACGAAGATACACGAAGTTACGGGTGTGAGATCGCCTTATCCGAACCTAACCGAACTCACCCGATCTTGCTTCGTCGTCGCGCCTCATTGCCGACGCGCTCGCGTCGTACTCGTGCCTAACGCGCGCCTCTCTACAATACACTTGTGCGCGATCACGCGCCTCTTAATGCTACAGACCCTTGTCCGACTCTACACTGACTATCTACAATGCTTTTATACAGGATAGCAGGTACAGTGTTAGAAGAATTATTTTACGAGCTACGTTCTACCGTCGACATAACCACGCAGCGTAATAAGTTTACGATAAGATCGTATATGACGTATACGTAGTACATGGTAAAAGAGGCACGACTCCGAGACACGGATAACCTTTGAACTATAAAAAGCAACATTACTAGAATTACTGATGAAATTATCATATAATCTGAACGAAACGTTCTACCTGCACTCTCTTAACGTAATAACGATAAAGAGTCTAAATTCCGAAGGTTTAAATGAATTTCCTTTGTCATATCCATAAGTTTAATAATACTTGCTAAGACTGTCATTAGAGACTTTGAACGAGACTGTACCCCTTCTTGCTCGCTCCTAGCCTTCGTCCCTTTAACTCATTCGCTTTATTTTCATCGCGCCGACGAAACCGGAAATCGAACCACTCCGCTCAATCCCTACTAACGTTACGTACATTTTTTCGTATCTTCGTTCTTTTCAATTGTATCTTCTTACTGCTATCCGTACGCTCTCGACATTTCTCGGACATGTCACTTGCTTTATTTATCCATCGTACTTACGGCCTCGGCTAGAGACAATTAATTCATGGTATTCCTGGTAGCCGTAAGACTTCCACGTGATTGAGGATGCCGCAAGAACCCCTCAAAGGCTGCGGCCATTAATGACTACGGTGTCAGATAAGATCCGGATATACGGAAATTCGTCGTATTAATATTCCTATGACGTTACGTGCTTACTTTCCTTTTTTTCTTTCTCGCTCCTTCTCCCTCCCACTCTCGCATCGTTTCGAAAGCCCGACCTAATGAATCATAAGAAAAACTGTTACGATCGACGCACGTCAGGCAGATCGGAGAAACACGAAATACACATCCTTCGTTATTCTAATGACGAATAACGAGCCACCTTCACACCGGTCGCAATCGTCAACCGACGAGCGCTAACGTCACGCTCAAAATTTATATCGAAAAGTTTCCACCGATCGTAACGTATTGTCATTACGGACAAGAAATCAAATCTCTCGTTTAATCAAATCATTATATATGTATATATATCCTGAAATAATTATATCCTTCGTACTTACAATGGCCTTAGCGTCCTATGTACTTATAAGTCACTTATATGTTTATTCGCTCAACTACACGACACGCAGTCGCTCCTGAATAACATTATTAGCAAGACCACGTGGAATGACTGGTGCGTGACACGCAAAAGTCATTTCCTTGGCGATGCCACGAAACGATAAAGTCACAAGGCACCGCATGATTTCATTAAGTAACGCGAACCAGTCGTTCGGCGATTGTCGAAATTACACGAAAGAATCAGAAACGTAATATATAGTTATATAAGATCGATTAACGTTTAGCCAGGAATCATCAATCTTAACAAGACGCGACACCTTCGCCGTGGTAATTGACATCACTTACGTGGATCATCACTTACGTGATGTCAATAGCAAAGCATGAAAAAAAAAAGGAAAGATGAGAAACAGATAAAAGTAACTGTTATCAAATCGCATCGCAAGAAGCCTATTGTGTTTTGACAATCAAATAAAATTATACGTAAGATCCAAAGATCGCAGTGAAATGCATTCAATGTGAAATAAATGATCGTCATTGACGATGATTGTCGGAGAAATTTCTGCGCGGGCGATCGAAGAAAGTTTCGAGCACGATTCGCGCGAAATTTCGTACGAATCTTTCTTTTTTCTTTCCTCTTTTTTCTACGTATCCTCAATTCAGCTCATTCTTTCAGGTTTTTCTTATTCTTCTGAATTCGATTAATATATGTTGATACCTAATATCTATGGTCGGATTCAATGCGACGTGACGTGCATACATGCATGCGTAACGTGTTAATGTTAAATGCACGTTTCGAAAGAGACTCGGGACAGTTTGCAAATTTGCGAATTCACTCCGATAGCCGCGAGCGCCGATGTCTACTTGTGATATCGGGCAGGCGACGACGTTCGGCGAGCATCGCGAATCTGGGTCATTGCGAATTTCCATTGCACGGCTTACAGATTGAATGGGATATTTGACAGGAAATCGCCACGTTTGGTTGGTCGAGTGTTGATCGATTCGCAAAGAGCGAATCGATAAATGAATTATATGTGCCTCAAATTTGCGATTATCACTAATACAATATTCAGCCAATTTTATATATATATATATATGTAATTAGTATACAGATTATTAGCTTAATTCGCAACGCTTTATTCTGGAAGGGGGGGGGATAAAAAACGTCACTCCCTCACGATACCTACGAATACAAATTCTGCTTTCCCGTCGTTAATTATTAATTAGGACAGTAATATATTAATAATAATAAAATATATTTGTCATACAAATATGTAATTACCGTAAGGATAAGTACGTCCTACGAATCTCGACCGGACTGTCCATAAACTTATGATAAGCGTGCAGCGCATGTGATACTTCCGCGCGAAAGGCACCTGCTGCTCGCAGAGGCTACTGTGTGATGTTAAGACAGTAGAAAGACCCATGTGCGCCCAAGGGAAAAGGCTGATACACACCACTGGTAAAATCAAAAGCAAAGATCCGGTTCGACGAAAATAAGACAAAAAGGATGATGAGGATCCATCAAATAAATTTCAAGAGTGAGCATTAATGACGACGAAGGCGATCGTAAATAAAGAAATAAAACAAAAAAATAAAAATCTGTCGCGCAATAACAAAGCGTCATAAGAAATCCGCGCAATCTTAAGCAACGTCGAAAGAATAAGTTCGCGAGAAGCGATCGAGCCAAAATAAATTTACGATAAATATTACGCCGTCGTAACTGACAGTAATTGTCCGCGTGTCGTTCCACGTGGATCGGCAAAAATACGGCAAAACTTCTACGGCACGATAAACCGGCCAAAGTATCGACCGTATCGGCGATGCGCGTGTGCCGTAAATAAAGGACAGTAATTTCCCAGTTACTAAGGACGAACACGTATTGTCACGCGGATCGCCTACACGAGCGCCACAAGGACTCGGTGGCGGTTGGACGAAACTTACTCCGGGTCTCTCGAAGCGGACCCGCGTGGGAACTTGAGACAGATGCGTCGCGCGTGAGAATCTCGGGCAGATGCGGACTTACGCACCTTCTCCAATACGTGTGCGTTGCACGCACTTCTCCTACTCCTCGCCATCTTATTTTCAATGCCATCCTCTTGCCTCCTCTTTGGCGTCTTCTTCTTCTTTTCGATCTAAGCTATGTCTCCCCTTCCTCCACTCATCTTCCCTCTCTCTCTCTCTCTCTACTTTAGTCGCTCCTGTCAGTCACCATGGTAAAATCCCTTCTTCCTTCCTCGTGGCTCCCATAGTCGATGTCTCCATGTCTATGGCTCACTTTTTCACGTGACCGTGATTGTAATACGCGTGTGACGAGGCGTGTGCACGGAACGTGTAAGAAACGTGTACGGAACGTGGCCAGCTTCTTTTCCTCCTTATTACCTTCTTTTCATACGTTTTCTTTGAAAACGGTACCAACCTTACCTGACGTGTCTATATACGGTTGCTACCTCGACTGGTGAATTCAAACACACCACTTACGACCATTGAGTATATAATCAGCAATAGACGGCTAATTAGCATGACGACCAATTTGATTTTGACCTCGTGATTTTCATATTGAAAATTTGCAGATGGGTGATTGACTTTTTTTTTTATTTTTTTTAATTTTAATTTTAGCTGTCATATTTTTTTTTTACACGTTGTGGCTTCCTGCGGCTCTTTGAAATATCGCGTTGCCCCCCTTTACGTAATTTGACACGTCAAATCGGGTGACGTGATACGTGACGTTATTGATACGTGAAAAAATTGTCGAAGAATACATGCGTGGCTTTGCTCGGTATTGGCGATAAATTGTTGATCCTTTTTTTTTTTTTTTTTTTTTCTTTGATAAGACGCTTTTATATTATGATACGAGGGTATCTATAATTACAGACCCGTGTCAATTGAAATATTCGATCGATCGGATAAACGAGCGATATCATCTGGTTGAGCTATGGATAAACTAGACACGAGGAAAAAGAAAAGAGAATCACATAACAAATGTAATTGAAGTGGATAAATAATTCGGCCTGTATATACAGCTGGCCCCAAGCGGCCTTAAGCATTAAGATCAAAAGCCTCAAGATGTCATTGGTTCTGTTAATATCGCAAAAGATTAGCAATACGAAATCTCTGTTCATATAATTTTTCAAATTTGGACGCCCACTTAAAAATATGAATGATAACCAAAAACAGTCAATGATATCTTATCGTTACTTTATCGAGAGCACGAAATATGATAGCTCCGTGCTAAATGAATGTAAAAATTTCTCTTTCTCAATAATCAAGATCGTCGAAAGTTATCGAAAGCATAATCATTGTTTGTCTCGTATGACGTAGTTTCGCATATCCAAACACTCGTTTAAACGAGGATATTAAATTTTGAGTGTTTATTGGGCGTTGAGGAGTCGATTAAAAAAGAAAAGAAATTTCATCGGTCAACACTTCATTCAACAACATATGTATATATATATATATATATATATATATATATAATTAGGCACGTGATTACCATTATCGAAATCATTCAAATCGAGTCTCGTTTTCATGCCATCTAAATCATTAATAATTCCCTCGATGCACTAATAAAACGCGTTAAAGTAACAGAAAAACACAAATCTCCCCAAGCACCTTTTCCTATATCGCGCAAGACACACTACCGACACGTATCGAACGAGTCCCTTGAGTTTCTGAAAAAAGTTGAAAATCCCCAAAAAAAAACATATAACGAGATACGGTCCTAAGGTACGTCGCCAAGCGGAACACCGATCTTCCTATGAGCTATACAATCTAATCCCTTCGTTCGAACAGCCTCTGGCCATAGATATAAGCCAAAGTAAAAGGAAAAAAGAAACACAGGATAAGCCTCCCCAAAAGAGAGGTGACCAGTCCCGGAGAAGGACGCTACGTATGAGAAAAAGAAAAAAATAAAAAAATTTAAGATTAAAAATAGTAAAATTAATCGAGGCATCAATCCTCTTATTCATTTTCTCAATCTCCGTCGTTCGATCCACTCGAGCAGAGATAACGCCGTGAATGGACACCGGATCCATGCCGGTCACTGGTTCCCAAGTGGGCCCACTTGGGCCCCAGTGGGAGCTAAAATGGGACCCACCAGTAAAAACTCATATCAAGTAAAAGGTAAGAGGGCCTCTGCCTAATAACCGTACATCCGTGAATTGGTCGTGTCCACGTTGCAGGTGGTCTAACAAAACGGGTCCATGGAGTCAGGTACTAAATGTATATATATGTATACGTCCATACGGTATAAGGTACCAAACAATGCAATTCCGTTAAAACGCAGCGTTCTGATCCTCTTCGCCGCAGTAGGTACGTACCTAAGTGTAAACTCAATTCCGAGGTGGTATATGCCTTCCAGGTCTTCGCTTTTCTCATGTCCCAAGTACATACAGACTCCTTCATTTCCGTCCTGGTGAGAGAACAGGGTTGTCAACGAGGAAGGCGTAGGTGGGAAATGGCCGATTTTTCAGGCAGCAGGTGTCCCCCTGATTAACTCAAGAGCCCGTCCAGTATGCTAAGTATACAAGTTACCATGGTAAAGTCAGAAACGAGTACCCGAGAATACACAGGATAGGCAGATAGATAGACCGGATAATTTTGAATACATATACAGGGTGATTCAGAAAAAGCGTTACACCCGTTACACGTATATTATGCCGTTTTGCAAAATTTCCTTTAGCTTCTAAATGACATAATATTAATATTATGACATGGCATCGACCTGTCTGAAGCTATCAGCGGATGCCCACTAGATCCTGCACGTAGCGAAGCACCAGAAAGTAGACCTCGAGTGGTGCGAATACTGCGAAAGTCCCATGCACTTAATGTCACTTGAGTACCACGTGGTCTGCAACGTGACGTTGCACGAAGGTTATGCAAATGCATTCTGAAATGTCAGATGGGCGAGAAGACATGTCAAGGAATCCTCGTGCTCTTGCAGCGGGACTCTATGAGGTCGAACGAATTATGGGTGAATTTAGGTGACTAAAATAGATCATCCCTTGTGAGGTGTAATTATTATTCCAAGAGATATCCAATCAAGTATCTCTTGAGTTGTCACATTAAGAATATGACTGAAGTATGGGAGACATGTGTATATAGATATACCCGACACAGGATACACGTCCCACATCGACACAGTGTCGAGATTGTACAAAGTTTTTAATTAGCTCGGCATTCGGGTCTATCGAAATGGGTATATAGGAGTTGCGCAAGAAATCAAGAATCGGTCGGTTCATTATTATTATACGTGTCGTAAGATTATCGATAGAAATTGATACAAAAAATAATATCTGTCTGAGACTCGTGGATTAGCAGTCAGATTAAAACGTATTAATAATATATATTTTTGGCCGTGAAAGATGCAACGATAGATTTCAAAGGGTGGTTTATCAATGAAATTTAAAATAGATCAATTAGCGTTCCCTATCGATTTAACGAAGCGCGCGTTATCGATGGTTATAGAAATTGATAAATTTTTAACGACGATCCTTTACCTTCTATTTGAATGATCCAAGTCCGAGACACGTAACAATAAGGATGAAAGATCGCATCGGGTCACGGAAACCCATAAGGAACCCTCCGAACTCGTGCAGCCCACGAGTCCGCTGCACATGCTCGATATTCCCATGGATTTCTTGCCTTATGGTGGCCGTAGGTCCGGTACCCTCCTACCTTACTCCCTCTCTCTCTCTCTCTCTCTCTCTCTCTCTCTTTTGAAACGCCATAAGATTTCCCCTCGGCACGAGTTCAGCGTGCGTAGAGGCACGCACATGTCCTGGATTCCCACACTCGGGCGACCACCACCTTATGGGAGATGCTTGGGAGCCCCGTGACACCCCATAAAACCCCCTTTCGCTCCGTGCCAACCTCAAGGAGGAGGACCACGTGTGCTCGCGTGTGGCCAAGGAATGCCAGCTTCGTTCCGTCTTATTGTTACTACATACATACGTAGACTTCACCCTAATTCCAATTTTTACCCATAAGGGTCGGGCACCCTTGTAGTTATAAAATTCTATGAATAGACCGTAACAACAATACTGTTACGTCAATGGTTACCTTTTAAACTCAATCGATCAATCACCAACGATCATTCCTGTAGACTCGACCATTTGATTGATCAATGATAAGGTGTGACGTTGTCAATAAAAACAAAATTTTACTTAAAAATCTTATTACGTATATACGATACATGTGTCTTTACACCGAATTCTCGCTCGCTTTTTACGAACTGTCAAAATGACGTTTTCATAATTATTCGGTGATTCCTCGCCACGTGTCGTAAGCCTTTGAGTATTATGTATATATAACGTAACAATCACCGGGTGGTACCACGTGAACTCCTACGTATGACTATAAACGTGATAGAGTTCGTATGTTGCACACAGCCTACGCTATTAATACTATTATGTTATATCTATATACATTATACAGACCAAAGTGCACGATTTAAGTACATCGTTAGGCGAGAATAGTGAAAATTAAGACAGTAATTGACACGTGGACGAATATCAATAGTCATAGGCGTTGCATAAATTAATAATTTTATAAGTCATTACAAAAGACTATGATTTGCCACGGTGTACACGAAAACTATTTTTGTCAGTGTATAGTGCGTTCGCTATAGTCTATACTGTGTACCCAATAACACTGTGCGATGACAATAAGCCGTCATAGGCTGGCATATCGTACGCGTAAAGTAATATAAAGATAAGTCTGTAGGTACCAAGGTACAGAAATACTCAGTGCCTCGCAGGATGCCAACTGCAAGAACGTAATCAAAGTTATCTTTCGTTATAGAACATAAGGTTAAAAAAAAATCACACGATTAACAAATTCCCCAAAACAACAAAATCACCGACCACAGTGATATCGTTCATCGACATGACAAAAATTTATCGTGAAATAGATAAGACACCAAACTACATCTCCCCGCGTACTACATAATCAATAACGATAATTCGATATTGAATCAATCAGCGCCGTAGCGCCTATAGCCGCCCTGTAAGACGTACAGGTCGATGATTTTTAGCGATTTAAAAACAAGACGGATCACTGATCGATCATTTGACATGGTCCATATAAGATCCCACACAAGTACGTACAGTGAGACTGGCGTATTTCAATTTATTTAAATATTTCACGGCAGATCACATTCAGATCTACCAGATCTACTTCAGTCAACAGACTGGACCCAAAACTGATCTAGAAATGATCCATGAATGATCTGCGCTGTATCTTCTTAATGTACGGAGAAGATCATACCCAGATCAATTTAACCTATTCAACATGGACCAAAGTTATCCTGCGGAATGAAAGTGAGGTACAGCACAGCCTCACTAGACGTACCTGAGCGGGATCTTTTACGGAGCACATAAAATAGATCAATCAATGATCGATCCCATATCTAAAATTTTGCCCCAGGTATTTTCATATTCAACAAATCAATTCAAACGATTTGATAACGATGCGTTATCACGTACGTTACCGATAAGCATCATCCAGTCATTGATAAATATATGGTTCAAGTGCAATGTATCGTACTCGTATTACATAATACGTACTTCCAAATTCTGTTACTCCTGACTTTTCAACGTATACGTGTATATCTATGTATTGGCACAGATAAAAGTTCAAAAGGAATAACGCGACATGCGACAGAGACAGTCGCGTCCGACCTGTGCCGGACGGACAGATGAGCAGCCATCCGTGGGAAACCTCGGAGGCTCCTTGGGATCCGTGGTCGCGTACACAAACTTGCCCGACCATCTGCCCGAGTCTCTCACGACTATAGGACCAGCTGCCGATATCTTAGCACGTCTTTCTCCACTATACGAGAAAGCCAACCCTTCGTGGACAGCAGCAACCCCCAGCAATCAGTTTTTCTTATGCGTTTATGTATATGGATGTGTGTGTACATATATATATATATATATGGTTCGTAAAAGCTACGACCCTCGTGCTGGCCTCGTGCAGAGCACGAGTTTGCCGCTTGACACTTTTTTCTTTGGGCCCGATGCAAGACAGTGTAACATAACGGGCCCCTGGGCCTTGCTCCACATACTCGAGTCATGGATGTCTCAATGGATTCCAGATGAATGATAAGACTCTGGATTAAATTAATCATCCCAGGGATATCTGCTAGGAACGTTTTACTTATCGATACGTCATCGAAGGACTCTTAAAAAATTTAACATATTTGATCGGAATGTCCCTGTGTGTTAATGAGCGTTAATTGAATTTAACGGCAATTATCGCAAATTACAGTGAACAAGATCAGACACTGGTGCGACCGCTACGTGACTTGCTTACGGAACTTTATGGTGTATGTATATGGTATACGAGCTGCTGCTGAAAGTGACCATCATGAGGTTGCTCAGGATCCAAGTTCAGGTGGGTCAAAGGTAATGGTGTCCGTATGTATAATAGAGCGGCAGGTAGGTACGGTAAGGCGATTTTGAATGAACGACAGGAAATTTTACTAGCTTTGCTATTTCACTATTGAGAAGGGTGAAGAGAGCCTGAAGTTGGTATGGGTATGTATGCATGTAACTATGGGGCGACTTCCTATTTCTTTTTTTTGAAAATCAGGGTCAAGCAATGGCATCCAATACGGAAACGCGAGGACTCGTGCATTGCACGCTTCGTGAAAGGGGGACCTTCTCTTTAATTCCATGGGGAATGGCATAGGGGTGAATTCTTATGGTGTTGCTTTCAATGGGTCCCGAGTGTGGGAACGCGGCTCCCGCTGGCCCCGTTCGACACAGAACACCCGTATGAGGTCCTGTTACGCTTATGGGGGCTCGTGCTAAGACCCTGCCACCGTAGGATTAATAAGAAAAATACAAGAGGAGTAACAGGACCTGCGTCGTGCCCTACCGGATAAATAAACCCAACCAGTCAGCAGGACCCACAACCGGGACCTATACCACCCACTCGCTCACTCATCACCCATAAAGGAAATGTCATCGGAATCCAAGAAGCCATCGAGAGTCCCAATTAACTGCTGATATTTCGTAACCGGTTGCAATCGGTACACGTGTGCTTGTGATATCGTATCGATATTAAATAATCGGTTCTTTAAGTCCGCGAGAAGCAAAAGTCGATAGTCTTTTTATTTTAGATCGGCACAGTGTTACCAAGCATGTAAATAAAAAACGCGGATTTTATTACCTCTGAACTTTGGCGAACGGTACATATCGATATTAC
The DNA here is from genome assembly GCA_030142615.1 of Syrista parreyssii. Lineage (NCBI taxonomy): Eukaryota > Metazoa > Arthropoda > Insecta > Hymenoptera > Cephidae > Syrista > Syrista parreyssii. Next base: position 668,068 of record JARQTG010000032.1, read on the forward strand.
CGGTCGATCGTTAGTTTATATCGATCTTCCTTTAGACCGGAAAGAACGGTTGAACCTAGTCACACGGAATTCGCACTGGTGACGGGATATCCTTTTCACGCGTTGAAATGTTACTAAGGAGAAGAGAGTTAAAGGGATAGAAAGTTTTTACTTTTTTTCAAATTTCCCGCCATTTATATTTTTTCTTCCTCTCACATATGACACCGAGATACGAATGAACTATATCTATATAGTTTCCTCGTGTATGGAAACACTCGACTCGCTTCCACGAATGGGATCCAAACGTCGTTCTAATTAGCTAATGAATAGCTGGCTTTGTGTCCTTGCGACCAAGTACGCCAATTCTCTGTATTGCTATGACGGCGGCGTCCGCGTCCTTCCGAAAAAGCTCCTAAAACAAATAACGTCCCTGTGAAAAGGTGCCTTGTCCAGGCGACAAGCCCGCGACACGTTGCCACGGCCCAGTTTTGTGAATGAAAGGACTTACTGTGACTACGGTGGTCTCATGCTTTATGCTAGGGCCGACGTTCTCAATAACAACCACGAGGATCGTTGCACGTGCGCTGCCACCACGTGGCTCTCAACTTTCGAATCGTACAAACAATCAGTGACGTGTGACGAGGAGGCTATTTTAAAAGACGTTCACTGTGAACGTAAAATATTACACTTGCCGTATTGACAATACACAAGTCAGATGTAATCGTCTACGTGGAACTAGACTGATTTAAGCACGCAGAAGAAAATCCAAGATGGCTACGTTCAACCACGTTGGTCAAATGTTCGACTAGGTTTAAATTTGACTAAGAAAATAATATTAACTTAGTTAAGCCGTTGGAAGAGGATTTGAGCGCCGCGCTAAGTACCTTGTAGAAACTAACCTAGAAATTCTGATAAAACGTGATTTCTCGTCAAAGCAAGGTCTCATAAATAGACGATTGTACGGTTACGGTTGAGCTGCCGCAGGAAGCGCGTTCTCGTTAATTTCGCAAGGAGAGCTTATTGCTAAGAAGAAACATATGAATTAAGCCTAATTAGTTTCGCAGACATATCCAAACCCTTCAACGTCGACCAAGCCTAGATTTCGTGGAACATTCGCATAATCCTAACCAGACCTAATCTGAAGCCTGATGACTCGTGAAATTCCATGGCGGCAAATACGAAGGACGAACATTCGCGAATGACTTCTCGGAACAAGCAGGAGAAACGAGACGAAACCTTTAAACTACCAGATTCAGCGATGTTACGAGTGAATTCGTTAAATTGCAAATGCGAGACGTCACCTTGAAAAATTAGCCACTAGCACAGCTACGAAGTCAGCCGGATCCAAGTGTGATTTTTCGTTATAAAAAAAAAAAAAAATTTAATCATGCATAACCTCGATAAAGGATAAAAAGGATCAACCTATAAATGACATAAGCGTAATTTAATTATTTTTCACGAAAATTCATTCCGCCATTGAAATGCGAAGTTCCAAGCTCGCCCGCCAGGCCGAACAAAACTAATCCTTACGGTCTGGAACGACTAAGCGATTTCTAATCCACGAAAACCCAGGAACCCACCTCCGTATAATTAACGGTCGTAAAAGTTTCGTCAGTCATTTACGAGGAACTGGGATTTCGTAAATTCGTCCGAGTCCCCCAGTAACAACCCCGTTACGCTGAATTCACTGACCAGATGTAGGTTTAAGCTGCGCTTAAACAACCGGGCATAACTTGCCCTTATCGGTATAGAAAAAATCGGCAGCGATATTTACGATTGTTAAAAAAAAAGACCAAGACGAGTGATTCCACGCGAAGGAATATAAGAGAAAAAAATTGTATTAATAAAATTATACGTAACCTCAAAGTAATATAGGTGTCAGCAGAAGCTACGCGTGTCGAGTATCCATTATCATCGTACGTGCATCCGCCTATATATAGACCGATAAGCATACCGTGATAGGAAGCACAGTGAATATTCGTAATAACTGTTCAGAGAGGAGAATAAGAGTAAATAAATAAAAAGAATATAGGTATAAAAGGTGGGCAGTATAGAAGACCAGTAGAAGTCTTCGATGACGAAGTGGAATAAGAGTAAAATGAAGTGGTAGAATAAGAAAACACAACGATACACGTGAATGGCGTTGCCCGGGCTTCGCGTTCCGAGGCACCAAGATCTAACTACCACCTGCCTCATTTTCCCACGAGGCCTCGACGAGGCTCCTCGGCCTCTCTCGAATACCGATGAGCCGAACGAGGAGAAGCCGACCGGTTTGGTAGCGAGAGCGACAGAGCCGACCTGAGGTTTCTTCGACAGGGACTCCCTGCTTCATGCAATTTAACACGACCCACTACCTACTACATACAATGTATACATACACAGACCACAGTACAAATTCAGATCTAGAAAGATACGTAGGATTTGAACGAATAAAATATAAAAAATTTTTATAAAATTACCCACATAAGATAATCGATGTGCTGTATGAAATTATGGGAGAATAAAAAAAATTTAATTAACCACATAGGAATTTAATAATTATTCACGTTCAAAATAATTTACGCTACTGTACTCAGGGTTTTGCATGTGAAATGTACGGGCGAGAGGAAGGATTGCAGTGGGGAAATGCAGACGGGATAAAGTACGTATCACAATAGGGAATGGATTCGTAAGATGTTGCGATAGCAAATGGCAAGAGTAATGGCGTCGACGTACGTAAAAAGACTAGAGAGGAAATAGAGATCGGTAAGTAGATGTGGCACCTAGTCGGTCCATGCTGGTTGTATGTCTAATGTCAGAGTGAGATAGAGGCAGATTGTGAAGGTATGGTAAAATAGCAGTCAGGTATAAGCAGACGGTCAAGCAAATAGACGTAGGTAGAAACACGTGCTGGCACGAGTTGTGTATGAAACGGTGAGTCAGCTAGTGGGACTTGCGGGAACACAGAAATGCACGTTCACGATCTTGTTTATCCGATTCTCATGGGTCCAAACGTCGAACCAGTTTATCCGGTCGTTTGAATAATTTTTATTTCATCGAATCGAGGCGATGCTACAGGCTCGATGAGTAACGCATTAATAAGAATACAAGATGGACTCATTAACGTACGCATAAATTGTAATACTTGCCACGTGGACTGGTCGAATTTTGAGTATTTCCAGTTTTCGCAGGAATATTTATGAAATATATATTTTTTAATCAATTCATTAATTCCCCTCGTACGCGTGTACTCCAATTTTTTCTTTCTCTCCTACTTACCGTCTCTCGCTCACGTTTGACACTACCTATCGATATAATCGTATGTGTTAATGCGACTCCAGGTGCAGCAGTAACACGAGAATTCTCCGAGTCTTAGGAAGTTTCGACTGACTTTTATATCCACGCCCACATTCCACTTCCACCTATGGCTCGTTACGTATGGATGCGTAATGGAGACAGTCGTCTACTGGTTGAGATTTTCCAAATGGCCTCTGAATCCCTTATTCGTTTAAATACAACATATAACGAGGAATCCCAGTCGCTCGCAATTAGGATGTAGTGCAATTTGTTTGCTGTATAACAATAACAGTAACGGACACAGGCAAAGACGATCTGGCGTGAATGTAGCTGCTAATCGTAAGATCGACGTGAGGTACGAGCCAGCGCGACGGACGGTTAAAACGATGAAATAAATATGGCAGAGAAACTAGTCCGGTAAACGAATAAAACCGATTTCTAGTACTTGACGGAAACTCGTATTATTAGGAACGGATTATAACGATGTTCGAGTAGCCAGTAAGTCAGGTATAAAATTATTGAAAGTTCGTAAAGTTCGACAGTGGGTCGAAACGAAATTCCAAGGATGATACCAATTACGATGCCATCCGTAAAGACACGCGTCCGCTTGCATTATTACGGTCGCTCGTTCGTTCCCTATTTTTTCGCTCCCCGTCATTTCTCAGGCTGCATTTTTATGCGCTTTGTCACGAACCGCTTCGAGAACTCGTTCCGTATCCAAGGTCGTAGAAGATCGCATTTCGACTGAATTCCCAAGAAGGAATTCGCATGGGAAGGTTTCGTTATAAACGCAAAGAGCATAAGGGCCGTTCTCGGACTTTATGGCGTATAATGGCCGCTGAGGCGTCATAAGGCCCATTTACGATTATTAGACGACTATTTTTATTTTGCTCGTGGCAGCGAAGAGGCTACAAGGTGCTTTAATTGTGAGTGATGGATGCTTGTATATACATATAGATACTCCGGATTGTTGAATGGGTTAATTCGTGGTAGGTATGGGGCCCAATGTTTCAGGGCCCGTGCTCGACACAATAGGCCGAGCGTGGCCCATCCTTTTCCCGTTTTCGAGGCCGGCCGCAGCCGGTCGACCGGGGCCTCACGGCGCGTGGGAAAACCGAGCACGTGCGCAATCCCGAGACCTTTAGGACCCACCCGACTTCCTTGGCAGAACGATTATCGGAGCCTTAGGACGTTAGGACCCACCGGGCCTGCATGCTGCCACTTCTTATACACAGAGCCCACTTACTTTTTCGTCTTAATGCCTCCGGGCCCGAGAGGGAATGCTGTGGAAAATCGGGCCTGATTGAGGACCCCGTGTATATTAGCTAGATTGTTTTATCGAAAATTGGGTCCGATGATGCGATCGTCTACTCGTGATCGCCCTTCGACATCAATAGATCCGACTGATTATTCTCGGTAATGTTTTTTACGGTAAATCGATCCTGATTAAGGCCCAATTCCTATTTTCACAATAGGAAAAATTTCAAACCACCACAAATTACTTTTCTTTCTCGGTATTGTTACCACTGTCTTTTCGTCTCTCGTTACCAACCTGAATGGAATTCGAGGTTTTATCAAAGGCAATATATATATATATATATGTCTGACGCAAGGAAAAACATTCCTCGAAATTTCAAACGCACACAAATTTCAATAGAAACGCTATCACAATAACGTATCGTTCTATATTTATAACATTCGTCGTAGCCGAAGGCGCGATAATTACGAGATACAAATAACACCTAACGACTAATTCCCAATTGCACGATCTATTCTTAATAAAAATATTAAAACTGCACTGGGACGTACATATATACATACATACATAGAAAGAGAGAGAGACGCAATAAAAAGGACCGAAAAAAGAAAAAAGAGTCGAAACGTCTCATAACACGCGTCAAACGGCCGATTAAATTCTTTATCAATTAATACAATTAACCCCGAGATTCTCGAAGTCTCGAGTGATACCACAACGACGACGTACTCATCGAAACCGATTGGCGGCACGTGCCAGTCGGCCCCGTTAACCTCGACATCAAACCTATATTCCATGAGAACACCATGACATACGCTAAGAGCAGCTTACATCACCATTGCCTCAACGAGCAAATCTCGAACGTCGCGGATGATGACTGTCAAAAATTCCCACGACCGTCATAGAATCCGGTGAAAAAATCATATCGCGTCATAAACAGTGAGTATGACGATTCTCGTTATGCCTCAAGGCAAAATAGCAAGAAAAAATAGTCGTCTATCGACAGGCCCGTGAAGTGATCCGAGCACGTGCTACAACCACGTACGTGGAGGCGCCGTTCAATAAAAAAAAAAAGACAAGGAAGCGTGAGGATTTTTAAAGGTTACGGAGGTTAGGTCGGGGCGCCATTTAAACAGGGGCCATGACCGGGTGCCGACTGGCATGTGCTCAGCAGTTAAAACAGGCGCCAGGTGAACTCACCTCCGTGAGAATGCAACTTGCCTGGACTGTATTCCATCCCGTATGGTGTTTGCACCCCATAAGGAACCCCATGGAATGAAATGACACCCTATGATGACGTATATCGGTACCCCTCCCCACTTCTCTAATGAAATTATGAATTCCAACCTATTTGACAATAGGTTAGGAATCGTCTATGCCTATGTCGTGTTCTCATGGGACATTGACGTTTTTATGGGCTAATCACTAATTACCCTCTACCCCTATGGTGATACTGACTACTGGTAATCATTAAATTAACCATCGACAGTCCCGTCGGATTCGTTAATTCTCTCACGCTCTTGCACACGGCTTCCTTTCAATTAGGACCCAAAGAGACCCGCGGGCCGTATTATTCGAACGGATGCTGGCGCGTCTGTGATCGCCTTTAATGAGGACAAGCCTTCTAGTCTCGTGAGTGTCGAATTGAACGCGACTCATTGGCGCGAACGGAATTTTATGTCTCATGAGGCTCGACTGTGTTACGCGTATCGCTAAATCACGATAACGCGTAGCGACGGCTTCTCGGTTGCTCGTATATAAGTAAAGATTAATGCGGGTCTCGAATAATTTAATACAGAGACGAGCTCGCGGACCCTGTACGATTTGTACGGCCATATGCATAATAGACAAATTATGCGTGTATCGTTAAATTTTATTGCGAATCCATACAGCATATACAATATATGTGTATAAGGTAGCTGAAAGGTCAATTCCGTATTTAAAAAGTGTACGGATAATTTTTCAATACTTTTTTTTTTTTTTTTGGTTTATTCCATCTATCGCTATTTATGTATATAGCCAGGAACTGTCTGCGAATTTTGTTTGGCAGATACAAAAATGGGGAAAAAGTGAACGAAAAAAATAAGAATTTCGTAAAAACATACCGTTCTCACGTAACACGTGCTGGGATTATTAACGGTGATAGGGGGTGGCTCCAGGGTGCGGGACGAAGCCTAACTAATCGCATACAGGGCGCGTGCGAACGTTTCTCTATTTCTCAGAGGGGCTTTTGATGGTTGATATCAAATTCTGTTGGGGGTTACGCGGAGCCGCACTGGGGGATGACTGGGGGAGGGTGGCTAAGGGCCGGAACTCGATTCCGTGGCACGAGCCATTGGGACATATGTTCACGGACAGCTGATGTACTAATAAGGCCGGCTCTCAGACGCACGTGCGTCTATCGCGGGATCGTGTTTATAACAAATTGAACCTGAGAACGTGGTGAGGAGGGGATGAAAAACATGTATTTTCGCGTGTCTTCGTTGTCAGAGTCCCTTGGGGTCTGAAAAAAATTAACTTAGGCCATTGATCGTGATAGATAAAAAAAATATTTTATTATAAAAAAAAAGTCACATTTTTGCCAAATTTATATTGAATTATACAAACTTTAATAAAAATTACGTCAAAAGTGCATCCCAAGATCACTGATGCATTTCGTATTGTTTGTTTAACGATGCACTCAAGGGGATATGAATTTGGAAAATTTTTTCATAATTAATTGTATCACGATATGACAATTTTATTTTTGCCAATTTCGTGACTCACTTCCGACATTTCCACTTCCTTCGACCTTCCGCCCGTCGAAACAGCCAACCAGAGTCCCCGTAATCTGCGACACGTGCAACCGCACCCTATAGCCACGTGTCCATGTGACACGTAAGTGCATATATACTATAGGTGCATAAACCCCGCGTATAAGGGTGCGGCATCGTGTACACGTGGTGGTCCAGTCTTCATTAGGGGTAAAATAGATATCTGCAAGGGAGGAGTATATTTAATCCCTTATGTAACCGAGGATCAGTTTGGATATACACGGCTTGCAAAATGCACGCGCGATGCACTCGCGTATGCACTTTACGTATAGACAACGTGTAGCCATATACAACGAAGACACGTGCACCCGTCTGACTTCTTCTCAATTGAATGGAATCGATGCTATGCGGGTAAATCGACAGTAACGATCTGCAGATGTAAAAGGCTGTAGACGAAATGCAAAGCAGCCCTTTAATTTTCTTAGTGCGAAATTCACGATTTTACTAGCGGAGATAAGCGAGCATTATTAGAATGCAAATTAATACGTAGACTCGTAATAATTATTAGCACTCTACATTATCGACGTTACCATAGAAAATTCCCAGAGGAATGTGGTCTTATTAATTACAGAATGAATTGCGCTCTAATTAAACATCCTATAGTAAGGTCGATTATCATTGGCTACAATATCATCTCGTATATAATGATAAATTAACGCTCGGTCCAAGTAGGTTTGAAAATAATTTTTAAGATTAAAAAAAAATTTTTTAATCAAAAAATATTTTACTCACTCGTCTCCTTTACGCGTGCGCAATTGCACACTGCAATAAAGCGTGATGACGCGTTAGTCTATACATATATCTATCCGAGTGCATAAAACAGTGAAGTTCGTGCAGACTTCCTAACAGAGTAACGCAATAGCGCTGTTAAAGGCACGTGCGAGCAAACTGACTTACTACGAGCACGTGTCCATTCATTACGATAGACGTAGTGCAGAAGAGCACGTGGCTATTCATTACAGTGCACGAACTGTATCGTTTTAATGAACAACGACAATTGTTCGGGCGAACAATAACACGAGGGACATACATATTTTTCGTATACGACAAAATGCACAGTCAACTGCACTTCGCTCATCGTGACGTCAAGGACGTGAAAATAATATTCCAGCATCCCCTGCGAAGACGTATATAAAAATGAATGATATAAACGATCGATAAAATTTGTAAAGGTGACGTCACAAAAAAAAATAGTCCTTTTTCAAAAAAAAAAAATCATTAAATATACATATGCATTTGCAAGGAAATTTGTATGCGCGAGGTTGATAACACGCGCTGAAATAATTGCATGGAGAAACCGGTAGCCCGGGATCCTCGGATTCCAAGTACGCAGCATAATCGGGTTAATTCGTATTCAGAAAGGAGTAAAAAGGAATTCGAAGTCGGGGTGAACGCGGCGTGTATGAGCGAAGCGTGGAATTGAACCGCGGCGCTGCCGATGTTTAGCGCTGTTTATAAGAAGGAAAAAAGGAAAAGAGTCAGGAGCAAAGCCGCAGAAGCTAAGAGTCCAAGGCGACGTGCAATAAGGCTGGGGTAATTATTCGGTGCGAACGAGGCTTAAGTACCGACCAGCTGGGTGGAAAATAAGCGAAATGCTCGGCAATGTCGGCAGAAATGTCGACGGCCAATAAGTAACAAGAAGGAAAGGAAGGTTAGCTGTTATAAGAGGAACGAGGAGTTTAACCGGTCGGCGCTTAACTATTCGCCATGCTTATTGACACGGAGACCAAAGTCTGCATTACGCGTTTTATCGCCCGGTGAAAAATTAGTGAGCGATACAATCAATATCGTATCTGCAATGATATAACGAATATACAATCAGGGAGCTCATGTGAGGAGGAATATCAAAATTAATCGTCAAGTAGTTGATTACAAGTACGTTTTTCTCGCGTGATTGAAAGGCCGAGTGCACCCGTACGAGAGCATAAAAAATATATCGTAAAAAAATCTAAGCCAATTTGAAATTAGGTATAGGTGAAAGGCTAAATATTCAGATACTGTTATCGCGGCTAATCGCAAATACAAATGTACTAAGTCATTCGCGTTTAGTAATAGAATAGAGTCTGTGGTATGTAGTAGAATATAAAATAATTTCAAAATAGTAATTAAATTTTATATTAATATTAAAAATTTTTTAATATATACATATATACCATGGAGGCATTTCGACATTCCATGATTACAGTGAGGATATAGATATACACGCAGACCAATCGATCCGGATCGGAAGCGTCACGATAAATATCTTGGTTACGATCGGACCCTGCGATCCTCAGCAATTACCTGAGCGGACTTGCGCCTAGCACGCTCCTGCCAGTAAAATAAGATAGAAGATCGGCATTAGACAGCCTCGCGATCATCCAACATGGCTGAGTCAGAGAGAGACCGTGTCCAGCAAATGCTCGATCCAAGAGAGATATATATAGCGCAAATAACTAGTAAAACAAGGAAGCAGACATACTAGAGTAAAACCCACCCGGTAGTACAACAGACAAGGACAGAGTGCAATAAGACTAAGGAGAGACGGCAGAGAGCTGTCTTGTCCGAGTGAGAGACAAGATAGAGAATTCAGTAAGTGAGTAGGAGATACTAGACCAGGAGACCAAAGCATAGGTAGGCCAATCGCCAAGGTGGAGAAATGGCTAAGGAAAAAAAAAAACTGGAAATAAGTGCCGAGCCTAAGGAGCCCAAGACGAAGAGTAGGAAGAGTAACAGCAGCAACAACAGTAGTAGTAGTAGTAGTAGTCTTGAAGAAGACGAAGCAGAAGAGGCGATAGGTATAGTTATAAGGTGGATGAGGTGGATGAGGAGGTAATAGAAGAAGTAGAGAACTCAGATAAGGAGGGACGAATTCTAGTCTCGAAAGAAGTCGACTAGTTCCAGGAGAAGCTGAAGAAGGACAGGCCTATCAGTTTCTATTGCCGAGGACGGTGACGACGGCTCGGTGTGGGCGCGTGTCTGGCAGCTGCCGCTTACAGGTGGTGTGCTTGCTTGGGAACCAAGCTCCACGGAGCGTTCCCACGGAAGGCCCATCCCCACTGCGTGCCCTCTGTCGGCAGCAACGGATGGTATATAAGGACAGGCGGGAGTAGACCTAGCAGCATTGCCGCTTTGATTTTCGTAGCGAGTTGGTCGCACTCTGCTTGCTTGCACGAGAATTGGCATTCGTTGAAGGGTCGATTTTTTTAAAGCCTGAAAGGGTGCCAAGACAGACAGTTTGAGAAGAGAATATTTCGTCGAGTTTTACGACAAGAGTAAAGTACGGGGTTACAAACTTCAGAGCTGAGATTTGTGTAGTTTATCTACGATTTGTGAGAAGATTTTAGTGTGTGATTCAAGTGATTGGGATTTACGAGATGCAGATGCACGAGCAAATCATGGTCGATGGGCAGGAGCAACCGATCTCAAGGACCTATCAGTACAGAAAGGTAGGCATCGATTTGAAACTCGTGGCTTCTCTTTATCGAACGCGCGAAGTAACTGTTACATTTTTTGACACGGTTCATTCGAATGGGAGACTCTTTTGTAAGCTACTTTCAATGACTGACGGATCTGTAGGTTTGACATTTATTTTTCGTCTTTGGTGAACTCGTCAAGCGTCTATCGAAACATTGAAATTTCATAATTGCGTTTAAGACTGATTGAACTTAGCGCGTAACTCGCTAGAGGGACGTGACTCTGAATTGAATGGCTATTGTATTGCTGGTTGGAGATGAAAATGAAAGAAAGTGAATTGAAAGCATATCGAAATAATTGTCATAACGTCAGTAATTATAACCAAAGTCTATTTTGTGTGCTCCAGGTGATGAAGCCAATGCTTGAGAGAAAAAGGCGAGCAAGGATCAACCGGTGTCTGGACGAGTTAAAGGACCTGATGGTAACGGCGCTCGCTGGTGACGGCGAGAACGTCGCGAAACTCGAGAAGGCCGACATCCTCGAGTTGACCGTCCGCCATCTTCACAAGCTCCAGCGACAGCAACGACTCTCAGCCAATCCAGTAATTGACGCCGACCGATTCCGTGCTGGATACACTCATTGCGCGAATGAAGTTAGCCGATGCCTAGCAGCGACGCCTGGCGTCGACGTCGCCCTGGGTACCAAGTTGATGACCCACCTTGGTCACAAGCTCAACTCCATGGACAAAACAGGACCACTGACAATTCATGTGGCAGCACCTCAGACCTCGCCGACCTCAACGATCTCTGACCTCAGCGACGAGTACTCCATGCCTCTGACACCAGCGTCCAGTCAGCCATCCCCAGTCAGAACAGACCTGGAAGGATCATCCCAAGAACACCAGGGACTCCTGCAAGTGGCCAAGCCTGAAGAAGCTGTATGGCGACCTTGGTAGATCCTTGCCATAATTGCCATTCCAATTGAACCACTGAGGTCAGATTAATGTGACCTTGAAATGTGCAAGAGCTTCCTATGGTACAGGAACACCAATTGCCTATTGGTATGTCCAAGGAGTCTGATCGGATTGGAAACCACCAATCCCCACGGGTACCAATCATCGTGGGATACGCTGAGGAGCGTTGGGCTATAGAAATTATTCCCAAGGTGGACGTACATGAATATGATGGGGGATGATCAGAGGGCAGGAAGAACCCAGTTGAACAAGATGAAGATATTTACACTGTGATCGGGCCGAGTTCCAAATACCTAGACTGAAAAGACTCATCAGCTGAATAATATGTGGATGTCTGCATTGGAAAATGCCTGCGCGTGAAATGCACTAGAGGAGCTCGAAACAGAAGAAGAAGGAAAGAAGGAAACTAAACTAAGTCCCGTCAGGAGTGACGAGTGAGAATCAAAAAAAGAAAGAAAAAGGCTCGCATTCGCCAAAATCATTTCAATCGACTGACAGGACAGTCGGGGTTTACTTTGCGGGGATCTGATCTCAAATTTGAAATTCCACAAGACTATGCGAACCTTTTCGGGAAAAAAAATTGAAAAATTGAGACAAAAGATCTCTTCGTATCAGTTATGATAAGATTCAATAACGTTAAAAGATTCGACTTGCTCAATGCAGTGACTGGCTCTATCCGCGTTATTGGCGTTATGGATGTTTGTTTTATTCCTATTACTATCACTACTACTACTACTACTACTACTACTATTACTATAAATACTACTACTACTACTACCACTACTACTACTAAATACTACTGGTATATTATTATTATTATTATTATTATTATCATACAAACTGGATTTTTATTTTCATCGCAATTCTGGAAACGAACAATTTGCAGATTGTCTTTAGTGTGTTATCGTAAAAAAGCATGATTCAACTGATCCAAAAGTGACTTACGGAGTTTACGGAATTGCGAAAGAATTTAAAATAATTCCATAACTGGCCGAGTTGATGGATTCTTGGCGAAGCTTTAATTTACTTGACAGTTAGATGTTTTCTATTGTTTATTTCATACTTTTATCGATTTTTTTTTTTATATTTCGGTTTCTCGAACAAAGAACTCAAGTTCAGTTAAAATAATTGATTATCGTTGCAACTTGAGTTCTCTGATTAGAAACGTTGTTATACCTCTTCCCGGCCAATGTACGTCTCTTACAATTAATATTTTCGAAACTTTTGACAACGATACAACTTGACCCGGCGAACTGTCAATGAAGTAAATAACAATTTTAGAAAAGATTGTTCGAAGAAACTTAAAAAAAAAAGAAATTGTATCTCAACGTGTAAAATAATTATTAACGGCCGCGCGGAGGTTCTTGTGATAGAGAAACGTGTACCTGTGATATTTACTGTAGTAACTCTAGAAAATGATACTAGATTTTTAATAAACTTGGATTGACCAATTTATTTCTATTTTTATCACTCCGCCCACGTGACCTAATGCAAGGTTAAGAAATCCGTGCACTGGAAATTTGGAAATTTTGGAGAAAATAAAAAAAAAATATAATTAAAAAAAAATTGAAAAAATCCATACTATAATATACATACAAAAAATTTGACGCATTACAGCATCCGAAAAAAGTTTTTGGTTACTCACTTCAAAATGCATCACTCGTGTATTGAGAATAATTGGAAACTGAATCACACTTGCTTAAAACCTAAAAATCAAAAAAAAAAGACACTGTATGTGCAAACAGTAGAGCGATTGATTTTCATGCTACGTAGATTTGATTTAACAGCTAATTAAATTGCGTGAGAGAATTGATCTGCCTAATTTCATTGAATTATCGTCGCGTGGTTTTCATATGTACAGAAAAAAAATGGGCGCCGTTTCTTACCGAAGAATTTATGGTTATTAGAGGTTAAAACATACAGAAGTGAAAGTTACACAGTTCTAACACGTCGCGCGAGTGGTTCTGGGTAACTGACAGCGAGAAAACAGAATGTCTCACGAGCTGAGATACGCGACTAACAAATGTTTCTGGCGCCGATTCAACCAGTCAAGAATCTATTAATAAACCTCCGATAAATTTTCCAGAAATTTACGAAATCCTTGAGACTAATCACGAGATTTGAACGAATCGACGTGAAATTTCAATTTGACCTAATTTTTTCTCTCTGACGCTCACTCGGGAGTGAAGAGTTTCTAGACGAATTGATTGGCAGTGTCGACGGATTAATGTACTCCCACGGAATGCACCGACGGCAATTATACGAGACTTCACTTGGCACCGTACCACTTCTGGTATTCGGTTACAAATTAAAAATAACGTGGGTGAAAATGACCGAAATTTATTTAATGATGTCATTTAGAAGTTTTACAAAGAAGTTCCAATATATATGCAGGGAATGACGTATAGGAAAAATTTGATTATAGTCACATGTCAATAAAATTCTGGGATCGAGCTGTATCGAGGGATAATTATTTGTCGATTTATTAGGTTTATTGATCAGTCAATTAATTCGAAATAGGTTGGGAGTGTCGTCACAGTTAATTCGATAGTTTTACAACCTATACGTTACCGATTAGTATGGATTTTATGACATTCTATTACAAATGGTATTATTAAAATATTGTTTTAATTATAACGACATTTTATTTTGAGAGGTTTTACATGCGAACAAAAAATATGTATATTTACGTCGATGACCTTTTAGAGGTAATCGTATTCAAATACTGTAACATGGGACAAACATATGTTTCGATTATGTTAAAAAATAAGACATTTTTCCAAATTCTGCTTAACTATGCTCAACGATCCGTGTAATGAGTGCCTTGACTGTTGTGCAAGAGAGGGAAATAGGGTTAACGAGAATTTCGTATCTGTCTCTGCCGGCACTAGAAATACGATTGTTTCTCTGCTCGAACTAGCGCACGTGCATTGTGTATCGTGTAAAACGCGGCAAAGTATTTCACATTCTAAAGAACTATTAGATGGCTTACCATGCATTAAGTCAATTTTATGGCTCAAGGAATACACTACGCACTATTCAATGACACGAACTCAACTGGAAACGTCTTTAAAACACAATTATACTCACTTTTGCGAGAACAGCCAACTGTAGCACACCAACCAGCTGTAGCACGTGCTGTCACTACAGGTGACCGATCACGCTCCGCGGTCATCTTGCGGCATTTTCATGAAACATTTCTAGACGCTATTCCAATGGTAAGGTAGATTGAATAGTATGTAGTACAATTATTGGTCTGTTTTATCGACTGGCCTATTCATGGCGTCCCTCGACTGTTTGCATTGAAAATAGTGAAATTCAATAATGGAATGTTGCTATGACGACTAAGAACACTGTGATGATACTTGTGTGACGATTTAAACTGCTTAGCTGTCATTACGACAGCTAGTGTACCACGGAATTTCACATGTCGTTGAACATAAAGCTTGCAAGTGATAATTAGCCAGTAAATTTTGAAAATTTAAACATGGGACGGAATCAACAAGTGTATCCTACGATGCATTCTACTTATTATCTCAAGCCAGGACAAACTTTACAAAACACAAAGGTAACAAGTATTATAACTTAATTAGAGATAAATATAATTTGTACTTTACGTCAAACATACAATATATAGATATCCGAGCGGCCACTTGTACTGGTGGCTTCAAAAAGTGCTTACAATCGCATGGTGGATTATACAAATGAAGAAGAAAGAAAAGCTGTAGCGGCGGAGAAAGCGGCGAATAAAATGGCAAAACTTAGACAGGCAACTTATGAAATGTCCAAAAATTGGGACAATACCGTCGAGGTACTACGTACATAATAAGAAAAAACATTATGAAACGGAGTCAATAAAAAATAATTCACTATACTGTACAATCCCGTGCATGCACTGTAGAATATAAAGAAAAGACGCAAAGAGGAACTTCTGGCAAAGAGAAAGGAGGAGCAAGCCGCAAGGACGGATTTTATCAAAGAGATGGCAGCGAAAAACGCAGCGGATCGAATGGAAGTCGTGAAGGAGGCGAGAAAATTGCTCCTTTACAAGAAACCACAATGCAGACTTATTCTCGGTGCTCTTCTCACTTCTGAGGTATCTAATTTGGCTATTAAACAGCAACAATCATAACAACAAACAGTGAATGGCTTAATGGAATTATACAAACATTTTTTTAACAATTCATTGCACAGTGTTTCAGAGAGAGGGACGCGCAAGTAGCTTTTCAAAAAACACTCGAAAATGTTGAAAAAGAGAAAGACATGGAATATGCTAGCCTTATTCAAAAAGATGTTGTAAATTACCAAGAAGAGGAACGACAAAAAGCTGAGGAACAGGCTAAAAAGAATAAAGAGCATGGAATTCAATTAAAGAAACAGTACGACTTTAAGTGTAGTTATAAACTATATATATATATTTTAGATCTTACCAATTCTTTTTAGAATAGACCAGATGGAAAAAGACTTGAAGAGAATGGAAATGAAGGAGCTGGAATATGGGAAGCAGAACTTGGAAAATATAGCTAGAGAATTAGAACATATTAAAAAGTGCGAAACGGAACAGGTTTGTTACGTAATTTCATTAATTGATGTAGTAATTAACCAAATGCAAAATATTGCACGAAATATATTAAAAGATAGAAATTTAATCTGTATAACTTTGACCGTTCAAAGGTACAAAGCAGAAAAAAGAAACTAAGGCAACTCTTCACGGAAGCCATAGAAGAGAAAAAGCGTCACGAGCTTCGATTGAAACAAGAAGAAGAATTTGAAAATCGCGCCCTTGAAATTCTCGCCAAAGCAAAGAAACGTATTGATAGAATTCACAAACAGAAACGTCAAGAGGAACTTAATGAAAGAGCGAAGCGCGCTGCTGATATTGGTAATTAGTAAGTTCAACGACCGTATAATCACAGTTGGAATATACGTATATTAATTCCAGCAAAAAAATGCGCAGCAGCTCGAAAATCGCGCGAGGCGCAGGAGGAGGAAAGTATACGAAGAGCGTTGGAGAAAAGGGAAGCAATCGAACTGGGGAAGATAGAATCGCGTAAAAAATATGAAGAGGAATTACGTATCGAAATGGAAAAATACCGAGCAGAAATGGAAGAGATGAAGAAGAAGCGGGAAATTGAAAAACAGAATTTGAAGTGCTGGGAGAGATTTCAGAGAATCAAGAGAAATGAATATGATGAAAAGACGAAGCAGGAATGTCTGGAAAGGGAACGAAAAGTTAAATTTGAAAATGCCGTCGCCCTTCGTGAACAAATGGTAACGTAAATCAATTTTTGTATGAAATACAAATTAATCTTTTTTCTTTTCAAAGGCTGAAAAAGAAGCTGAACGTAAACAGGAACTTATGCTGGAAGATAATTCGGATTATGCTAAAGCAATGATTCAAAAAACTAATCAAAAAATTCTTGCCTACGGTGAAGAAGTTTTGAAGGAATCTGAGGGCGTGAGACCTTTGTTTCCAATTCTCAAAGTTATTCAGGTAAATTGTTTATCGTTAAAGTTGGTAAAATTGATTATAACGAAGTTCGTATCCCGTTATAGCAATTTAAAAAAGAAAATAATCTGTTACCACCTAAAAGATATGAAGAAGCACAGACACTGGTGGAGAGACGTCGAAAAATTCGTCCACAGTGTATAAACTCTGTGCCAGAGGAGAAGATACATTATTTATAAAAATATTTAATGTGATAATCATAAAACATTTTATTTGTAATAGAAAAATGTGCTAACGACTTACAAGTGTATTGAAATTTTTAACAGATAGAGTAGTTCGTCTTAAAAGTTACAGAGGCGCCAGCATCGCTGTCATATGTTCATACGAAAAATCAATTTTTCAACTGACTTTATTACCTAATACTTTCCATATAAAGTTTCGTATATTTGATATCGATAATACATGTTTTACAATTAACTCAAAATTATAAGTATACATTATAACGATTGATTATATTAATGACTGTTGAATATTTTCTTCCAAAATATCTTATTTCAAAGGTTAAGTATGTCTGACAAGAAGAGTGATTCAGGAGATAAGTCGTTGAAAGGGAAACCACGAAATTTGCCACCTGGCATTAATTTCTTAAACGCAGGTCTTTCGGGGTATCGTAAAATTCATCATAGATTAATTACAACTGCTAACTATATTTTTTAATTAAATGATACTTTATCACCGAATAAAAACCAACCAAATATTAACTCCATGATTTATATCTACCTTGGCCAGAATGTTCGCTACATGTTTTGTCCATCCAATGGATGTAGTGAAGAATCGCATGCAAATGAGCAAAGATCCGGTTGGAGTATTCACGGTGATCAATCGAATTTTCAAAAACGAAGGAATCACTAAATTCTACGCAGGATTATCAGCAGGCTTAGTTCGTCAAGCAACCTACACTACAACCCGTCTTGGGATATACAATCAACTTTTAGATACTTGGAGGTCAATTACTTGAGTTTTTTTCAAAATTCAATACAATTTTGATTAATTCTTTCCAATAATGATTTTACAAATTGTTTAGAGATAAAAACACAGGAAGTCCAAATTTTGGAGTTTTGGCTGCTATGGGAATAATTGCTGGAGCATGTGGCGCTTTTGTTGGCACTCCTGCTGACGTAGCACTCGTAAGGATGACATCGGATGGACGATTACCAGCAGGTCAATTATTACACTTATTCATCCACATGTAATTGACGCACGAACCTAACAAGGCAAATCAGTGCGTTATCGATATTTTCGAAATCAGATCAAAGAAGAAATTACAAAAATGTACTGGACGCTTTTATTCGAATTTGTAAAGAAGAGGGCGTTACGACGCTATGGCGTGGAAGTGTCGCAACTATGGGAAGAGCCGCCGTAGTTAATATGTCTCAATTAGCAACGTACAGTCAAGCTAAAAATATCTTAGCATCAAAATGTAAATTTACAAGTAATTCCAATAATTTATTCTGTACAATTATTTTAATGATTTATCTTTACAGACAATGTCAAAGACGGAATACCTTTACACTTTTGTGCCTCTATGCTATCAGGATTCGTCACTTCCTTTAATTCAATGCCCTTTGACATCGCCAAAACAAGGTATTAAATGTCTATCACAATATATATTTCTCTGTCGATTATTATTCAATGAAATTTTCTTATTCTATTGACAGAATACAAAATATGAAGAGCACTGGAAAAACTCCTGGTATCATATCAATAATTTACACTATTGCCAAAACCGAAGGTATTATTGCCCTTTGGAAAGGTTTTTGGCCCACTTATTGCAGAATAGGACCTCACACTGTACTTACTTTCATTTTCAATGAGCAATTCGCCAAATTTTATAGAAAAACTTTTATGTAAGCTACACTGTTACTCGTTGTCATATTTAAAACAATTGTGCGAATTTTATATTTTAAAATAACAAACAGTTACAAATGCCACGTTCTCATGTACAGCTGACTTAATTGTTCCATACAAACTAGAGTGATTATAGTGTTGGGGCATATTCTTGCATAATATGGTAGAAATCCACGCCACAGTGTGAACAAACCTTCCATCTTAACAATATCACTGATAACAGTGATAGCGCTGGGAGGCTTGGATGGATATTGCCAATTTTGTATCCTGAATAAATGATTTTACATTGCTCAATCGTTCCATAAAAAATACATAATTTCAATTTATCATCGACCTTGTCTTAGCGACATCCACAGGAAGTGAAGAGATTGCTGTCACTAATCCAGATATAGTCGATCCTCCAATTTGCAAGAGTACACCCTCATTAACAACACCTGGAACGATAACGTGCAATTATAATAAAGTTAATATATTTGTAGGATCTTTTTAATATGAAATACTTAAAGAAAAATAATACTGACCAGTATCTTTTAAAAAAATTTTTGATTGAGAATAAGTACCCAATTGTACTCCATTCACTATGGCTGCCCTTCCCATGGTAGGAACCGCACCACGCCACATGCAGGCGGTGCCCTCAAATTTTAAAATTTTATCCAAACCCGCAATAGCGTTTTTATAATTTCTTCGTTTCTCTGGGCCAATGGAATTGTTAAATGGACATTAGTACTTCTTCTAATAAAATTTGAATATCCTAATTTCTTGAACCTTTCGAAAATTTACCTGCAGGTAATCTTATGTCTCCTATCATACGTATCATAACTACGTCAGATGGCGTTCCTATAAATGCTCCAATTACTCCAGCAATCATCCCTAATGATATCATAGTGCCATAACTAAGACGGCCAAATTTGTCTCTATATTTAAAATCATTAATATCGTTTAATATAAATATATTTAATATTATTTTAAGCATATAGGCTGCTATAACTAACTCGCTTAAATCTATCAAAGTATTGTACGTTCCCAATCTCGCTGCCGTATAGGTTATTTGCCTAAACAAACTGGCCGATAATCCTGTATAAAATCCTGGGAGTCCCTCAGCTGCATAAGTATGCCGCATTGTTTGGCAAAGGGAGACCCTTGAGATCTGCATACGGATTTTTATCACATCCATTGGGTGCGTTACCATTTGTGCTATTATTCTGTTCACAGTAAAGAAATTATTATAGGTAATGGTGAATTTTTGTTAATGAGCGTAATAATATAATTGAATAATATTTAGCACATTTTTTAACTGTGTTCAATTACCCGGCTGCACCGCCAATTACGAATTTTGCAAAATTCGGTACCTTCACAGCGGCATTATGTTCATCTGACATTTTCTAAAATTCCTGCGATATTTCTTTTTGTATTTTACATCGTTTTCCATAATTTATCTACTTTTGATCTATTAATATTTTACTGCAGCAAATGATACCATTTTTTTAAATATATACAATCAGTTATACTAAGTTTATGCGAAATTATCATGTATCCTGTATCGAATTTATTCGTTTGTAATTATTACTTTGAAGTTTGCTGTAATTGATAACAAATTATTATTTCCCTTCTATGTAACAACTAGTATACGTTTTAAAATCAAATTCTCTTAAATATCGATAATACGTTCATAATTATTTATTGTATTTTGCGTTTCGAAATAACGAACATTTGTCCATGGTTACGCTCTGATACTCCAAGGACAATTTTTGGAAAAATTTCGCGGCGGCCATTATATTTGTATCGGGTTTTTCTTTTCTTGGCTTTCCTCCAAGAGACTTGGCTAATTTTTTCAAACTCATCCCAGTCGCAGACAGTACCGTGTGCATACTTGGACCGATGATAACAAACATAGCATCATTTTTTTGTTCGCCATCATGAAGTACCAAGTGAGAACCTTCCTTGGTATTAGCATCATATTGAATCTGCACATAAAAAATTGTAGAATAAATAAATTATTTATCAAATTGTATTTGAATGTAAAAACACAAAATTCTCACAATTACTTACTCCACAATTTTCAGCAATACTTCTAAGCTGGTTCCAACTGTACCGTGGAAGTCGGCTATGATACAAATGGCTTATAGCAATTCCATATCTTTCAGTGGTCTCATTCCAGTTAAGAATTTTTGTAGTCGACGGGATCATTGATGCCTTCCGCTTTCGAGCTTCCGGAAGAATATCGACATCTCCATCCAATGTATTAGTTGACCGCTTGTATATACCATTAATGGCGAACTGTATCCATTCGATAAAATGCTGAGCTGGACCATAAAATGGATCTACATCTACTACAAGAACAATAGTTCTATCCTCTTTGATATGAGGATGACAAAATAGATCTATTGATAAATGACCAAAATGTCCTTTATGCTGTAAAGCCGCAGCTAGTCGATTAACAGTTGGTTCTAAGTGACTAGTGTCTACTGAAGTTTGTGGAATCATATAGCCAAATATAGTGAAGGCAGTAGGATCTAATAAAAAAAATTAATAATAATTAGGTTAATTAAAACATATTTTCTAACTACTGCGAGTATATATTTTTCAATAACTCAAAAGGAATACCCAAATATATCCGATCTGCGGTTCCTATTAATTCTGGTGGTTGCCCAGTACTTTTTGCAGGCACAAAAAACGTCACTGTTACCGATCGAGCCATTTTTTCATTAGGGACAGATTGTAATAAGCAGCCATATTTATTAATATGACCGCAAAATTCTCTCCAGCTTTTATAAATTGATGACAGTCTTGTAACGACTGAAACTACCTTAGGTAAATGATGTATCAGACTATTTAAAAAGTCTGTTCTAAGTTCTGGCTCATTTTTCCACTTGTCTCCAGAAGAATCTCGTTCCTTTCTCAGTATTGGCATAAATGGAATACTGATATGATTGATAAGAAAAACTCCAGTTTGTCTTCCAGCGTTGCCCAGATTAATTTTAATTAACCAAAGACAGACTTCAGTATGGAGGCAAATTAATTCTGCCATTTTCGTACACAGTGTTCCATAGTCTCTAATATTGGTAGCGTATACAGGTTGCTCCAAGTCTAATTCCGTTATTAAACTAGCCATATAAGACTTGTTCAGTAATTTATGTTGAAGTTCCATTTCGGGAGCAAGCAGTGGGATGTTCATCAGTCCTGCCAACCTTATTTCACATTCATCTAATATCCATGGTAAAAAATAAGCTGGCATGTTTTCAATCTTCTTTGTTATCGCGTCCATTGTGTCGTCAGAGCAGTAAAGAATCCTAGATACATTGAATGAACAGGATTCAAAAGTTTTGGCTTGTGATAATTTTAAATAAGTTATTCGCTTCTGGAGATTTTGTTCTGGATAAACAGATTCGATCAGATCATGATACATGGTTAAGAGATCTTCATTTGGAGACACCGGAAGTACGTATAATACTTGACAAGATGGATTTCGTAAAAATGATATTTTCAGTGCCATTACGTTTTGATACACAGAAAATTCGGCTGATGACATTAATTTTCGAAAATCCTTAAAAAAACAGATGTTTTATTAGTAAAAAGTTTGTCTAAAGACTCTTTTAATTCTCTAGAATTTTCTTTACTACGATGATAAATGATAAGATGTGGCAGTCCCAACCTGTGGCAGTCCCATTGAAGGTAAATGAATTACAAAATGTGGCTGCTGAATAAGGCTCTTATAATCCCGGCTAAATGTTTTAGCCAATTCTTTAGTGACGTTTGCATACTTCAACATGCTTTGTAAATAATTTCTATGCATCTGTCTTTTCTTTTTCAACACTATCCAGGCTGTCCACAATACACTGGCAGCTATATATTTGCAGTCAGATTCAAACATTTTTTTACGAAGCTATAAAGGTATTATGGATCCATGTATATACTATTCTTCATATATAAACTACAATTTTGCCAATTAAAACAAGGATCATTAATTGAAATAACCTTATAGCCACGCCAACATTTTTTTATAATTGCAGCAGCAATATTTTTTCCATGTATAGTCGCGAATTGTGGTTTCCAGGTGGTTAGCCAAGCAGACTCTTCAGTTTGATTATCCAATAAAGGAATAAGATCGTCTTCATGCAGCGTAAAATTGATGCCATTTTCTTTGATCATTGAAAGAAATTCATAGGTCGTCACTGGTACCAAGTGCAGTACTGGTATCAGACGTTTTCTTGTTATACTTTCTATTTGTGGCTGCATAACAAATTGCCATTTTGATCTAAGCTGCTGACCACGACTATCTAGAAGTTTTAACCAAACTTCGCAGATTTTAAAGTCGCCGTCAACAAACTTCAAAATGCCCACGCGTTTTAATTCAGTTTCCAATACAGGTGGAGCAAACGAATCGGTTAGTGTAACGATTTCGTCGAAATTTTTTCTTTTTCCTGCATGACATTCTATTCTTTGTCTTTCTACTATACTTGCTCGAATGAATCCATCTTCCAGCCTGAAACATTCCATATGGGTAAATAACTATTTGTTGAGTGTTAAATAAAAAGATTAAAAATAATTCAATTGTTTAAAATTTATTGAAATATTGTTTACCTGAATCTTTTGAAGTTTCTAGACATAGAAAACAACTTCGTTCTCAATTTTGCCATGTCCTGTTTAAATTTCAAATCAGAATCATCGAATTCGGAAGATGGCGGACATTTTGGCCGATCAATAATGTCTTGTGTGTATTCTAGCTCGTATTCAGGAACGTTGGTCCAGAAACAATTACATAGGTCAATTCTTGCTTCGATATCACTGAACTTTCCTAAATGTTTCTTGCAGTAAGCAAAAGCCTTTTTGAGTTTTGATTGGGAAATGTAAAATGGTGGCTTTGTGCGCAGTTCGCACTCTATGGATGAATTTATTTCGTTGGAGATTAAATGCTCTTGAAATAGCTTTTGGATGTCAGATAATTGACTCAAAGCGTTTTCATAAAATTTCTTTATCGATTGTAATATAGATGTTTTCTTTGGGTTTGTACAGATTCTGATACATAAAACGATACAAGTTTAAGTAGTCAATATATTGATATAACACATAACAAATCACTAACCCTCGTTTCTTACTGTTTTCAAACGTTTAACGAGTTTCACACGTTCGCCGCAATCCTGATATTACCGAGGAGATACTAGATGTTGTATCTGACAGTGGACACAGGAGATATGCTGAACCAGGAAAAAAGTTCTGGAGGGCGTTGAACTATCAGACACAAAATACATGGAGGCGAACCCTCTTTACCAATACCTCCTCGGTGCTGACTCAACAGTAGCAAACGAGGGTTAATCCAAACTAATTAAATTAGCTAAAATTATTAAAAAGTAAACCTCAGAGATCCGATGACCTCCTTAATTCGGTCTCCTAGATATTCCTTCACAGCTTCCACTTGACCGTCTAACATAATGAATCCTTCTTTTAACCTATAACAGACGTCAGTTTGGGCATCTTTGTAATTCCATAATTCGTACTCGTTATCCATTTGGCCTTCTTTTTGGTTCACATATAGAAAAAATAAGAAATTAAAATAGGGGTTCAAGCGTATTACAAATTTAAAAACCTGTTTAGCTTGTACTTTGATATCGTCTCAGAAATACAAGTTTGAAATATCACTTTACCACAAAACGGTAAAAATACTGAGCCAAACAAATAAAATGAGAAACTTCAGCTAGCATAAGTTCAACATGGCCTTGTAAGATGGCAGCACGGTAGAGAATCCATAACCGCAAGATGTCACTAGTAAGAACGAAAAATTCCATATTTCCAGATCAGCTGACACACATGCTAATTACAATAATCAAGTGTCTCAGTGGCTCAGGCCGAAAGGCTGCTGCCGGTTGTAGATTATCTGTCTTTCGCGTTTGAGAGACTAACGTGAAACGCATTGCAACTTGAGACGTGGCGGAATACACTGAAGAGTAGAATTAGAATAAAATTTTCTAATTATTTAAACGTCTTGGGAGATTTTCCACCATGGCCGATCAGAAGACAGTACCCAACAGCATTAAGTTCCTCATTGGTGGAACTTCAGGGTAGGTGCAACCATTTTCTTTTTTTCTTTTTTCTTGGTATATTCTCTTAGAAAGTTCACTTCAGCTATTGAGATTCTTCTTTTTTTAATTAGGCAGTACATTTTTAATATCTCTGGTAATCGATACTGTTCTGGCAGTTTCTTGTTTGGAGGTCAAAGGGTCATGAATTCAGAATTCATAGTATTACAACATTTTCATGATTATCAGATTTTTCGAAACTTCTGAAATTTTCCTATCTGTGATCTTTGACCTTTGAAAATTGATTCTTTAATGATATCTGCGTATATCCTTCTAATGTTGTACTCAGTTTTCCGAACTTTCACTCTTACAATACTAAACTATTCATTGCAGCATAATTATTTTCTCTTATATATAGTTTATTGTAATATAGAATCAGAAACACAGTTATGCTCGATCAACAGTACAAGATGCACAATAATCGTACATTGCAAATATATTTCGAAATTGGATTTCTTAATATCCACAAACTGATTCAATTAATTAAGTACATGGTTACGAAATTCTTTTTAAACGAGTTTTCAAATTAACATCTATTTGAATTTTTAATCACATATGCATGAGTGAAATTGTATAGTTAAGATATCCAAATAAATTGATAAGATTCGTTTGTGATAATGATTTATGTAATACATAGTAGCAGTTTCGTAATATAATGAACTCAGACGCGCATCATTATATTTATATATATTTTCAGTGAATCAGTCATCCACTGATATACTTATCTCCATTGTTAATGCTAAATATTTAGCAGAATTCATATTATTACTCACTGCAAATAATTTATATTCCACTCATAGTTCACGATATATATAACATCAATAATTTAAAAAAAAATTTGTATAATTACAGAATGGCAGCCACCTGTTTTGTACAGCCATTAGATTTAATAAAAAATCGTATGCAACTTAGTGGCACCAAGACATCCACACTTTCTGTGATTTCATCGATTATGAAAAATGAGGGCTTTTTGGCAATGTATTCAGGCCTTTCCGCGGGTCTCATGAGACAGGCCACCTACACGACCACTAGGCTGGGAATCTACACTTGGCTCTTCGAATTAGCCTCGTGAGTATCATGAAGCAAACTTGTGCTCACTAACACGTGTGTCCTTGCCTCTGAATTTGAGCTAATTTTATCCACCAAACAATGCAACGTGCGACTAACGAGTCTCGTGAAACTGTCATTCGTTTATGCAAACTATTTTTTTCGAAGTTTCATCCACTTGACTATGAACGATTTAAATTTCAATTATTTTTTCTAATATTCTATAGCTACTGTTTCAATATTTGTATCGTTTTTCTTTTTTACGTGTTTAGGAAAGATGGGCAACCTAATTTCCTCACCAAGGCTGCATTGGGAATGACAGCTGGGTGCGTCGGTGCATTTGTCGGGACGCCTGCTGAAGTTGCACTTATTAGAATGACTGCTGATGGAAGATTACCACTGGGTCAGTTAATCATTAATTTTAATTTTGTTTTCATTTTCTTACTGTACTATGCAGATTTCATAGTAATGTAACGTATTGAATTAGTTTAAAATTTGCATTCTTTATCCTCCTGTAGTGCAATGTCTATTTTGATATATGGTGTGTAGAATCAATGTAAGGATATTTATTTGCCTTGAAATTTTCAATATGTTAAAGTAATTTACAGATATCCAGCACATACTGATCTGTTTGCCAGTTCCGTGGTGCCATTTGATATCTGCCGTTAAAACCTTCTGTATACCATTACAGAATTAGCTTATCTAAAGTGGTAAAGGACAATGACAAATATTTACATACTGTCAATATTAATGGTAGAACCATTGATATTGGTCAGTGTGCTTAACTGATAGATTTTTGTAGAATCATTAGTTGCATTTTATGACACATATCAACGTGATCTTTATGGAATCATATGGAATAATTATGAACATTAGGAAAATCAATGGATTACTAATGATGATTTTTTTGTTTTTCAGCTGAAAGACGTAATTATAAAAATGTTTTTGATGCTTTGTTCCGTATTACCAGAGAAGAGGGACTTTTTACTTTGTGGCGTGGTGCCATTCCAACCATGGGACGAGCTATGGTAGTAAATGCAGCTCAACTTGCATCATATTCACAGGCTAAGCAGGCCTTGTTGGATACAGGTAATTTGAAAAAAAGTATTCTATTATGTCGACACTTGTCTGATAGTTGTAAGAAAAAAATGCATCCTTTACAAATGAAATTCTGAAATATGTATCTGAATATTTAATATGAAAACCATGCATTCCTAATCATACGATACTTGTGCAATCCATATCTGATTTAAAAAAATCAAATTTTAAATACCTTGAACGACAGAGCATCTGATTATATCATGAAGTTCTAAGCTATTTTCGTCTATGTTTATTTATAATTCGGACCAGTTATTTTTGTGTCGGTACACAGCGGTCGACTTGTTCTTTTTATGTAATATTTGAAAAGTCAGTTTATGCACATAGGCCAACAATTATTAATATATTAATCGTTACTTAAAAATATTTTGCACCAATACGACAAATACCGCGTAGTTCAGCAATCAGTATCAAAGTTAGTTTCTGAAAAAGATGTAATTACGGTATTATTATTAGAAACGATTTTAGTAATGCATGTCTCCATTTTTCATAGGATACTTCGAGGAAAATATTATTCTTCACTTTGCCAGTTCTATGATTTCCGGTTTAGTCACCACTGCTGCTTCAATGCCCGTGGACATTGCCAAAACTAGGTAAGAGCTTTTAAAGATGTTGCCAGATTTCTTAAAATCTTAACGAAACATTACATCATATCCCATATAATTTTACCAAGAACACTTTATTTTACAAAGATTGATTCATTTTCAGAATCCAAAACATGAAGACAATAGATGGCAAACCCGAATTCAAGGGCACTATAGACGTGCTAACAAAGGTTCTACGAAACGAAGGAATCTTCGCACTTTGGAAGGGCTTCTTCCCATACTATGCACGTCTAGGACCTCACACTGTCCTCACCTTCATCTTCCTGGAACAAATGACTTCAGCCTATAAGGAACATTTAGCTTAGACGAATCTTCGATAACCATTAAATTTTTTTTTCCGTGTCGTCTAGTTAAAAAATTGTCTAAGACATAATTGGCATTGACTCGAGCAACACTCAGCACCTGGAAAAATGTATATTATTTTTAAACGAAGATTTATTTGCCACGGAACAGTTCGTGAGATATTTTAAATTTCTAATTGAGTAAACTCAGCTTTTCATTAAATTTGCAAATACTTGTACTACCATTACCGACACGTTATCGTTCACGCATAATTCATCGATGTCACTTGTTTTTTTGTTCTCTACGCTTCTCATTACGTAAACCTACGGCGTGTTACGATTTTTCGCAATACACCAAGAACAGCACATTCTGATAACATTCTTTACAGATGGAGTACGGCTGGCTCGGCTCCAAACTCTATACGCGTTATTCTCTTAGAACGTCTATCTGTTGTTACAAACGTATAATAATGTTATATGGTATTAACAGGGTAGCGCTAAAAACAGACGATGCAAGACGAAATACCTACCTATAGAATTTTGTATTATACATTTCTAGAATTGATTATCTTTACAATTTATCGAAATATTAATCCGGCATTGTTTTCTATTTAATTACACGTATTGTTATTTTGCGCTACCCTGTACGTACTTGTAAAGTCCCTTTTGTCTACCGATATATTATAACGGCGTATAATATGTATTTTAATTTCATCGAATTTGTAAATTAAGCCATCGTAAGTCAGCCAAATGCCTGATACATTATGATCTTTTATGCAGGGTCTTAAAAAAAAAACGAACAGTATATTTTGAAAATGTATTATACACACAAAAACTCGTTATAAACGTCATTGTTGTACAGTGCTTAATTGTTATCGTCGGGACGTATTTAATAAACGTCCATCATTACAAACGTAAATATTGTTCAGCGAATTTATATGGTTGCATTTTTTACGTATTTGCGAAAAATAAAGAATCATCTTTCATACAAGTTTTATATTATTAATTGAAATATTCAATTGTCCTCTATGAATAAATAATTCTTATAGTTAAATATTATTTGTGCAATCCATTGCCAAATTGTCAGTATCAGGAGATAAGTAGAAATCTACTTCATCAATGGCGAAACGTCTTGTGCAATCCTAACCTGTTTTAATGTGAGATCATAGAAAGAAAATGGGTTTCGGAAAATCCTGTGATAATTCTAGTAATCGTAATTTTTATATGCGTACGTAAAGTCTGTGAATAGTGTTGAATTTAAGAATTTGGGAAACAATGGACTTACACATTATCCATGAGAAGAACATTTCACAATAAAACTTGATTTTAACCAACTTGAACGATGGAAATTTCAGTCATACGAACGATTGAATAAGAAGTGTTAAAATGTCCAAGAGAAAGAAAAATACAAACTGGGGTGAAAATGGCTTCGAGGATTGGGTAAATAATACATAATAATAAATACATTGCATTGCCTATGCTCCTATCCATACAATGAAAGTTATGTATCATATGCCACGTACAGAAATTAGCGGGAAATGTTTAGTTCTGTTTTATCCATTGAAAAGAATATTTTTCTTTTGAATAATGCGCGATGCAACTAACCGTGCCAATTTTTAATTATTAAAATTAATTTGGTTTCAAACAATTAATTAATTCATATATAAGTAAGCTGTACTATATGACATGTATATAAATTTTTAACGTGTAGGGTGGATATATGGCAGCGAAAAAGGCCAAGTTGGAAGAACAGTTCCAGATAATCGCTTCCAAGGAATTTCAGAATGCTTCAACACTCTTTCAAGGAATAGCAATATTTGTAAATGGCTATACTAAACCTTCGGCAGATGAGCTAAAACGATTAATGATGGCTCACGGTGGTATTTATCATCACTATATGCGACCACGCGTTACAACACACATAATAGCATCGAATTTACCATACTCAAAAATCGTCATGTACAGGAAGAGTCAACATCCAGTCCCCATTTGTAAACCGGAATGGATTTCCGATAGTTTGAAAGCTGGCCGTGTTTTGGATTATCAGCAATATTTATTATACACTAATTGTACTGAGACGCAGCCAAGACTAATGTTCAAGGCTGATGGGATCAGTGAAAAGTTGACAATTGGTTCAAATAATAGTATGAAGGATGAAAACTGTCAAAAATCTTTATTACAGACTACTGGGCAACCCGGTAAAGATATTGCTACGACTTCGAATGTTATTAAAAATAATAAATCTTCAAACTTAGAAGAAATCTTGAGCGAGGACGATCCATCTATATTGGATAGTTGCAACAATGAAGAATTTACAAAACCGAATCCTGTTATATTTAAAAATAACAATGCTGCGAGAATACTTTCAACGTCCGTTGCAAATTCTTCAATCGCACAGGAACCTGCAAAAGGAAGTACAGTGAATCAGAAACAAGTTCACAATGTACAATCGAAAAATACTCATAACAATTCAACGCAAAATTCCGGTTTCCTTACTGAGTTCTATAATAATTCTCGACTTCATCATATTGCAACTATGGGCGCAACTTTCAAAGATTACATAAACGAATTGCGAGATAAAAGCGATGGAACTTTTCTAGGATTAGACCGGCTGAAGTCCGCACTCCGCAAAACTCAAACAATTGTTTCTCCAAACGGAAATGACTCAGATTCTGATACAGAAATTTTTGATGTTCCAGTTAATGATAACGGGAAGAAATCAATTGGTAATATTGTAATGCATATAGATATGGATTGTTTCTTTGTATCTGTAGGTTTGCGAAACAAGCCGGAACTGGTTGGTCAACCAGTTGCCGTTGCTCATGCTAAAGGAAACCGTAAAACACGAATGCCAAAACTTACAAAAGCTGAGGAAGAGCAAACTAACGATGATCCTGAAGCTGAAAAAGATGATAACGAGGATGACGATTTTGGTTCTATGTCCGAAGTGGCGTCCTGTTCTTATGAGGCCCGCAAAGCTGGAGTCAAAAATGGAATGTTTCTCGGACAAGCGTTAAAATTATGTCCAAATTTGAAAACCATAAAATATGACTTTGAGGGCTACAAAGAAGTTTCCTATGCATTATACGACACGGTTGCATCATACACGTTAAAAATTGAAGCCGTCAGCTGCGACGAAATGTATGCTGACTGCACTGCGATCCTAGCCGAGACCGGTTTAACTCCTATGCAATTTGCTAAAATAATCCGGAAGGAAATTAGAGACAAAACTGGATGTCCAGTTTCCACTGGTTTTGGGGAAAATAAATTGCAAGCTCGATTGGCTACCAAGAAGGCTAAACCTGATGGTCAGTTCTATTTAGAAAAGGAAATGGTTCGATCCTATATTGGATTATTGAATGTTCGAGATTTACCAGGAAAGCATTGAATTTTATAATTAAATTATTATTTTTAATTTGGAAATTTGAGTACTAATTTTTTGCAGGTGTGGGAATGACCACTACTTACAAATTAAAGGGTATGTTTGTGCAGACTTGTGCCGAATTGCAAAACATCCCTTTAGCTTCTTTGCAAAAAGAATTTGGCAAGAAAACTGGAGAGATGCTTCACAATATGAGTCGAGGTGTGGACAATTCGAAATTGAATTTGGAACACGTGAGGAAGTCTGTATCAGCGGAAGTGAATTACGGTATTCGATTCAGGGACTCAATGGATGCTGAAGATTTTTTAAAAAAGTTATCAGTCGAAGTCTGTGGGCGAATGAAGAAAGCTAATGTAAAGGGTCGATCCGTGACCTTAAAAGTTATGGTGAGAGCTAAAGAAGCACCTATAGAAACACCAAAGTTTATGGGTCATGGTCTCTGCGATTATTTTACCAGATCCAAAAACTTTATTGCAGCCATTGATGATGACGTCATTGTTACAAGGTGAGTGCATTTTTATGTAGGAAGAAATATAGATAATTAACCCACAATGCACGTTTACAAAATTTTGAATGTTTTTAAAGGGAAGTACTGGCGTTGTGGAATCATTTGCAACAGGAACCAGAGGAAATTCGCGGAATTGGAATTCAAATTTCTAGGCTAGAGTCATTGAAATCGAAGGCCGGTACCACGAACATTCTAAATTTTATTAGTAAAATTAAACCGAGTGATTCCAAAAATAAACGGCCTGGATGTGATGAAAAACAATTACTGTCACACAATAGCGAAGTACATTCAATACTCAAAGAATCAGATGGTGATAATAGAAAAACCGAAAAATCAAAAAGATTACCAGCTTTTTTTGGCATCTCTGTATCAAAGGATAATCTCGATAGGCAGGGTACTCGGGAATATCCAAGGTTGAACAATTGTAAAATAGACGAGAGTATACTTGCTGCATTACCAGAGGATATTAAGAGTGAAATTTTGCATGCAAAGCACAACACTGTCGATTTTGAACATAACAAAGACATTCAGCATCCTGGACCTTCAACAATGGTTACTTCAAGTAAATTAAATATGCCTGGAAAAAGCATACAAAATGAGGAATCTTTAGCAGCAGAGACTAAGAAGCATCTATGTCCTTCATCCTATAATAATGTTCCTAATAAAAACACTTCAGAAGAAAGAGTAGCATCCAATTTAAAAAATCCTCTTATGACATCAGACAAC
This sequence comes from Syrista parreyssii, assembly GCA_030142615.1. NCBI lineage: Eukaryota > Metazoa > Arthropoda > Insecta > Hymenoptera > Cephidae > Syrista > Syrista parreyssii. Next base: position 700,838 of record JARQTG010000032.1, read on the forward strand.
AATACTTCTTTGAATGATATTTTAATGGAACCTGAGACTGAGCAAGAAACAAATATTTTACAATTAACCCAAGATTTGGATGAAGCCGTATTAGCAGAATTACCAGAAGACATAAGAAATGAGATTTTGTCTGCAAAAATAATTAAAAAGGACAAAAATGATAAAAAGGAAGATGAAGTTTCGAGACCAAATGAAGCGCTTCCGATGGACAAGGTATCAAGTAAATCACCCGAACCAGGCCAAAAATGCATTTCGAAAAAAGCATCATGTGGAAAAATTCAAACAAGTCAAGAATCGTATTTTCGTCATACGAAACCCAGTTCAGCAAATTCCTCAAAATCGACAAAACCGAAACTGCCACCAATAGAACAAATAAATATGGCGGTTCTTGTGGAACTGCCTGAGGAAATACGAAATGAGATTCTCAATGAATATTGCATGAAACAGCAAGAAGAAACTTTTGCTTTAGAAAAGAAAGCTGCAGTAACTCCTCAAGCAGGACCAGATACGGCATTCGGTATTTCCGAAGTTCAAAGTAATTCCAATATTAACTCTGATTCGACCAAAACTGATTTAAATTTATCATTTTCACAAGTAGATCCAGAATATTTGGCAGCTTTGCCTGCGGAACTAAGAAACGATGTCAAGCAATATTGCACAACAAAGAAAATAGAAAAAGAAATGAAAATGAAGAAAAACCAACCACAAGCTACTGTGTCAAAGGGTTTAATCAATTTTTGGAATAAATCAAATGTGAATAAGAATTCAAATAAACCTAAAACAGTATTGCCAAAAGGTACCAGGAAAACAAAAAACACGACCAATACAAAAACTGTTAAAACAACGAAAAACTCAAAATTGGTAATTGAGAAGAGGGAAACGTCAGTAAGTCCAACTTATGAAAATGCAACAAAAGCAGTTAACAATACGACTGCACCTAAAGAGAAAGTAGTAGCATCAGAACCAGAACCAACTCCTTACGTACAAAAACCAGAAATAAATGAAGAAGAGGAAATGTTGAATACACTTGTAAATCGGTTTCTGAATTTACCACTTAAACAGGTAATAAAGTCTTCTATGAGGTTAAAAAATATTCCAAATATATAACATTAATATATCAACAGATAAACTAGTAATAAATAATTTTATTTCTGGTGTACATTAGTCTACATCGTTATGAATCCTTCATTAAGAATCAGTAAAGCAGGAAAGATTAATATTATTTCTATCGAGCCATATTAGATATCAATTCTCTTAAAAAATAAAAAAATCAACCCAAAAAATTTTCTTGAAATCCCATGTTTCACAGGTAAAGAGCCAAATACAAATGTGGATATCCGCAAGCAGCGACATAATTGAAATCGATGTTTTGTCGCTCATCACGTTCCTCAGTTCTCTCCCAGAAAGAAGACGCTTAACGGATCTTCATATTCTCTTAAAAACGATGCACAGGTGCGTATAAAAATCTCGCAAGGTTAAACTTTCATCAAAAGACAGCAGCACTATGAGTTTTCAAGGATAAGAGATAAGGTCGTACAACATAATGCAAATAGTAAATGAGAGTCAAGTTATATTTTTAGCATGAGACATCGTTGTTAAAAAATGACAAAAAATTAGGAACGAACTAGCGCAACTAATCCTAGCGCGTTTACGCATTTCCAGATGCATCGCCAGAAGCGGAAACTGCATCTGGCACCGGACGTACAAGAGAATCGTCGAGCATGTCCAGAATTCAATGCGAGTAGAGTACAACAGCGACTTAATTCTACCGCCAATGAGGTGCGAACTTGCTGAGTGCGAAGCCGCCTCGTTTAATGTATAAATTGTCATTGTTATCATGGTCGTTTATCGAATAAATAATAATCGCCTTTATACAATTTTCCTAGTAAATTAATCGGTATAGAAAATAAAAGGAGGGAGAGTATATATATTTACAAGGTGAATATACTTACCTTCCGGATCCATCGCATACGCACCGGCTTCGCGTCTTAAGCTCTTCGGTGTCGGTCGGTAATAAGTCACAAGGCTTTTGCGTGCTTTTGGATGTTTTTGTAATATATATATTTTTTTAAATATAGTTTTTACTTTTTTTGTTTGTTGTTGTTCTCGTTACGCGCAGGGGTGGTGAAAAAATAGAAAGGGGTGAATTGGGCATGAGCATTCACTACTCCCACTCGGTGGTGCCCGGCGGTTTGGACGTCAGATCATATAGAACACGCGAAATACCGGGCACCGTCAATATCTCAGTCACCATTTTCTTCACCACCTGCAAGTAATTTTATGTTAGTATTTTATAAAAATAGTAGATTTTACTATATTGAATATGCAATAATAAATAGTTCAGTTACTACCGATGCGAATGCCTATACAATATACATATATTTCTAGAATGGCAAACATGAAATTTATATGTAAGATACAACTGCGATATCATTGAACATATAAAACAAAAATTGTTCAATAAATCAAATAATACTCTGAACATATATTTTACTCAAAATAAATTTTAAATATAGAATTTCATGATTATATTCTTGTATAATTGTAAAATATGATTAAAAATTAAAATATAAAACTTACATGCATAGGCAGTTCGACGCCAGGAATAGCCGGGGTTCCGGTCATGAAGTCCCGGGAACAGAACGGCCTAAGAACAACTGAGCGCTGGCAAGATGGCGCTCTGGACACGGTATCTCGGTCAAAATGTACCGGAATAAGGATAACAGGCATTTGGCTGATGGCGCCCATGCAACCGTTGGAGGCTAATACTTGATTAGCCAGGTGATCAGCCTGGCGCAACGTGGCGATAACGTTTGATGTGAGATGGGTTGGCGTGATATCAGTTACAGGATGTTGCACCAGTTGACCGAAGATATAGCACACACGATTTACGTTGTGGCAGACACGGGGAATCAGTCGCGCCAGGAAAAGTATGTCTTCCCAGTCGACGCCATCCGAAGAAGCTTCGTCGCATGAGAGTGCCACCACGTAGCTATAACTCCGTCGGTCACCCTGGACGAAGATGAAACATTTATTAGATCTCTCATGATTTGTTATACTATACGAGATAATCATCCTACCTGGACACCGACGCTGCGAACGGGCAGAAGAGTTGCGGCAATGTGACGGTGGCTCGATACTCGTCGTAGATGCTGTCGTTCAGATTCACTTGTAGCACCTTCCACGCGGTTCAGAAGGGCATGCTTCTTTTGAAGCATTTGCTCATACTCCGCCATTATCTTGACTATTACCTAAAGATTCATACAAATTTTGACACGACTGTTCTTTGCTGCACGCTGTACATAAAAGTTTCATACAAAATTACCTGTGTTTCGGAGAAATCCTTGTCCATGTAGGGCTCATCAGCACAAAGGATGCGAATAGCGAGTCCTGGACCAGGAAATGGATGACGGGCTACTAGTGGAAAAGGCAGACCGAGGTCGCAACCCAGCTGCCTAACCTCGTCCTTATGAAAGTCCGTTAATGGCTCTACTACTCGACCTTGCTCTCTAAGTGCTCTCACCAATTCGCTGTCGTTGTGATGTGTCTTTATCGCATCTGCTTTACCTAAGAGAATTGTACAAAGGTACGTTAATAAATAAACGGTAACAAATAGAACTGAAAATAATCATTTGATAAAAAGGCATTAATTACCGCTAACTAAAGAGCTGGCACTCTCAATGAGATCTGGCCTGAGCGTACCCTGACCGAGAAACACCTCTTCCGGCTTCAGTCCCATCTCAGTCATTGCTTCATTAGCTACTCTGACGAAGACATCTCCGATGATCTTACGCTTCTCTTCTGGATTTGTAGTGGCACAGAGCATCTTCGTCAACCTTGTCCTCGGCCCAACCACACTGATTCCACTGAATGTTTTATTATTTGTTCCCCCAGAATTTGGTGGTACACCGATCGGCTCCATTGGCACAGTAGTCTGGCCTTCCATGAAGCTATGTGCTGCTTTTACAACGCGAAGTTTCACACCTAGCTGAGCTAAGCTCTGTTCTACGAATGGTGTTTCACCCTTGCGCATGAATCCATTATCAATGTGAAGAGCAATTACTTGTTCCTTACTAAGCGCCTTGTGTAGCAGTGCTGCACATACAGTGGAATCTACACCGCCGCTTACCAACAACTGGAATCAGCAAGAATCAATTTATTGTATAATTAACCATGTACGGATACTAAATGGCTTATTACTAATTATACAATTAACAACTTCTACTCACCAAAACTTTATTGTTGCCTATAGTTTCACGAATATATTGGATGCATTGAGACTCTCTACCACGCAGAGTATAATTACCAGTAAGACCAGCGACTCCAAACAAAAAATTGTGTAGCATTGTTTTACCGTTGGGTGTCAGATCGACCTCAGGATGGAACTGGACGCCATAGAGGTTCATCTTATCGCTGGCTATGCCGACTACGAAATTGGAGGACTTGGCAGTGGTACGGAAGGTATCGGCGACCCTATCTATACTATCCCCATGAGTCAACAGGACCATTTGATCCTTTTCCAAGCCCCTGAATCAATTGGCAGATGTAAGGACATTGTAACATATCATTAAATTATTGCACTACGCAATTCATCAGCGTTCAGACTACATACAACACTACAGACAACATACGTATATTCTACAACTTATCAACTACTCACTTGAATAAAAGGCACTTGGTATCAACTTCTACAGGAAACTGTCCATCCTCGCGTGCTTCCTTCCTCATGACGGTACCACCGAATTCTTTATTCATCATCTGCATTCCATAGCAGATACCTAATACGGGTATGCCTATTCGAAAAATATCAGCATCGTACCGTGGTGCGTCTTCTGCGTATACAGAGCTAGGTCCACCAGATATAATAATAGCTCTAGAAAGAAAATATAAAAATTAAATAATATGAACGGCTCATGTTGTACAATAAATTAACAACAATTAATACATACTTGTATCCCTTTTCCTTAAGGGTGAACGCAGGCGTGTCAAGTGGTAGAATTTCACTATGTACACATAATTCACGCACCTTACGGTCAATCACTTTACCGTACTGAGCACCTGCATCCAGTATGGCTACTCTTTCATTTGCTCCCACGATGCTCATTGCACTATCGTCTGCACCGTTGTTCCTTTCCGCGCGAAACAATAAACTGTCCGCGCTCTTCTCCATGCCGTCTTCGCCGCCTCTATTGCTGTGGCTATTTCTATCACCCCAGCAGCACTGTAAACAAATATTATTTATTTAACAGATTGCATTTATACGCTCTGAATGAACTTTCCTTGAAAGGGTGATTACGATACGCGGATCTAGAATGACATCCTTGAAGTATTGCACAAGAATCGTTATGTGATTATCATTGAGAAAAATTGTCTTGTTCCTGATACATATTATTACAGACTATTTACATTATTATAAGACTATTGCATTGATATTGATTTGCATTTTTTTCAATTTTATATATATATACATTTTTTAACATGTACCATGTTTCCACACTTGTGTATTGTTCGTAGTAACATTTTATAGATGCATTTTATTGTTGGATCCAACCGAAATATTTCTTTGAGAAATGTCACAACTTTTTGTCTTACGACATTTTCACAGAATGTCACGCCCCTTGTCACGCTCGTCACAGACAACGCACTTTTATCTCAGTTGTTAAGCTAAATGTTTTCAAATCTTAGATTAGATTCGTTCATTAGGTAAGGTTATAACGAGTCACACAGTTATGATTCTTAATCGGTGGAAATAAATTCTTATGTCGCGTCGCTTTTCAATTGGCTGGTTGTTACTTAGAGACACAATTATTGCAGCGAGCATCCGCAAAAACTTTAGTACAAATAGAAAGTTTAAGGTGGTTCGATCACTAGAGTACTTTTAAGATACGGATCTGAATTTTGTACATGTTATTGGGAGATGCCTAATGGTCGTGGATACAAAATTTCAAAATTATTTACAGTCTAATTTACGAGATATACGGTAGGAAAGTAACGAAAAATAGACTATATAGATATATTTCGCTTGTTAAAATAACAATATTTTTCTCAAAATATTTCAGCTTCCAGGCGGTAAAAGTGGATGAAATTTCTAGAAGACGCTTCTTGAAATCTTGAAACTTTTGGATATTTGTTTACTGCATTATTTGAACAATATGTGATATGAAAATTTAAAAAACAATCTCTGTCCTTTTGCTTGTCTCAAAGATAATACCTTACGTAGGAAATAATTTTGTAATGAACGATATACATGGAATTCACGGGAATCGGATTACTATTATTATGATGCTAGGCGAACCGCCTTAATAATGTGCATTTAAATGTCGAAACGACGTTTTACTTAGAATGTTTAATGAAGTAGTAGTATTTTCCACTCGGTATGTTATTACTGTTAAGCAGCTACGTTTAGCGTGACGTATAAAAAACTTTTTCCTTGTTTCCAAAACTTTAAGGCTCCCTTTTTACTCTTACTATTTTATTTCCACAAATTCTCGCGGTCACGTTCTTGTACGATCGTTTTCTACGTTCACAAGTATACCCGCTTCAAGATCAGAGTCAAATGATTTTACGTCGGTAAATGCGAAATTCAGATGATCCGTCAAATTTTACGGATTGGCCAAACGTCATAGCGAGCTAAAAATATCGCGAACTGAAAATACATTCCACGGAAAGGTTGTGGATAGTATCTATTATTAAGCTCTTCTCCAATGCGATATGGCGGGCTTGCAATTTTCCATCGCGCACGCATAATTTCGCGAAAGATTGTCCACACTGTTTTAAAAGCGCGCGAGTATTAGGGCAATATATATATAACAAATTCTACGCTTTTCGACATCGGCAGTAGTTAACATTACATCATGAAAGTTTGACCCTTGATGTACCAGAATGGATTTGGAAATTATTAGTTTAATCTGTACGCAATTTGACCTCCGGTAACCCCTGAAGTGGTTAATAATCGATTTGGAATAAATTGCACAATTATTTTGAGCTATTTCACAAAAGTTGTTTTGTAACTCTACGTCAATTAATTGCTAAAATTTTTATAATGCATCGATATGTATTACACACGCAAGGCATGTTTGTCGAAGTGGCTGAAAACGTGGAAAAACAAAAATTTAATTATCGCGCTATGCTAATTACTAAATACTATATATATCCATTAACAACCTTATATGATTCTCACAAGTTATGTAAATCTGAACATTCTCCAAGAAGGTCACTTAACCAGTACTACGGTAAAAATCTGTCAGCTGTTAGATAATATTAAGGGTAAAAGACTACAACTATTAACTGACAAGGAAAATCTGTAGAGTAACTTAATTATCTATTTCAATCTTTTATCTGTACGTGTTATAAATATGTAATTCCAAATTCTTTAGCTTTATGGAAATATAACATTGATTTAAGTTCGATATCACTTGGCATATTTCCTTATCTTCGTGTATTTGGTTAACTCGATGCACTATCTTAGATCGATGTATTAAAACAAAATTGTATAAGCAATACTTTATATCATATTTAAGTTTAGTGTAATGGTTAAACAAATAACAATAGTGGATGCATTTAATTGATGCATTTGATAAATTTACTATGGTTGACCTACATTTAATATAACAGAAAATAAAATTTAATATAGAAAAAATATATATGTGTGAAGTTCTATCGTAAGATATTTGTATTAACAAATAAGTGAAATATTATATAATGTATTTGTACACAAATTTAAATGTAAAGTAGAATGGTCAGCTTGTTAAATATGTATCAGAATAAAATGAAGATCAATTATGTTAATATAAAATGCTGCACTTTGAATCCATTGATGCCATTTTTTAGTATTTGGCATAATTCTAAAAAGTTGATTATTCAATAAAAATGTATAGGTGCTCAACTCGTATACAATCTTTTCTATCAGTGCATATTTATATAATTTACAATTTTCCAATGACAGTACCACAATGTCCTGAAAAGTCTTCGTCATCTCACACTTGACTACTGCATTACAATACATAAAGTCACAAGACAACCGAAACAGACACAAAGTCATCGCAAATAACCGAAACCATTTAAAGCAATACTATCTGCTCCAATATATTAATATAATAATTTTCACAATAAAAACTCTAAGTCCACTTCTGTATTTTTATAAATAATAACGCACCAAGACTATCCTTTTACTATCATTCTATGTTACAACTACCTAGTATTACCTTTGCATGTTCATCAAGAGCAATAAAGTAGAAGAGTGCAAAGGAGGGCAATGACAGCGACCTCGTATAAATTTCACAAGATTAAGTAAAAGCTTTTTCAAAGCTGCAATTTGGTGCACATAAAAATCCGGAATGAATCTCGGGATGATAGGCAAGAGTAGCGACCAGGTTTAATGATTGCAGATAAAAACAAATCGCCGGCCAAGTTTCGGAACACGTTCCTCGAAAGGGTACTTGATGAGCGCAGTCGATTCCTTGGGGTTAAGAGGTCATAAAATTCACTTTGAACCTAGTGAAGATGGACTTACCGAATGAAATAGTCCGGGGAGCGTTTCACCGCGAAATCGCCGGAGAATGTAAAATTAATTGCAGGAAAACAGAGTATGCACACACTGGACGAGGCGGCCATTCATTCGCCACGATGCAATGATTACTCGGGTGATACCGCGATGGTGGACTAGAAACTTGAAGCTGGATGTCTGGAGCCCTTAAATGATGCTAATGGCGCTGTATTCTTGTTACCGACACAACATGATATAACAATCCAGAGGGCCTTGCATGTCACTTTACATTTTTACCGACGGAAAATAACGCAGGCTGTGCACATCTACTTTATCGACAAAGTATAAATTTTAGAAAACATAAATCTAAATGGATTGGGCTTATTTATAATATTTGCAGAAGTAAAGATATTCAAGCGTAAATCAGGAGACTCTTTGTTCGCTGAACAAATACCTAATTGTTCATACACGTACATAATTCATGAATGTATCAATCAATCAATAGTATCTCAACTGTTTTAATATAAATACATACTGGAATTGCCCAACAGTAAATTACAATTCACCCAGAACATAATAACCAGTTTCCAGACTTTAACGCGTTAACTAGTCGAAAATTTACAATGCAAATGTCAAGGCTCCTAAGCAACAGATCGCAGTAACGTCGCTCCTGGCGTGTTTACAAGTGCATAAGAACGTGTCTTTCATAGCGGTCAGAGGAATACGGCAATAAATTAAGGATCATCCGCGAGAGTATAACACCATTACCCAAAAATGACTTCAAAACGAAACTTAATAACGTTATTCTTACAATGTACGTAAATATATCAAATATTAAGGGAAAGAAATATAAGGTTATGTCGCCACTTACGTATATCCTGATTTACTCGGGGGTCAGTGACAATAATGACAGTTGGGTGTAGGAAGTCGTCGACATTTCTCACTATTCCAAGCATCAAGTCAGCATTCCATCCAAGCCGATGTTCATAGATCAGTGATGTTCATGCCATTTCAAGTAGAAGGGAGTGTTAGCAGAAGTTCACTTTATGTTATACAGTATAATAAAGCAGTGTAATGAATTGACCACCCGAGTACATTGAAACTTTGAAAATCAAATTACAAATACAAAATTACTTTGTATATTCTCAAAATCATACTAAGAATCAAGTCATTGATTCCAAGAATATATTTATGTAAAGAAAATTGACGCCGGAAATGTCTGTTTGTATGTCAAACACAATGACGTCAAAATGTGGATGAAATTAAAAAAAAATTTCAAATAGATTATTGACTGCAATTTTTAATTAAGTCAAGAATGAAGCGAGGTTGAACTTTTGAAATTGATGTTATAACACGTCATATTCATATGATGATACGACATACGTGGCATCTAACAAATCCGCCTTTTCCTTTGTCAGTGCAAGTGACCTGGCACCAGGCCTGACACCTCGCATAAAATGATTTACACACCCATAACAACCCGTCATTTATCATAAAGTTTTTCTCACGACATTATGCCAATGCGTAAGCCAATACATGTACATTTTTAATGCAATTGCAATGTCGTTTTTATCATTCGAATACATGACAGTATCGGATTGTCATACGTCACAATACTATATATCGCAACAGTAATACGTTTCAATGAAACAGATTTTTGACTTACGTAGTACAAGTCACCCAATCGAATAGTACAAGATAACAGAAATAAGCATAAAAATCAGTAAATTTATGAAAAATAGTTTATTCTTGGCATTTTTCGACTTTCAACAAACTTTCTTTTAGCATTTCAAAGTGTGAAATGTAGGAATCTCGCCTCATAATAATGTATTGGCTGCTAGGTATACGAAATGTCTGTAGTTTCTTCTCATTGATATTTATGGCTTAGACATTTTTTCACGTAATGCTCGTGAGAATCTGCTATCATCTCGAAGGCCTGATCGTTCTTTTTATCCGTCTTTTTATTTAACAGATTCCTTTAATATTCTGTGTGTAACTTGATCGATGTATTAAGATGTACTTAGAAGAGCCACTCACTTTCGGACGATTAAAAGTGCCATGGTCGCCAGGTTATTATATTCATTTTATTCTTTTTTTCTACTTGTTTCCCCCATGCGTTGTTTCTTTTCCATTTTTTTTTCTTTTCTTCGCAACCAAATCCCCAATTGTTACAACCACGTGCCTACGTGACTCATGTATTGACGGCGTTGCCGCGTAAAAAGTTTTACGCCTTTCACGTTTTCTCACAATATTTATGCTCGTTTTGACTTCAACAATGTTAAATATTGTTACTTATAACAACATCCAACGAATAAGTAATTAACCAATGCATTAACCAGTGTAACATTACCTACCAATTTTACACATAAGAAATTGTATATTTTGTGTAAAATTTCAAATTAACTCATTTTTAACCTTAAAATTATTAAAAAGATCACAAATTCACAAGTATACACGAAACACGTGTTACATTGTAGGAATATTCTCGTACATCTAATCGGTCCAGTCGAATGTCAATGTGGCAATCGTATAAATTTTCAAGCAATTCGAATGGCTACGTTGCTACATCTTTCACGACCCTAAACCGGTAAAACACCATCTCCCAATTATATAACAAAATCTTCATTTCAAACCAGTCACAACCGCCCAGCATCTTACAGTCTAAGCCACAGCTTATCACAACCTATCTTTTTCTATTTTTTACCTCTTCGCCATCTCGTCCTTTCTTCGAAGATAATTTGATAGGCTATCATTTCTGAATTTCACAGAATTTAGTTCCGCCTTGTGTCTCCTGACCTTCTGCCTGGTCTGAATGGAACAGTTAGAATCCAGTACTGTATATATTAAAAAAATTGTTAGCAACGCGAATAGGAAAGCATAGCATAAAATAAGTATATACATATATAGGTATACTAATAAAATACTTGCCATATGCCATATTGTATTTTAAATATGGTATAAATTATATTGCGTGCTCGAAGTCGTTGTCTAGTTTTACATACGAATCGTCATTGATTTTTCAATCATATTCACTTTTACTTTTATTTCAGTAAAATTTACACGAGACACGCTTCTGGTAGCGAACGAATATTAGTATTGATGATTTTTCAGTGAAAGCTTTTGAATGGTTATTGATGCTCAGGAGCTGAATGTACTATGCGTGCTATGTGCTGATATTTAATTACCCTTATCTAAGATGTATTTTTTAAAAGTATGTCGATACTCGTCTATCGCAGCTTGCACGCTGGCGTCAAACGGCAAGAAGTAACGATTTCCATTTTTGAGAAAGTTGAGAAAGCTCAAACTAATATTGAATCTTTTTACTTAGAAGTAGTGAATGGATTGATTTATAACTTACATAAATTTATCAATGAATTTGAAAATGTTAATAAACTAAAGTCTGATTCTTGACTTTCGAATTTTTAAGAAACAGTAATGTTCATCACATAAAAAGTAGCTATAAGATCCTTGTACAAAATTATTAACTCATTACGTTTGACTATTCCTGTATTCTCAATTTTATATTATGGGATTTTATATAAGTTAAAGGTAACGTATTACGGAAAATATATTCTTTATTCGTATATAAACAGAGCGAATTAGGTACACAGGCAATATTTCAGAATGAGTAGATAAAAATCATTTGTTTTTATCGTAGTAAAAAGTGTCATTGGATGATATTCCTAAGCTCTAAAAACGACCAGCTGTCTTAATGCCAACAGATCCGGATATTGGTGGGATGTGATCACCCACGGGCTGGTATCCGTTTTCGTCGGCGACGTAGTCTACTCTGTATGTTTGCCCGCTTTCTTTGTCGACGTAACTATAAGAACCCTTGACTACCACAGCGGGTTCACCTTTGGGTCCAACAGGTTTGGGAACTCCGCTTTCCTCTACGGCAATTCCATTCTCGGTTTCAAAACTGAACGAGTAAAGACCCTCCGGTGAAATGTCCTGGCTCTGACGAAGAATGGCAGTAATTTTTTCAGGTTGACGTTGGCCCTGCGGATTGTACTGCGCCAAAGCAGCAGTCACCAGGACGAAGGATAAAATCTGAAATTAAAAAAATGACATTTCCATTAGGTAAATAATTAAAAAATGTTACATATATCTGTCAACCAGATACATTTCGCAATATGTATTTTACGCTTGATTATAACTGATTAAATAAATTCGATCAGCGCATTTCTACGATAGCAAAAAGTCAGGATGATTTCATTTGCATGCTTAAGAAGGACAAAGAGCCACGTATGAACTTTGACCGCGTATCAGTTAATTTTTTTTCTCAAGAGTCTATTGACTTAGTTTCATTAACGTAAGTTAAACGTCAGATGATCCTCGTGTCAGAGATGTCACTGTAACTGTGCTGATGAAAACAATGTTTCAGTAGTAAAAATTAATAGTTAAAATCACAAATTCACAGAGACTCTTTTTTTTTTACACAGTTTTAAGGTCACTTGTGCCATATACATTCGATATCCAGTTTGAGACAATTTTATAAAACAAATTTTAAAAGGATAGAATCGTATGTCGAGAACTCACAAGGAATTTCATGATGGCTCGACGTCAGGTTCCCAAACTGTACTGAAAATTTTGAGAGGTCTGGGGCTATTTATACAATAAACTCTCTATCTTACCAAAGATCAAGTCAACAGCTTCCAGTTCTATGTATTCCGAAAAAACAGTGCGATATATAACATATACCTTGACAGAAAAATTTGAAGGATATTTCATTTTAGTATCTTCTAACTCGTCAGGAGTGTCTCGTATTCTGGCTATGACGCTTATATAATCGATCGATTTAACCGACGTAAAAGGTCAAGATGACAAATAAATTTTAACAGAAGAATCTTTCTACCAGATTGTCCGATTTTCGGGACCCCCACGAGCGAAAGTGGGGACTGATCGAGGAGCTCTTGGTATAAAGGACACCCAGACCCACGCTGAAGTCAAACGCATTCCAAAACGCATCTCCATTCGGGTTAACCGTCGTGCTCTCTCCTCGCTCTACAGAATGAAGTTCCTCGTGAGTTCGAAATATCATTTACTGATACGTGAACAGGAGAAAAAAAATAGATCTTTCTGTTAAAATACGATCTAGAAAGTATCTATCTTCTTATTAATTGGTTTTGTGATCGTTGTGATATATACAGCGAAAAGTAATTATTCAAGTGTTATAACGTGCTATATATGGCTAACGTTAAATTACGACTATTCTTCCATAAATTAATTAAACACACTGATTTTTATTGTCGCTCTATGCTAATTCTTTAATGAATTTGCAAATAATATTATTATTCCGAACGGATCGATAGATCTATCTTAAGTATTTCGAATTCCATAATGATAAGTACTACGCAATTAATTTGTATAGTCCGCGGAATTCATACCTACATCAACAGGATCGTTTGGATCACTATGTAGTCTTAGGGGACTCTTTTGCATGGAAAGTCGTAGAAAGAAGGCCCCTACAAAAATATATTTAATCCGATGCCGGAATTACATAGAATAATATTAAAAAACCGGTATTTGGGGAACATCTCTTGCATAGGATGGCCGAAGTCAATATGAAATAAAAAAAATCAGGAAGAACAAAAAATAAAATTACGACGTAATCACTCGGAATAACAGTTAAAATAATCAACGAATTATAATTATTACCGATCTATTATTTCAGATTATATCACTCGCCCTAGTGGCTGTAGCTTCCGCTCAATACCAGCAAACAGGAAAGCCAATTGCCATTCTCCGACAGGCCCAAGACTTGTCCCCCGAGGGTTCTTACGCCTATAGCTATGAGACTGAGAATGGAATTGCTGCCGCGGAAAGTGGTGCCCCCAAGGCCATAGGACCCAAAGGAGAACTCGCGGTAGTTGCTAGTGGTCAATTCCAGTACACCTCTCCCGATGGCACCCCAATTGCAGTCACTTACACCGCCGACGAAAACGGATTCCAAGCCCAGGGTGCCCACCTTCCAGTCGCCCCGCCAATTCCTGAGGCCATCCTACGCGCCATTGCTTACAATGCTGCTCACCCAGAACAAGATGAATCCAATTCCGAGACTCAATTCAATCGGCGATTCTAAGATGAATAACGTGAACCCTGTTACACTTTGAGGATCTTTCTCTATCTGTATAATATAATATATAAAATTTCACAAGAAATTGTATTAGCAGTTTTTATTCTATTATTTCTTCCTTACCGACCATTAGTTCCTATTTGTTCCGCAAGCAATCCTTAGGAAGTCACACGTGGTTTTTCATAAAGTAGCGTAAATATATTAAAGTATAGAAAGAAAATATATTCATTGCAAAACCATGCATATGCATACTTACTAACAAATATTTGATGCAGTGTCACGTGTGCCTTGCTAGTGACTTCATTGTTTTCCATCTGTCAAAAAACACATCGAACTCGTGTATCGATTGTACTCTGTCAAAATTCCTTTACGAAAGATTTGCCAGAGGCTAAGTTATATCAAAATCATTATAGACTTTCGTTACAGTCATTGTCAGTGATGAGCCTTTATAGCCACGTGAGTGTCAATGATGTCAATAATGACCTGACGCAGCATCACTTAATTTCTCTTCGTTTCACATTTAATACATAATGTAATATTTTTCTAGGAATTAAACCATGACTCCATAACGAAATACTATTTCAGAAGTGATGTCATGCATAGTCGATATTTTTATAATTACATAATTAATATGTATCAGTAATAATTTATCAACGAATATAGTCGTGTTTAGTATTGTTCCTGACGTACTATAATACAGTCGGACCGCGACATCAGTTTCACTTTGAGGGGACTTATTTATGTTTCGCTTCCTATGCAGATGGCCCCTCAAAGACAAACTGATGTCACGGCTCGACTATACCTATATTAGCATCGTTAATCAGATCCGCTTTATTTTTTCAATAAATATTCACAACTACTCCAATAGATCACGCTATATTGTACAATATCTTACCATTTCTGTTTCCATACGTAACCCATAATTTAATTTTAGTTAACGTCGAGTTCGTAAGGTCACAATAATAGTTTTCCAATGCCAAGTCGAAGTTCACAGCATGGGTGTCAGGTATTGTGCTACGTATCCCCAATGCATTACTCAACGATGAGTATTGTTTGATACAGCATAACACAACAACTAACTCGAATACCATAACGATATATCAATTCAATAGTAGCGACTGATAAGTATCATGCTACTTGTGTATACGACAAAGTAATACAGTGAGTTTAGCGAAGCATAGTAAAAATTCACGGATGCAATAATTTTAGACGGACATGATTTAGATGTTGCCATCTGTTGGACGAAGTATGCAACTATTTTGTTTGATCGTTGTGATCGAGTTTGGTTAGGTTAGATTGGCTATTATATAAGAAGTACAGGGATAATCGAGTGCACGTTGAAGTTTTGGGCGGATTCAATTTTTATGTGAAATTTCAATTACGATATATAGTTGGTCCGCAACATCGGTTTCACTTTGAGGGGACTTATTTATGTTTCGGTTCGTAAGGAGATGGCCTATAGACCAAGGAGATGGACTATAGAATAACTGTTCTTACTCGTACACGTTTTGTCTATCTAGGAGCATTTAAACGAAAGTGTGCTTCTATGTATATGGCTGTCAGCAGTTAAATGAACTGTGAACGCCATTTTCGAAACTATCGTTGGGAAGGTCGATGATCATTGACATAAAGGTTGTGAATGACTGGTCAGATGTCTGCCATACCTGGAAAGGTAATTCAACGAAGTATCTATGGCCAATGAAAAACGAAATGGTTGACGATGTTGAATTCACTATTCAAATGCTATCAAGTATCAATGACAAATATCCACCTGCGATTTAAGTTTTATAATAGTAAAATAATGTAAATCTGAAGCGATCATGAGGCTCGCGTGATCAATAATAATTTCCGAAATCAAGATTTTCGGAATATCAATAAACGATTTCAATAAAAAATGTAATTAAGAATGTATAAATTTTTGCAAAACGTTCTTCTGATCATTGAGTATAATTTTTATTATTTATATAACGTAATTAATAATATCGTAGCTTAGATTATCTCTCAAGAGATAGATACAATTGTGAGATAAAAAATAACAAATTTATACGAACCACTTTTTTTACATGATATACTGGGTCGTGTCTTGACGAAATTTCGTTAACTACATCAATGGCGAAACAATTAACAGCACAGAAGGTCCTTTCTTGGGTAACAAAGTTGGCATAACTGGGAGGTTACCTTGCCTTACCTTGCTTTTACATTAGTTTTATGTACCTACTCCACCCTGTTTCCCACCTCTTCTTTCTACTCATCGTCGTCACCATCATCATTGTTACCAACAACTAAACACAGAAAGAATAGTTTTTAATGTCAAGGCGTCTTTTGTTAGAGCACTCCCATAATATCATATTGCCATTCTGGCTAAGGTACAACTCTTGCAGCAATAACCTAAAAAAATTGGGTCGTTACTTTATTTACCATGAAACGATCCCTGAAAAATTTTTACGCTTTTTCGAGTAGATAAGAATTTACAAATATTCCACACTGAACGTATACTGGTATTTAAGGTAGTTTAGGATCAGTTATTAGTCATGAGTATCATCATGTATATGACTGTACCTGTATATGATGTAATTCGTACAGGATAATATAAGTCGAGTAGAAACGTAAAATTTTTGCCAAACCAGTCAGATCGAACGTCTGTTATTTAGTAATCGGTATCGTTCGCAATTAATTTCCTTGAGAACAGACCTTGCCTGCCGTTTCTCAGGAAATACAATAGACTCTCCTATCGGTGACAGGAATCTCCTTCGTAAGCGTTACGCCGTTATACTTTGGCGTTCTTTGGCTTCTCAAGTCTTGTGTTTCACGGGACAGAAATTTATCGCCGAAATTCTTTATTCTACGCAATTTATATCACGTATGTCGCCTGAGATTCAATCACGAGTCTAACCTATAAAGGTAAGACAGGTGGAGGTTATAAAATATGACGTAATATTTCGAGTCCTGCCGTGTTACGTAATACGCAGAAGCCCCTTGGACTAATCAAAACCATAATTAATTTTGAAATACCTAAAATCAATTAAATTTTAAATAATTCATATTTAAAAATATAAGGAATCAATAAAATACAGAAGTATCGTGATCGTATGGAATAAAACTTTTTTCTACTCGAAACCTTCGCGCCTACCATTTACTACCTACGTAAATTGAATGGTGTTGAAAGATGCGCAGGATTTTTTTTTCATAATCCTGCAAGCGGAATATGAATTATCCTTCACGTGCATAATTCCCACGCATTAAAATCGTTGCTTCGTCAGTCTTTGAGAATCTCGAAAATCCTCCCGTACTGCTTTCTCAGCATTAACACCAGTATGACAGAGTCAAATACGAAAGTGAAAAATTGTTATGAAAAAAAAATAAAATTTTCAAAATTTCCCTCTTTCGATCGCCGATACGTAAATCCAATTGATCTCTTCGGCAAGGACCCTTGCATTGTGAATAATACAGATTCTGACTCGGCTATCAATTGAGTGAAAGGAATACGCCCTGTGGACGATCCATAACGGATCCAACAATCTGAATCCTGAGGTCGCTCATAACCCGCAATCCCAGATAGGCCTTTATACACGGTCTGGCCATTTGCTGCACGTTACTACTGCCAATCCTCATAATACAGACTACAAATCACGGATGTAAAGGTGCACGAGTACCGATTGTGAGACGAACTGCAACCTACAATTTAAGCTGGGTAGGTAAAACAGACAAGCAATCGTGTACGTCTTTAATAAGTGCATACGTGATATAGAAACATGCACCTTGTATAGACGCAATATTATAATAATAAATTACAATGCTGTTTAACTAACGACGAGTTATTAAACAAATTCTATATAAATTGAAAAAAAATATATACGGTTTTTACCTAACTAATGGTAAATCAACCCAAAAAGCGTTTTATTATTATGTATTATAGGCATCGAATGGAAAATAGTTAAGTAACGCATACACATGTATCTTACGAGTGCAATTCAATCTATACATATACATGCACTCATATCTATACGAATATTGAAAGATAATATAGTATCATTTTGTAATATGTTATTTGTACGTAACGATATATTATAGCTTTAAGGTTAAACACAAAAAGTGATGTCAGTATCAAATCCTTGACGTTTCATTCATGAAATACGTTTCAGGCGGTATTAAAAGCTCCATGTTAAAATGTATTATTTTGACATAATTATGAGATATGAACAGCCCATGGACTTGGAGAACCACAAACGGTAATTCTGACTTCTGGTTAATTAATTGCTACCGTTATATATGCCTCTTATCCCTAATGTCATTGGATGACTTTCACTCGTGTTCCACCCTCCATTTTTCCGTTAGTCCGTTATTCCACTATCCGTGTAATTATTTTATATTAGTATACCCATAATATGCAGTATTTACCTTTTAAAGGATTCTTCGTATGTAATCCAAAGTGGCAACTCTCGGATAGGTCATATCGTCAGGTCACTGAAGCACCTTTGCAAGTGCCAACTCGATGGAAGAAAATGAGAATCGAGAATCAAGAATGTAAAGAATTAAGTTAGAACACTGGTGGTGGGTTCACTGAAGTGTGCAGAGATCCTATAGTCTATCGTAAGATGAGAAGCCATGGAACCCCACTTTAGGCGAGGAGGAGTCCTTCCAATTGGTCGCTTCTTAGAAATAAGAAGGAAGAACCAGAGCTCCATCGAGTATAAATTCTCCCCAGGTTCATCTCAATGTTCATCCACACGGTTACCAAGATCGTGCTTAGACAGCATACAGAAAGGTCCTGTAGCATCAAAAAGGAATTTTTAAACAATTCATTCCTACGTCCATACGTGAATCACAAGGACACAACATGAAGATACTCGTGAGTGTACCATAAGTTTTTGTCCCAAACAGTACAAGTGAGGAATATAGTTACTGTACCTTGATTTTGGTAAAATTTGGAGAAACTAAAATTTTCTTCCTTTTTTGTATGTTACTTTTGTATTATATAACGTGAATATTTGTTCAATGTTTCATCATTTGAAACGGGGTGCTCCGTTTATAAGGTCTAATATAATTCATATATTAGTGTATAATATATGTACTGGTAGTTGATAAAAAATTACATGTTTAACATATATCGCATACAGTACTCGTTAAATTCAATTAGAATTCTGACTTTACGTATTGCTATGTCCGCTTTCTGAGTTGCAAGGGTAGGATGCCGCATGGCCATTCACTTCTGGCTTACTGTCATTATTTATAATAATGACAACTCTGAAGGCAACAACGACTAAGAGATAACTATTAAAGATGATAATGACAATGTAACCACGATTAATGTTTCAGGTAGCAATGTTGGGTCTGCTAACGATAGCTCAGGCACAATTCAACAGTTACCCTAATTATTACGGCAGGCAAATCGGCATTCTTCGACAATCTCAGGACGCCTCGCCTGATGGTTCTTACTCCTACAGGTAACCATTATTCGCCTCTTATTCGCACACATTATTCGCATTTTGATTTATTACTTTAACTTCCCACTGCCAGCCATTCATAAAGTTCCTCTTGGGTTAACTCGAATTTTTCAATGGAAGCGCCAACACCAGAAGACAATGATGAAGAGACCTTTGTTGTCTTAATAATCAGATTGGCGAACGCGCGAACTTTTTGATTTTGATCGGTTAATGTGAACATTTTCTAAGCATCATATTCCTAACGATACAAGAGTTTGGTTGGCGATGATATTTAATAATAATAAGCTATATTGCTATTATGCATAGATATATGTATATATGCATTGCGGTGGAAAAATTGCTCATTTCATAATTTGTGAATCAGCCATTTTTTACTCCACAGGTATTAACACATACTTCCATTTACATAATACACGTGTAGGCATGACGAGAGCATGACAGAACGGATATCCGCAAGATCTAATCGCTTCTTAGTACTTGGTTTAAAGTTAGATATCAAGGCTACTACATAATGCGATAACCCTGCTCAAATAGATCCACAAACATTATTGACGATACAACAAGAGTATTAAGCACCTTTTAGTTTTAGAGGTACATCTCTCGTATATTAATAAATCAAAAAAGTCACGGGACGATTATCAGCCCAGACGGCGACTCTCACAATGTCGAAGGATTGCAAGACGTTGGAAAAAGTGACGACCGAGGGAAGATAATTGGCGTAGATGTTAATCGTGCGCATTACACGCTGTGTAGCTCGATGCAATGCTATTGCACAATTGTTTAATTATAATTAACCTAGCTGCCTACAGTCTGCAGCCAGTTCTTCGGCATCGACACCTTCTTCCGTTTCTTTCCTCCATCTTCAGTGATTTCTTCGGGAAGCGATCGCAGCGATATCTGGCGGCGAAATCTCGAAACACGTCCACCTGCAAATGGCCAAACTGAGCTACGTATGACTGACACGTAATATAAAATTCTTTTACCTTGTGTTTCAGTTATGATACTGAAAATGGAATCTCTGTGGCTGAAGAAGGCCATCCGAAGAATCTTGGTCTTGCTGGACAAGCCGAAGTTGTTCGAGGACATTTCAGCTACACGGCACCAGGTGGCATACCAATTTCTCTGAGCTACATTGCCGATGAAAATGGCTACCGAGCGAGCGGTGCTCATTTACCAACATCGCCTCCTATCCCAATCGCCATACAGCGAGCCTTGGCCTATAATGCTGCTCATCCCGAGGAGGATGGATCTTATAGGAGATACTAATTGTCCGGAATGATCTACTTCTCGACCATATTCGATGAAATTATTCTTCTGCCACATTGATATGCAATCCCTACGCAGCATTACCTTAAAAACATAAATGCGTAATACTCTGCTGTATTCCTCTATTGTACTGTAATTTTCTTATGATAATAAATTAATGATGACCGATAACAATCCTGTTGTTTTTTTCTTATCGATTAAAGGATCGATTGAAAATGCTAATTTTCAATAAATTTGGTTCATTCACAGACAAATACTGCTATGTAAAGATATTCTATGTCTGCATACGTTTTTAGTCTCCTTTTAATTTTTTAGTAACCACTCATTCCGGATTACGAAATTTCTGATTTTTGGTACTAAAAATGTCTGTATTCACAAACATATTAAAATCATTACCGATATGTAATGCTTATTAAACGTATGTTATATGTTTGCTTTATGACAAAAAAAAAACCAAGAACGAAAATTATTTTGCGAACCATTGTTGACTAATGCTATAAATCACAAAGTCTCATATGGTAATTTGTAAAAAGAATCGTAATTCGATGTTTCTCTACGTACCGAAACATAAACCATCGGCTATGCGCATGACCCGAGCGTAATTGAACGTTCATCGAATGAAAATATGATAGCAATTAACATTTCGTACAAGCCGTTTCATTGCGGCACTCGTTTGACGCTATATGGTGGTTAAAGAGTCGGTCAAAGCGTTAATAATCATGCAATAAAATTTACGAATCAATGGGGACCATTTAGCATAAGGAAAAGCACAAAATTTCAGAGAAACCGGTTACACTATCGTTCTGTTACATGTAAATTAATAGTAATCGTAATATCACGGTAAAGGTGAGCCAGTGAAAGCAAATCATCGCTTGCTGGCTCGTTGCTTGCCGCCATCCGTTAGTTGCGCAACACTTCGTGAATCCTCGGACTCCGCCACCCGTCGATTACTAATTGCTGGCTAATTGTCCAATGCACTTATACAGGTTGTTCCAATCGATGCCATCAATATAAGTTACAAAGTAAATACAAACCAATTGTCATAAAAACAATTGTAGGTTATTGTACGTACGTAAATTTAGACTTGTGAAAATAGCATATGATAAGAATAGCGTATAAAGGTTCACTGTATCGATTGAGGTTAGGAGTGCGCTAAGTAATATCCGGTGATCTCCCTTAAGATCTAATGTCGAAATTAAGAAAGGAGGAATGCAACGAACAAGATTAGAAGGGTCTGGACACTACCGACACGAGTTTCATTCATAGTAAAATGAATAGCGATGCACGAAATAATGAGTTTGCATACAATCGCGGAACAGCCTAATAGTCACGCTTGAAAAATACTGGTCAAGGCGTCCCTTTGGACAGACGTCGATCCCAATAACGATTTCATCAATTGCTTATGATTGTTAAAAAAATAGTGGAAATCATTCTTCCGAATTCTAACCTAATTCTTGCGCAGGAATCCAACTCATACGGCTTCCGACTGATGAAACGGCCGATATCGAATTGCTTCGCCATTACTTCATCCGACATCATCGCGTCTCGACCACGCCAACGGAGAACACACTTTTCTTTTCACACAACACCTGCAGAGATTATGTTTATGCATCGCGATCCGCCTATCGTTGCACATGGTGAAATATAGAAGATAAAAATGGACGTTCTCATCTCTGGTATGACGCGATCGTAAGATACACTGTAATTGGCCGTTGTCCTATATAGATAGGTTCTTAGGATATGTCAGATTTCCTGCTGGGTCGATCGGTACGCACCTAGTGGACGATGTGCGAAAATACTTGTGAATAGATCGTCTGAGGGTTAAGAAATTATCCTTTCTTTTTCGTATTTACCATATAGTTGATGAAATATTAAACTTGCTGATTCTACGCTACAGAAGGATGCAATTTGGTGGGATAAATTTCAATTACATATCGGGAGAATGGCGTTTAAGCATAAATGGAGGGAACAGGATAAAGTGGCATCTAGGATAAAGATGGAGTCACCGTTAATACCAGACCTATCGATGTAATCTATAACAGAGTATATGGAGGATTATGAAAGGGTAGAAAAAATATAGAGACTTCACTGGCACTTAATATATTCTTTAAATTCTTATTAAGACGTGTGTAATCATGTTATGTGAATAATCGATTAAGGGTTGGTACGATAGGTGTGCTGTTGCGACGTTATTTGTAATTACAATATAGTGATTTTTCAAGTCCTAAGAATCGAGAGTGGTTAAGATGATAAAGGTGAGGGTGAAAATAAAGGTCAGGCAAGACAAAGGAAGAGGAATCCTCGTGGTGAAACTTCCCACGTAAAAGCTCACTGGAAATATTATAGGAATGTGAAATTTACATTGTATATTTTTTATTTATACACTGCTTTACGTTTAATACGAATTTTTCTATTCAAATATCTTAGAACATTGTTTTAAGTGAAACGTACAAATTGATGGTCGTTTCTATGCATTTGTTGTCAGGATTCCCAGGGTCGGAAACTTGAGTGCTGTGGATTTTAAAATTATGGAGACGCAACGTTTTTTTTTTTCATGTAGATAACAAGATGGAGGATCACGACGATTTGCATTGGTACAAGGATAGCTAAGGATACCCACTCAAAGGCATTCCAGGAGTTCTAGATCGCGCTACAGCCGGGACTTAAGAGTTACTTGAACCCGGTCTGACCTTTCCGGCTTTATTAGCCGCGGCGTCGGCTTGGGTATGCCTCATCATCTTCGCAGGCTTACCAACACGAGGTCTTGCATACCTCCGGGGTCCACCTGAGAATCATTATGGGAACTTTGCGTTCCTGCTTTTTCGCCAGGTTGAGATGCAAACTGCTATTTTAAATTCATAATCGTATAATTTTTTTACTAATTCACACCTTAAAATAATAGAACAAATTTAATTACTTTTTATATACGTACACTGCTGCAAGTAAATAGGTTAGAGTGACGTCAAAATTGTATCATTTATAATTAGATAAATTGTAGAAATTAAAAGACTCACAGAGCCGTACGAACACATGTAATTAGTCATAATGCAAATGAATCGTAATAATGGGGTAACAATGATGTCACTGCTACAATCCCTGGAATAAAAGAGTAAAGAAAAATGAAAAAAGATGACAGAAGACAAATGGACATAACCTTGAGACTCGTCACGTGGTTCTTGGGCTGTACCGAGGACTCTTGTGGCATTTCAGTGAACTAAAATTATAAAAAAATTTAAATCAAAGCGCATAAAACTATAATTTTATTTTCCTTCGTTAAACAAGTATTTCTATTATTAAAGTTCCTAGTAGCACGTATAATCAGACGGTAATGTTCGAATTACTCAACGCTTTACAAGCAAACTTTCAATTTTTAGTTAGTACATGTCCAAAATACCAAAGTCAATTAACATTAGATAAATTCTTTCAATGCCTCATTCCTGCAAGGACCAATAACAAGGCAATGAATTAGCCAATAAAAAGCCATATAAGAGGACAAACTGATTTACCGAATAATACTTTAAATTACTTATATCAACTTTCATTAAAGGAGCTGATGACAGACGCGATATTATACTGCGTGTTATGTTAAAACGGTCACTCAAAGACCGGTTTTTGAATATCACTTCTCGCACGACCAACAATGATATCGTTGTTCGCACATGGGCAATGACGAAAAGAAAATAGAAAAAGGTGGCAACTTCAAAAAACGAACACACCAAAACCGCATGGCTCTATTGACAAAATTAATCAGAAGGCTATAAAGACTGTTGGTTACAAAATTCTAATTTACCTGTAAGACTCGTATGGAATTCTTATGGGATACTATAGGTCTTGTCAAAACTGACAAGTTCACTTTACAATTTTCAATTAAAACTACGTACATTGTTTTACGTCCACGCATCTTCCTTTAATTTACCACATCCATGGGTTCGTCGTATGATTAATCATTTCTTTTCTCAAAAACTAATTTCATGTAAATCGTAGAGAATTCACATTTGATACGTAACCCTTTTGCCTTGAATTGTTATATATGCTTTCCCATGAACTCACATTAGACTGTAATTTCAAATATGGTCGGACTAAAAATGGCGGCAATAAAGTGTATACGACGTGACAGGAATTTAAAGAGGTTGCTCTGTCGTTTATTCCCATATATGTTTAATACTACGACTTTATTCAAAGTAGCGTCTGTGGTGAATACGGTCGAGAAGCTTTGAAGTAAAAATTAATAAATAATAATTTTTTTTACGATAATGAATCACAGACTGAAATTACGTATATACGGATTGGAAATTCATGCAGTCTTATGCTGATCCATGTTTAACACTAGGAATCAGTATTACCGTGATTATTATTACCGTAAATTATTTAGGATTTTTCTGTATATATTATCCACTTTTAACCGCGCTACTTATCACTTAATTACAGATTACGCTAAATGACCAAGACTGCCATTACTGCTATTTTTTAAATTAATTAACTATAGTTACTCCCACGCTATTATCAATGCACTTTAAACGCCTGAACTGAAATGCACTTATGAACTATATCCCTACATCTCCATGATAAGTAATAAAAAATGGTCTAACTCAGCATTAACTTAATTAATTATTAGCTCATAGGTCACCTGCAAAAATATTAATCTTACTACTAAACCATCGGTTACCTAACGTATAATATAAAAAATAAATCAATTTTATATTATGGAAATTCAGACGGAGATGACATTTCTATTTAGTAAATCACAAGAAGATGACTTCTCCATCAACTGACGTTTATATCCATTTCTAAAGTATACATTTTTTATTTTACTCTAGAGCGACTTTTACAGCTTTGTTGGACCAGTCGGACGAATAAAATATCAGACTCGTGATTGGTCAAAGTTTTCGTAACGAACAATTTCGACCAATAAGAAGACTAGTTTTCCGACTAGTACAGTTAGGTCCGGCAATGTTATAAAGACACCCTAATGTATTGGCAATAAAAAAATTTTTTTTGTCAGCACAGAAGTTTTCCATTACTCAAACTCATCAACCTACAGTAAAACTTGGGATGGCATCGTTTGGCATTTTACAGAAACCTACATTCACCCACCCACCACGTAATCTGAAATTCTTATTTGAGATGGGTAAGTCGTCATTTATATATCTAACGTAATATATACGTATAATATATGTGTGCGTGTATATATATATTTTTTACTACAAACTAGTTCCGCCACACCATGGACAAAGAAAAGACATACAACAACTGTGTAAATGTAAAGTACGAGTGGCTGGGTAGCAAGAAGTTACACTTTGTGGAAGGGATCATCTGCTAGGTTTTGTATAAATGGCGGGACAATCTATGCAGGATCGCACATTGAGTTCGAGTCGCTCCAAGAGCCCCATACCAAGTGATCAGTCTTCCATCGGGATGCAGTTTTTAGTGAGTTACGCGTGACCGACGGGATTAATAAATTTTTTATTTTAACAAGCTCATTCTTTTCAGGAAAAAAATTGAAATTCATTATATACTTATTGAAAAGAGTGACGACATTTATTCGCATTGAATTATGGGGCAAAGTTTTATTGCATAGGATTAGGCTGGGAATAGGGGATGGTATTCACAGATATAGCTGATTATATATATATCATACATTTTTTTTTTAGATCGTGTGTTTCGCCCTCGTGGGCTGTGCTGTTGGTCAATTTGGTAATTTTCGTGGATTCCAAAATCAAAATGCATTTCAACAACCTGCCAGGCCGCAATATCAACCACAACCCCAATATAAGTATGACTATACCGATTTATAATTATTAGTAATATTTATTTGGCCTTTACACAAATCACTTGGACTAATTAGTATAGACGGATATTAATCTTCATAATCATATCATCATAATAACATCAGATTTCGATAATATAATTTGAATAATACTGACGACTGTGTTAAAACAGAAATTTCATTGATCAAACTCATCTTGATTTTATCAAAGAATTTCATCCCAACATTCTTCGGTCTAGTAGAGAAAGTCGCGAAAGTCTAACCTAACGTTATTATGTATACGAATCAACCCTCTATCATCTAACACCTAACGAGTCTTTGAAGACCCGTTCACATTGATACCCAGTTATTCAGTCCAAGCGTACCACCTGAATATGTCTACCATAAGCATCAAATGGTTAGGTTGGGTTGAATAACCCGGTATATTACCACCTTCTGGTTTTCAGTTTATGCACCTGTCACATCTGACAATTTGTTACATCGTAATATTACTTTTGCACTTTGTATGGTAGCAGCTGATTAATTTACTGCCTAGTCAATTAGCAGAAGCAGCATGAAGCATTCAATACATTATAAATGTATGCATACTATGTCTACCTATATAGTGATAACTAATGTTAACAACCCCAATATACATTTTTACAACGTAACCTACTTACAGCTTTACTATTTCAAATGTATTAACATTCAAGTATCCGTAGTGTACGCGACGTATGAAAACTTCTTATATAATTGTCATTTAAACTTACAGTCCTAGCCAATCGCATATAGCAATCCGAAGCCAATCTAGCGATATTGCGCCGGACGGTTCTTACAACTGGAGCTACGAAACCGAAAATGGCATCTCAGCCGGTGAAAGTGGTTCGCCCAAAGCTACACCCGAAGGACAGGCTGAGGTAAATGCAATTTTTCCATTATATAATGATTCGACAAGTGTGTATATATTGATAACCTATTCGTGACGGCCATCTTTGTTTTCTTCAGGTTGTCCAGGGCCACTACTCTTATACGGCACCAGATGGCACCCCTATAACCGTCAAGTACATTGCTGACGAAAATGGCTTCCGAGCTGAGGGTGCTCATCTACCAACCCCACCACCAATTCCAGAGGCGATTCTAAAGGCACTTGCTGTTATTCCAAAAACTCCCGAATATCAACAAAATTATAATTACGAACAACAACCGCAGCAACAGTACCGACCGAGCTTCAATCAAAATCCCTATCGCAGATTTTAAATCCAACGTCACTATGACGATATTGTCCTTATAGATCGTGCTGGTGCTACCGGATATCTCGGTTCACTTCCGGTTGTGCTTACAGTCGCTCCGTGCTACCGTTAACCTGTGATTAATGTGTTGAATACGATAAAGAGTTTATGGAAATATATAACAATGATTTTTTGAAATAGTCTTTCTTCACTTTGCCTATATTTATTTTTAAGCAAATCAATCTCACTTACGCACTCGTGATTTTTTTGGATTTTTTTACCTGAATCTTGGAAGATGGTTTTTTGCGAGTAATAAAAATATTAAAATATTTTTTTTAACTGTTAAGGTGATTTATCGTTTTGGGATTACGGAAAGGTTTGCTGGTTAAAATGTTTGCGTAATTCTTATAAATGAAGGCTGGATTACATTTTTGTGTATAATTTTATCCGATTTAAATGCTGCATCTCGACTGATTTTTTTTTACCTTGCTATTTATGATTCATCGAATACGACCTTTTTCTTCGATCAGAATGTTACTAACCAATGCAATAATTATGCAAGGTAATTGATATACAGTGAAAAAAATTGAAGTGAGAGAAGACGAAAAAAAATTTACAAATCTACAATTTATTTTTAATAGGCTCAAATTTTATGCAGATACAAATCGAATACGTTTATTGAAAATTCATATATTAAATCCCACCTGACGACAGATCTGCTTATATAAATTTATGTATTACGTCACGCGAAAGATATCATTGTGTAGTGCAGTTCGACAATATAGATTGGATGGATTAAATACAATAAAATTTGGACTCGACGCATAATCCATTAGAAACAATATACCAATCAATTTTCAAAAGACCGTGAATTATTAAAAACATTGTTTTCCAATATAATTTCCCAACAACAATAATTCGCTGAACTTAAATAATTCCTACTTTAGAAATTTCACAAAACATCTCAAAACTAATAGCGATCCATGAACTTTCGTTATTAGATACCTAAACGAATTACTAGGTGTATTCTGTAATTTTTCTGACAGGCAAATTCACACTTGATTACACTTCGTGATATTAAACATAATATTAATACACTAAACATAACGTATAACATTTAACGCGATACCATTCGCGTGCCCGTGGTCGTATCAGATAAAAAAATTTGATCTCGGATCTCCGTCAATACGTAATCCTGGATGCTGGCCAAACCTTGAACTATAGCAAACGGTATTTAACGTTCACCGATCTGTGGATCATTACTGTCTAACGTTGTACATCTTTATTAGACAGTCTGTCAATTCGATTGACAGCTACGATACAGACACGCGAGATAATTCATAGGTAAAATTTGCTTGTAGGAAAAAATTCATAGGTAAAATTCTTATAGTTAGAATTCATATATAAAATCCTTGTAGGCAAAATTCATACGTAAAATCCTTATACAGATATCCTTCGAGTAGAGGAACCTTGTACATATAGAATATCCTATAGAAACAAGGATATCCTTGATGATTTGTCATTAAATTCATAGAAGAATTCTCGACTTTTTTAAAACATACATAGTGATACACAGGGCGGTAAGTATTTAGGATATACAAGCGAGTATACTTTTATATTTTTACAACTAGTTTTACCTGCAACAATGACTAACAAGTCTTCAATTATAGTATTGGGTAATTCAAAAATTCTTTGCCCCTTTTTTACAAGCATTGTTCAGATATGATAGGTGCTGTGAGAATAAAAAAAATTATTTCCTCGAATCATCCAAAAAATATCAATTCACCGTTAACCCTTATCTATACTTGAATACTTAAATATAGAGCACTGTCATTGACCATAGTATCTGTACTGTCTACATGCTTATTGCTATCGACAAGATAGACTATATTGAATGACTGGTGCAGAAGTCTCAAGGCAGTAGTAGATTTCGATGCAGCTTCCGTTACGTCAGGAACTCGAGAATTTGCCATGAGTCACGATCTTCCTTTAGGATCGATGAAAGTCATGACCGGTAGACGTAAGACGATTTTAACGAGATAAGTTGATTCCTCGCTATACGATTTCGTATGACGTAATATTGCGCAACAAGGGTAACGATGATGTGCGGTAGCTTTAATAAGGTGCGTAATAAATAAATGTGCATTAATATCGATACGAAAAGTGCGACAGGCATTTGCAGCTTGAAACATTAAAAATACGGGGCTTCGTCTTCCTACGGTGATTCCTTAAGATCAAGAGTTCATAGCTGAAACGTGATGTGGCATTTGATCGCTGTGCTATCCAATCTGACGATCGAGCCTGAAAGTTCTACGAATCTTTATGTGGATTTGATCAGTCGATGCAATTCGATGAAATCGCTAGATTAGTATGACGCGACTAAACCTAGACTGACATATGTAGTTTTGGTTGATTTTTCAAAAAGTATAATTATTCGGAACTAAGAATTATTTTGTTAATTATGTATTTAGTGATTTTTTATTAACACTGATAATTTGAGAAATACGCGTATAGTAATAAATACTGGTTTGTATATGTGAAATGAAAAATTGTGATATTTAGACTTTAAATGTTTAGTAGAGGCAATTTTCATTTCTGTCGATATAATCGATTATAATGATTAATTAGCTTCAAAGTATCATCGATAGTCCATGAGTACTTTCAATCATTGCATTGCTAATTCGATATGATGGATGATGGCTGGTAGTGCGTTTGTATATGTCATTGGTAATGATGATGTATAAAATAAAATCTACTACTGTGGATATAGAATGTACTAGGATAATAGGTGGGAAAGAAGAATAAGATGAAGACTAGTGGAGGAGAGTGGAGACTGGAGTAGTGTAGAGTACAGGGCATGGCATGGGCGGGTCGTGCAGGTGAAAGTGCTCTACGCATCTTAGCATCCTCTGTTATTTAAAACTTTTATTCAAGATGCCGGTCAAGGACTAAACAATATCTATAGCTTATAGCGTAGGCGGACACGTATTACCAAAGGTTGGCCAATGATCAAGGATCTTCTTTTTATTTCTTGTATTAACCAATACAGAGTAATGTGATGCTATTGGAAAAGATCCCTGTCGCATAAAACAGGATGGTCGTTTAGAAATGCGGAGATTCGTTTTATGCCTTAAAAATGTCGCATTATATCAGATCGCCTGGTATAAGATTTCACCTATGCTTTTTTGCATGAAGTTTAACTAATTATAGTGTATCGGCTTATTGGTAATATTAATATTCATTAGTCGGTCGCGTGTCTTCCTCCTTGTATTGTAAAGTAATAAATTGTCTATATGGGTCAGTTCTATCCGAGTTAACTACGTGGAATTATGACTTATAGAATTTGCTTGGGGAGAGTTGGATGCCATCCCGCTGTGTCTTATAATTTACTTTTGCTTTTGTGTATCGATTATGTAAGGTTTTGTGGTTGGAATTGACTGAGCGTGCTGCCTGTTTTACCGGCAGAGTATACCTGTGCTTGTGCTGTGTACCAAATAAGTAATGGTTGTGTAAAAAAACGAACTTAATGGATATGTTTATAGTGTATCTTATTTTAATGAAAAAATTAGAAAATGAATTATTTTTTTTAGATATTCAAGATACATTTGTATTGAGCTGATATCGTTATTTTGATCTTTCTTTATATATCACTGTTTCGGCTTGGTAATGAATTGTCTATTGACATCACTTATCATGAGTACTTCTGTATTTAACCAACCACGTCGCTAGCATCTTATCTTTGAAAATGTTTCAGATTTTTAATCTGGGTTGACTTTGATCTGTGGTTTGAAATTCGCTTGTAATTGAAAGGAATCATAACCAAAGGAAAAGCGTTGGTGTGACTTATAGTTGCTGACAAATTAGTTGTCAAATCTGAGGTGAAAATGCCGGATCACTTGGGAGACGATATGCGCAAAGTGAAAGCAGAAGAAGAAAAGGAAGAAAAAGAAATAAAATGTTAGAATTGGGAAAAACCATATTGTAGAAAGTCTAACCTTTTTTGATTCATTAATTTTATACTGTTATTTTTCCAGCTCTGGATGAAGGAGATATTGCACTGTTGAAGACCTATGTAAGGATATTGTTCTTTGTGTTTAATTAATTTCAATTCTTTATTTAATATATTTTAAAGCTGCTACATTTCATGAGCCGGATAGTACAATATGAATATCGAATGTTAAGATCTATTAACATTTGTGTTTGTTGCTTTATTTTAAGAATACTGTATTACATTTGTTTTTATTGATATCTATCAATTTTCAAAATGATTATTCTTGGCTTATTCATATTTCAGGGTCAGGGACAGTATACAAAGAGTATCAAGGCTGTGGAAGAGGATATACAGACAATAATAAAACGTGTGAATGAACTTACTGGCATCAAAGAATCAGACACTGGTCTAGCTCCTCCAGCACTGTGGGATCTTGCAGCAGATAAACAGACACTGCAAAATGAACAACCTCTGCAAGTAGCACGTTGTACTAAGATCATCAATGCTGATTCCGATGATCCCAAGTACATCATCAATGTCAAACAGTTTGCAAAATTTGTGGTTGACCTGGCAGATTCAGTTGCACCAACTGATATTGAAGAGGGTATGCGTGTTGGTGTGGATCGGAATAAATATCAGATTCACATTCCATTGCCACCCAAGATTGATCCCACAGTGACAATGATGCAAGTTGAGGAAAAGCCTGATGTGACTTACAGTGATGTTGGAGGTTGCAAGGAACAAATTGAAAAACTGAGAGAAGTTGTGGAAACTCCTTTGTTGCACGTAAGTCAAACAATATAATTCATTATTTCCTTTTAGAATTGAATCCTAATAAATAGGATGTAGCGTTCATCTTATTTCATGATAAAGATATAGTACGATTATTAAACATTTATCGGTAGCCGGAGAAATTCGTAAAATTGGGCATCGAGCCACCAAAGGGTGTTCTATTATTTGGCCCACCAGGAACTGGTAAGACCTTGTGCGCACGAGCCGTAGCCAATAGAACAGATGCCTGTTTCATCCGTGTTATCGGTTCGGAATTGGTTCAAAAATATGTAGGCGAGGTATGGAACAATATTTTGCCTTGTATAAAGTATAACAAATTATCTTCAAATCATTATTAATATTCTTATTCAAACCATGATTAGGGAGCGCGTATGGTAAGAGAATTATTCGAAATGGCGCGCAGTAAGAAAGCTTGTTTAATCTTCTTTGACGAAATCGATGCAATTGGCGGTGCCCGTTTTGATGATGGCGCTGGTGGGGACAATGAAGTTCAACGAACTATGTTAGAACTAATTAACCAACTAGACGGGTGCGCTATCAATCACGTAATTAATCATTTGACATAACCAATTGATCGTGACAACAATATGTATATTTTTTCAACAGATTTGATCCCAGAGGTAATATCAAGGTTCTTATGGCGACAAATAGGCCTGACACTTTAGATCCGGCATTGATGCGACCTGGTAGATTAGATCGAAAAGTCGAGTTTGGTTTACCGGATCTAGAAGGGCGTACGCACATTTTCAAAATTCACGCTAGATCAATGAGCGTCGAAAGAGACATCCGATTTGAGTTGCTCGCACGACTTTGTCCAAACAGCACAGGCGCAGAAATCCGTTCAGTCTGCACCGAGGCTGGGATGTTTGCCATTCGTGCTCGACGTAAGGTGGCTACTGAAAAAGATTTCCTTGAAGCCGTTAATAAGGTCATCAAGTCTTACGCTAAGTTCTCCGCTACACCTAAGTATATGACTTACAATTAAATATTTAGCATGACTCGAGTTGTTGTTGAAACATAGATTTCGCGTCTGTCTTATTTGATAAAAATAAAGGAAAAAAAAGAATTGAAACCTCAAAGGTTTTCTTGTATTGACACTTATTTTATTGTATTTTATAAAATATTCAATAACTAAAAAATGTTTGGCATAGCAATGTGAACCATTTGATAAGCATGCTTCGACAGATGTATTTCTTATTGTGATGATTGATTTTTTCAGTCTCTTCGAAGGAAGTTAAGTTTAACAGCTGAATCAGGTTTATTGATTAGTAACGATCTGGAATCTAATGTTTTTCCTTCCCACGTGACCTTTAACTCTCGGCATATCTGAAAAAGGTTCAGCTTTCTTTAGAGTTAAATAAATTTTGATAAATAATTCTTAAAGTTATACGTACGCGTAACAAAGCGACTTGCATATTCTGTTCTGCTAGACGTCTGGCAATACATGACCTTGGTCCATGTCCAAACGGTAACAGTAAATAGGGATGTACAGTTTTACTATTGCTTAAAGCTTTGTCTTGATCCTCCTTACGGCTCTCTTCGCGGAGCCATCGCTCTGGTATAAATGATTTGGAATTTTCAAAGTACTTTTCCAAGCGACAAATCACTTGATTCTGCGTAATTACGACAGTCTAAAAACATTCCAAGCCTCAAATAAATTATACTATGTTTATTGTTCTTAGATTCTTTCTTGGAAGGTTAAATAAGCCACGTGCACGTACTCCTTTGGGAACGTGGTAGCCATTCAGAATTACATTATTCTGTAAGATTCGACCGACACCAACAGAAATTGGGTTCAATCTCAAAGTTTCTTTTATGACCGCCTTTGTGTAGCTCGCTTTTCCCAAAATAGTGGCGTTCACCGGATCCTCAGGATTCTCCAATAATTTTTTGGATTCTTCATAAAGAACTTCCTGAGTTCTTGGATTATTCGCTAAATGATACAATGCAAATGCTGTAGTATAAGTAGTCTGGAAGTAAATAATCATAAATTAATGTGATTCCGAATTAGCTGTCTAATTTGTAATTTAGATAAAGTTTTTTACCGTATCTATACCAGCGAGTAACATGTCGCAAGCCATTCCAACGACATCTTTTTTGTCCAATGCAGGATTTTTTAAATATATTTCCAAAAGTGACTTTGTGTCTCTCGAAGGAATTTTATTCATTCCTTCTATTTTTCGTGATACCATTTCGATAGCCACACTTAAAAATAAAGTAATTTACATGTAGATATACGAATTTATAAATATCAGTAAAGTTGTTTGATAAGCAAAATCGCAAGTAGAACAACTTACTCCTCCATACAGTTTTGTGCTCTGCATAATTTCCTATAAAGAGGCGTATTAAAAAATCTCCACAATCTCGGACCATTATCCAACGCAATAATTGCTTTATTAGTCGACAAAGCAGCGTTTATTAATTTAGAACTTCGAGAATCTTCCAGCATCTCTACTTCTGAGAAACTATTTAGTTTTACATCAAAAGCTACCAGACACGTCACTGTGTAAGACACAACACATTTTAGATATTTGCAAACTTAAATTGTATCAATTTTTGTATGAATGTAATAAGACTCTCTTAATTAAATGCATATTATATTTTGAAGCTTTAAGAAAATCCTACATTCCAGATAGAGACGCGACAGCAGTGGTAGAAAATCGTCGAATTTCTCTCGGGTGCAAATTTTCAAAAATTCTTTAACAATTGTATCGGTGTCCTCCAAGTAATTCTTTACATTTTGCGGTCGACTTATGGCCTTTTGCAATTCTCTACGCAATCTCCACCATTCTGGTCCATTTCTGCGAAACATAATACACGGTATTTGAACTCATTGACAACTTGTTTACTAACAAACATTCAACAGTGAAAACATTTTAGTTTATCAATTACGTAGGCAACAGTCCTCCAGTGTTATAAATATGAGGACGATCCTTTCTATATTTTAAAAGAGCAAGATGGCTTCGTCTCTCTGGATGCAAATTTACTTCCGCTCGAAATATCTCAGCAATATCTTCAGGCCTGAAGATCCAAACTAAGTGAACACCAGGTACAATTTCCTCTCGAACCAGTGGACCGTACCGATCCAATTTTTTAGCTCCATTCTCATGTAATCTTTCAAAATTATATTCGCCTACGATTAAAAACGAAGTGATATACTTATTAATCGTTAAAGTTCCATTGCCAATTCTATATTATACTTTTTTTTTAATTCACTCTCTTACTAGGATGGTCAAGATGGAATTCATCCTTATCGACAGCGCAAGAAAGAGCAAAAATAAATAAGCACGACTTACCAACCCAGGGAAGATATTTGTACAGAGTACCAATAAATGGGAGAGACTTCGGACCTGGAATATCCTCGAATGGCCTAGGATTGAATTGATTCACCTGTTTCTGGTTTGAGACTGAACGCAGCAGAGTGTTTAGACATTTTTTTAATACCAATAACATCCTGATTTTCGACGAGGATTCACTGATGGAATATCTTCTTCGAGGAATTACGAAAAAACTGACACAGCAAGGTTTGATACTTTGAAATAGAATAAAATATATAGTATACATAGTTTAATGATATTTATATTTTTCACTACCTCTGTACCAATCTCGTGAGATGGGTCCTAGTTTACATTCATAGATGGAAACCGTGAATTCTCTTCAACCTTCCTTTGTGGGATCCCAATGCTAACTGAAGTCAGGGACTATCTGAGTCCCATCTTCGACATGAGACTTTTCTCGTCCCCACTTTACATTAGGGAATTGAATTTCAAATGAGTTGCATTTATTTGATACTTCAGATAAGACAACCGGTCACTCTTGTACTGTTTCCTGGTTTGATAGATACAATTGCTTGATTTGAAATTTGATCCGTTAAATTTTCTTTTAATGTGAAACGTATGCAGTTGCATTTTTAGTTTATATTTTAATTGGCATTTATACATTTTTTAGTGATTTTTTTACTTGGAGTTTTAATCATACATCTGGAATTCTTCATGAAGAACGTCATCCCATCCGTTTAATCAAATTCCTTTCAATAGATTTCAGGAGAGATTCCAAGATCATAGGTCTCATGGTAAAGTCTTTTTTTCATGTATACTTGAAATGCCTAATTTCATCGTTAGATGGCAGGCGTATTTTTTGACGAGATCTTCTAGATTTCATGACAGAAAGTTGTAGACATGATTAATGGATAACTTACGTGAAAATATCGAGCCGATTTAGTGAGTATATATTGTCTTCCGGCCCTTCAAGGATTAATAATTTAATAGACTAAAGTAGATAACATTAAATGCGAATATTGATAAACTATGGGAATGCTATTAATAGAAAAAGAGACATACGACAATACCGACTGTTTACATGGTTCTAATAATAACAAACTGTTTCTCTGATATGTAAAAGTGCCTGATTTCATAACCTTTTCAGACAGTTTTACATTCTGACATTAAAAGATGAAATGGACTGTAACAAGTCGAACACTACTGTTCTATCAAAGAAATAAACATACATTTTGATATTCTTGAGGATCATTAATTCTCTTGACTTAATCAACAATGACAATAACAGACAGAATTTCTGGTGCCAAGAAAATAATAATTTTAATGTAATTCAACTAAGCACTTTAATTCCCTCAAAGATAATATAATAATTATACCAAACTTTGTTAATTGATTAAAGCCTAGATCAATCAAATATCGTAAAAGTTTAATAATCCATAAAAAATCAGTGTCGATATGTTTATTTAAATGCTTCTGAGGATTTATCTTAGGCATAGAAAGAAGTAATGCATACCGATAATATACTTTTATCAAAGTTGTCATACGATTTAATACAAGCTATTTTATTCACAGTATGTCTGTTTGATAAATATGGTATAGTTTGTCACTTGAGTTAACACATACAAAGCTGAGAAGGATTCAGGAATCGGTGACTATGTATTTGAATATTCTCATCCATCCTTTCTGGATCCCTTCTCTTGGCAAGGCCTACTGTGCTATAATTGCTTAACACTGTATTTTCAAACGTAGTTGCCACAGGGTTATCGTGTTGGCAGCAGCAACGCCCGACGGACAATTTCTCAGAGCGTCATCCATTTTGTTAAACTGATCAAGATCAACTTCATCTGAATTGTGATAATCATTCAAGAGTCGAGGAGGGATCACTTTCACCTTTTGAGTGAAGTTTTGGAATTATATTAAAAATACTGTGAGAGATGTGGCCGTTCAGTACACAGTGTCAGAGTAAGGTGCGCCTCGTTGGCAAGACTGTAGTTATCACCGGAGCGAACACCGGTATCGGCAAGGAAACCGCTAAGGATTTATACAGAAGAGGTAAATTTGAATGAATTTCTTAAAAAATATTTTGTATTAATAATTTTTATTGGATAGGTTGGATCAATTTTAGAAGTAAACACCTCAATTTAGAATTCTTGAGATAAAATTTTCATAAGCTATGAACAACTTTTTTTGAGTATCTATGATTTATTAACATATGCAACCATCCTTGGAGTATCGTAACTCGTATGCGTTTAATATATATACGGTAAAATGCGTAGTTTCTTTTGAATATACATAATATGAAGAGAGAAGAC
Source organism: Syrista parreyssii (assembly GCA_030142615.1). NCBI lineage: Eukaryota > Metazoa > Arthropoda > Insecta > Hymenoptera > Cephidae > Syrista > Syrista parreyssii. Next base: position 739,460 of record JARQTG010000032.1, read on the forward strand.
ACCAAATGATTATAATTTCTTAATTTTTTTATATATCCTCAAATTTTTTTCCTTTAAAGGTGCTCGAGTAATTCTTGCGTGTCGGGATCTTCAAAAAGCAAATGAAGCCGCTGAAGAAGTGAAGAATAAATTGCCGTCGAAGTAAATAAATCTGTACTAATACATTAGAAGAACCTTGGAGAAAATATCTGCTTGGCATACCTTAATGAATACTTTTGCACCATAATTAAATATGCTTAGCGTACAGTATCAAGTGGCATGTGCGTGCAGTAGTTTTTAATATACAGAACTAGTCTTCCGCACCGCAAATCATTTGTATATCGCCAATGGAAAATTCGAATGATTTAGCAATAGATTGAATTAACGACAAATAATCTATACGGTACAAAACATTCAGATACGTTTTAAGAACATTACTGAAACGTGTCAATTTGCTTGTTACGTTTCAACACTGTTTCTAAAACGTATCTGAATGTTTTGTGCTGTATGGGAATTTTTTGGTTCAAAGTTTGGTAAAGATTGAATATCAATAATAATATATTGTTTTATATTCACAGACCGGAAAGGGAACAATTCCAGGGTGAACCAGGAGAAGTTCAAGTATGTCGCCTGGACTTGACTAGTTTGGCTAGTGTCAGAGAATGTGCACAAAATCTTCACACAACGGAAACAGCTGTGCATGTTCTCATTAATAATGCCGGAATAATGATGTGTCCTTTTGCGAAGACCGAAGACGGTTTCGAAACTCAGTTACAGACCAATCATCTTGGACATTTTTTGTTCACGCTTCTACTTTTACCGAAGATTCGCACTTCTGGTCCTGACTGTCGGATTGTTAATGTATCATCGATGGCTCATATGAGTGAGTTAATACTGTTTTTATGAAAAAAAGTTTGTATGCACACAATATTGAAAATACTGATACTAAAATTTGAAAATTAATTACATTACCTTATTATATTTCATACGTACTAACTATTGTGTTTTGAATGTTATTGTTTAAGCAGGAGGAAACATTCATTTTGATGATATAAATTTGGAAAAGTCATACTCGCCGGTGAAAGCTTATGCTCAAAGTAAGCTGGCCAATATTTTGTTCACCAAAGAGTTGGATAAACGTTTGAAAGGTATTTATGAATTATATATTTGTAATATAACTAATTAGTTTAGAATGTATTCAAGGTATGTATTTTTTACTGGTCGTCATTTGAGTTTCTCTATAACATTATAACTGATTGGAATTACTTTCTTTCGTTGTTACGTACGAATTTTCCATATCCCCTAACGTGTAAATATTAAAGTAATTTTTTGCAGACGCCAAAATTAATAATATCACCACGTACTCTCTTCATCCTGGTGTTATATCTACCGAATTATCGAGACATTTGGATTCATCTTTTTTCCGCGGAACTCGATCAATCGTCTCGTTTTTTATGGGACCATTCATGAAGACACCAGAACAGGGTGCGCAAACCTCTATCTATTGTGCAGTCGCTGAAGAATGTAGTAAAGAAAGTGGACTTTATTACAAGTAAGTGTATTTTTGTATTTATATATATGGATTAAGTCTTATTAATTATTGATTTTGAGTAAACTGAGAATGTACATTGAGGAAGAATACATTTTCATTTTTTTAGGGAATGCGCAGTGTCTAATCCATCTAACAAAGCTAAAGATGCAAATATAGCTGCTAAACTGTGGGATGAAAGTATGAAGATGGTGGGTTTGGAACCAGAAGATAACATTGAAGAGTTATTGAAAAAAATTGAGAAAGATATTCTACCTCCTTTACAGGGCATATTAAAAAATACTGACAAAGACATTCCATCGTCAAATCCATAATTTTATCTAAAAAGACACATTGTTTTTATATGTATCAATTATCAAACAAATATACAATTGGTTTATACAATGGGTGATATGTCCTAAACATAAGTATAACTTTGATATTTTTAAAGCTTTGCTTCTAAGTAATTTTGTGTCTTTTTTACATCAAACTCTAAACTCATTAAGCAAATTGTTATATTTTGTTAAATAAAATTTTTTTCGATATGCTTCGATATTAAGTCATTGATAATCATCGTATGGCTAAATAAAACATTTACATGTAGTATGATATTGTTTAATACATTTAATAATTTAAATAGTCTTACGTATGAAGCTTAAAACATTTTAAAAAACTTAAAGCATTAAGACATTCACACGGTATCAACATTATAAATATTATTCTTATTGTATCCTATTCATCGATCAATGTATTTTTGATTATGGCAAAGGTAGAATAGAAATGTTCTCAAATATAGGTTAGGTCCTTCTACCAATGTGGCAACATAAACGTAAACTGGCACTGGTTTTTCAGATTTAACAAGGAGATAAATAATTACTGGAAACTACACTAGGTCAAGAATATTAACCAAGCCAACTGGAGCTCTATACACAGACGCAAGTCTCATTGGGGGCACAGAGAAGCTAGAGGTTGAAGTTGGTTTAAGCATTTGGTAAAAGCTAATCCTGGTGGAAATCTGAAAGTGCTAGTAGTGCGTGAGTGTAAGATAATTTTAAATCTAACCACAGTTAACGGGCGCGGGAGATAATCTGGAACCAGCATAGAAGTTCTGGAGGTGGTTGGATGTCATAGATTTTGTTGAAAACACAAAATACACGGGAATTGTTTCTTAGCTCCTCGGTATCTACAAATTGCAAACGGCGGTGATGGGAAAGGTAATTGAATGTCGCAGTATCTGAAAACACCACGTTTCAGTATATTGCCAACTTAAAAATAACACGTTTTATATAATGGAGATGATTTTCTGGCAGTATGTCGGGATAATTGGAGGGGGGTGACTCGTTTGTGATTATCTATATATATTTATTCTCCGATATGATTTCCTCATACAGCGATCTTAAATCGTGAGATCAGACTGATTGTTGTCGAGAAACTTTAGCATACAATTTTTAATCTTAAATCAACAAAATACTGTGAAAAATGGCATTCAGTGCATCGTGTAACAGCAAAGAGAGGCTCGTTGGTAAAACTGTTATCATTACTGGAGCAAACACCGGTATTGGCAAAGAAACGGCGAGGGATGTATATAGAAGAGGTGAATTTTTTTTTCAAAAACGTTTTATCTCCCAACGGTCTTTATTTAAAACCAACATTTTTTAAACATTTTTTAAGGAGCTCGGGTAATTCTTGCCTGTCGAAATCTTCAGAAAGCAAACGCGGCTGCTGAAGAAATAAAGTCGAAACCGACATTGCAGTAAGTATTGGTCTAACATATATATATATACACACAATACTTTCTAGTATACATGTATAAACGTACAAATGTATAATAATGAATACAAGTGCTACTTAACCTTCCACATTATAAAGTATGCGTTAACGATTTATAATGCAAAGGACTAATCGTGCAAAAATAAAATATTTTCAAAAAAAGATAATACTGTCCTAAGTTTGAGTTAAAATTCAATAATAGTTTTGAGGCTTTTGAAGTTGAATGTTAAAACTAATATCTTGTCTTATTTATGTAGACCAAATAAAGAACAGTTCCAGGGTGAACCAGGGGAAGTTCTAGTCTACCACCTGGACCTCAGCAGTTTGGCCAGCGTGAGAAACTGTGCAAAAGATATTTACAAAAAAGAATCAGCAGTGCATATTCTGATCAATAATGCCGGCATGATCGTAGAATCCTTTGCAAAAACTGAGGATGGTTTCGAAACTCAACTGCAGACCAATTATCTTGGACACTTTCTGTTCACACTTTTGATGTTGCCAAAAATTTGGGCTTCTGGTCCAGGCTGTCGAATCATCAATGTCTCGTCTCTGGCCCATCATTGTAAGTCAGTTTTTATTATCAAAAGTCTGACAGATCCTGTAAGGCGATAGGCTGTCTGTTTAGATATCCTATCTTATCAGAAACATGCTTCAAGGTATTTCGAGCGTGAAGCTACGTTATTTGTGGATAACTAAAAGAGATCCCTAATACTCTCGAATATATAAAGCAGAATTTAGAATTTTTATGTAATTTTCTAACTTTCGATTTTTTTTTTCAAAAGCTAAGTCGCCAACGACGAAATTTCTGAAATTTAATATTACGCTTAAAATACCTTCATTATAAAGCACTGCAGTTACGCTGCATGAAGAACGTATAGTTCGAATGTAACCGATATCTAATAAATAACGATACATTATTTGACAGCATGTAATTTGAAAATAGATTGATCCGACTTGACCATTTCGCAAACAGAGGACCCTTGATGAATATATTTATTTTGTGTCTATTCTTCTTTTAACAGATGGAGTTATTCATTTTGATGATATAAATTTGGAAAAGTCATATACAGTGAAAGCAGCTTACTGTCAATCCAAACTAGCTAACGTTTTGTTCACCGTAGAAATGACGAGACGTTTAAAAGGTATTTATGATTGAAAAAATATGTAATAAAGCAAAGCCAAGAAGTAAATATTTATAAAAAAAGTCACGCAAATTCTAATCAAATAAATTACAGTTGATAAGAATTTTTATATACAGTAGCCTCTCGTTAAGTGAACGTTTTTGGAATTGTAGAGGAAGCGATTACTTAACGAGAGCTCTCACCGTTTCAACAGTTCTTTATCAGAATTCATTGTCCTCATTTGTCTTCCAACACGTAGTCCTGTATATTTGTATATCGGTACGCTTGGTAATTGTTATTAGGGAAAATCTAAATATCCCACAGGGATAAGCGATACGAGCATTCACTAAACGGGAGTCTACTGTAATATAAAATAAGCGTGTTTCTGTAGTGCACGAAGATTATATTAAACGAATATTTGTAGAGGCCAACATCGATGGTATCACGACGTATGCTGTTCACCCTGGCATCGTGAAAACTGACATATCAAGAAATATAACATCATACATATTTCGTCTTTTCCAAATACTCCTGATTCCTATTACGTTGTTTGTAAAATCATCCGAGCAGGGTGCACAAACCACGATCTACTGTGCAGTCGCTCAAGAATGTAGTAAAGAAAGTGGACTTTATTATAAGTGAGTAAATTTTTTTATTCGTTTGGTCTTTAATTCTGTTGCGATTATAGAATTTTGATAAACGAGTTATAATCGATGAGGTTGAATATATTTTCGATTTTATTCTTTCAGGGAATGCGCGGTGGCAAACTCGACAAACAAAGTAAATGACGTAGAGTTGACTACCAAATTGTGGAATGAAAGCATGAAAATGGTGGGCTTAGAACCAGAAGACAATCTCGAAGAATTATTAAAAAAGATTGAAAAGAATATTTTACAGTCCGTAGATAATACATCAAAAAAATCTGAAAAAGTCATTCCACCGTCAAATCCCTAATTTCTGTTAAAAAGACAGAAACTATTATCAATGCAGTGATGGAATACTTAAAACTGCAGTGAACGGATGTTTGATATGAAAAATTGTATTGTAAATGAATATGTTTAGTACGCACAATTGTAATTGTGACAATATTGTTTTGTTTTTAAATAATACTTTGTATTCGTTATACTTAATCAATAAATTTTCTTACACATATACATTCAACTGATTAATTGTAATAATTGCGTGGTTGTAATTTTAAATGTAAAAAACTCACAAACAGGAAAGTATGGTTCAATATATTTATTAAGTTAAAAGGTCTTGTGTATGAAATTTAAAGTATTTAAAAGAGCCTTGAGTATCAAGGCATTCATGTCATATCTACATTACAAATATTATTCATATTCTATACTAATCATAAATCCATGTTTAGTATGGTCTGGAACGGAATAAAGGTGCAAGAGGAATATTAGCAAGAATGGGTTTGGGTATTTCTACTACGGATGGGGAATCAAAGACTGGTGCTGCCGGTATTACAGGGATAGCAGGTGCGTTGATTAGATCCACAAGTTTAGGTGCAGCTGGGATGTCAGACAGGGGAGATGAGATTTCTGGAGCATAAGCGGGTTCCAGAAGTTTAGGTGCAGCAGGGATAACAGGAAGGGGATCGGGGATTTCTGGAGCATAAGCGGGTTCCAGAAGTTTGGGTGCAGCAGGGATGACAGGAAGGGGAGCGGGGATTTCTGGAGCGTAAGCGGGTTCCAGAAGTTTAGGTGCAGCAGGGATAACGGGAAGGGGAGCGGGAGGTCCATAAACAGGCTCAGGAATTTCAGGTGCATATACGGGTTCAGGTAGCTTGGGTGGTTCAGGGATATCAGCAAGAACAACGGGAGGACCATAAACGGGTTCAGGTGCTGGGGGTGGTTCACGAATCTCAGGAGCATAGACAGGCTCAGGCAGTTTGGGTGCTTCTGGGATGTCTGAAAGAACAGCAGGTGGTCCGTAAACCGGTGCAGGAACCTTGGGTGGTTCTGGAATTTCAGGAGCATAGACTGGAGGAGGTCCGTAAACGGGTACTGGTGCTGGTGGGGGTGGGGGTGGGGGTTCAGGAGGTCCATAAACCGGTGCCGGTACTGGTGGTGGCGGGGGTGGAGGTGGGGGTGGGGGAGGAGGTGGAGGCGGTTCTTGGCGTTCAGGAGGTCCGTAAACCGGTGCAGGAACCTTGGGTGGTTCTGGAATTTCAGGAGCATAAACTGGCTCAGATAAAACTGGAGGAGGTCCGTAAACGGGTACTGGTGCTGGTGGGGGTGGAGGTGGGGGTGGTGGTTCAGGAGGTCCATAAACCGGTGCCGGTACTGGTGGTGGCGGGGGTGGAGGAGGGGGTGGGGGCGGAGGTGAAGCTTGACGTTCAGGAGGTCCGTAAACCGGTGCGGGTGCTGGCGGTGGTGGTGGTGGTGGTGGGGGCGGGGGCGGCGGTGGAGGTGAAGCTTGACGTTCAGGAGGTCCGTAAACCGGTGCGGGTACTGGCGGTGGTGGTGGTGGTGGTGGGGGCGGGGGCGGCGGTGGAGGTGATGCTTGACGTTCAGGAGGTCCGTAAACCGGTGCAGGTACTGACGGAGGAGGTGCAGGGACCTCCTTTATCTCCGGCAATGGTGGCAAGCTAGCAAGTTTTTGAGGTGGTCCGTAGACAAGCTGAGGCTGTGGTGGTGGTGGTGGTGGTGGTGGTGGCGGCGGTGGTGGTGGTGGTGGTTCAAAGGTTTTTACTTGTTCAATAGATTGAGGAACTCCATACACAGCATGAGGTGTGATCAGCTGTTGTTGAGGGCCGTTATTGTGTAACAAACCCCTAGTGGCATCTGATTCAGCTTCTTTTTGCGTATCAATTGGCGCAGATATAAGTTCAGGAGCATATGGGAATCGCCTGGAGATCCTTTCGGTATTGAAATCCGGCAGGTTGAATGATTCATCGTGATGAACCAAATTACTGCTCCTTTCGAATGCAATTACCGGTGGTGGTGGAGGTGGGACCGGTTGCAAGGGTTTCTTTGCTGTTCTTGGGTCGGCCAATGCGATGGCTACAAAAGCCAACGCTAAAAAGTACTTCTGTAATTGAGAAATTAAATTGTGAATTAATCTACAACTCAGCCTGTGATTAATGAATGATGATTTTTTGGATATCGTATTAACGATATGATAATCAATTATTAACTTGTAGAGTAACTTTACTGCACAGCTTCTGATTGCGATAATTGATTGATTGATTGTTCATTGTTTATTTATAGTATAATAATCCCACAATTTTTCACTCTGACTTTTATTAGTTATCCGTTGCACTACTATACACTATATATCGAATATATCATTTTATGCTATTTCTTTAAACTTTATATATTTGACTTTTCTTGCAGCTGATGGTTAACTATATTCACTGTATAACTTACCATGTTTGGTGATTTGACAGTGAATGTCGAAGAACTGTACTGACACTGAAATGTGTTCTAGCTTATATACTGAAATTCGAAAATGAAAATTGCCCGAGGGAATTTTATGTTTTCCCCTCAGGGCATAATATTTCAAAATTCTGTCGTTGTTATGTCTTCTATTACTTCATATGTAAATTCCCACTACCATTTACCCTCAAATACCTATGTCTTTTGTGCGCCATGAATTAACGTAGCGGAGTAGACGATCTTATCCAGTATTCAGTATAAGTACAAATTTGACAAAGAAAATTAGTATCCATTTCATCCTAAATTATTTTCACACAATTTGAAATCAAGTCATTCGAATGAATAATATAAAGCATTATGTTACCAAGACATTCCTATAGACGTACAAGGGCAGTTTATGTAAAAGTTACATATTCTAGTATGTGGTAATAGGCAAATGCGAATTTTTGAGAAATTTACACAAAAAGAATATTTTATTTGACGTTACTAAAATCTGCCGTGGGCACATGCTGAATTGTACTTTGATACCAAATACAAAAATAATCTCAAGGAAAATCATATAATTATTCCGACTATTAAATATGTTATATATACAGTTTTCAGCCCTTTGCATCCATTGCTTATATCATCAGAATTGGAATTCGGGTCGAAATCGCATCCGGTAGTTTTCCCTTGCTGACGTTTCGCAATTGCAGTTTGTTTCAACAGAGCTTGGAAGTTACTTCAGTACTCCAGCATTCGATAGTGTCAGTCAATAATTCTTATTATTGACTTTTTAAACAAAATCGACGAAATCGCCTGAAAATTTTGTAAAAATCTGACAATCACTTCCATTTCCTATTGACGATTGTTTTCGGCTGCAATTTCCGTGAAATGACAGTAGGAGTTTCGTAAAAGGCCTAAGGCTCCAAAATCATCTGACAAGACGATAATGTATTCCGCATTCTTGTATAACGACCGCACGACAATTCCTCCTTTCATTCGTTGCACTCTGATGCACTCGGCGCGCAGATCCAAACGCATTCAAAGTCATCTTAGACAGTGCACTGGTTTTACAAATAATCGTGGCTCGCGTCTCTTGCACATTGGTCGACCATAAATCCTGAAATTAAAGTATGGACGTAAGTAAATTTAAACTATAATTTATTAGATTAATAAATAACAATAGCATAGTAAAACAGCAGCTAATATTATCGTCGACATTGAAATTATATTAAACTCAATAAATATTCTCGATGCACCCCACTGTCTTTTTTTACGATCAATTCAATTTCAAAAAAAAATTCAAACCTTCGCCCTATATAAAGCATTGCGAAATCTTACTTTTCTGACAAAGATAAATCTTCGCTGTTTTACATACCTACAAAAAATACTAATCAGTATATCTTGGAAAAATTTATGGCTGACACGTTCAAACGCAACGACATCCCCTTGTCGCGTATCTTCTCCGTGCATCCTCCGTATGTCTACCTAAGAAGAAAAAAACAAGAGAGAAAAGACTGTAAAGAGAGTCGAAGGAACTTACAGTGAGTCTCGTTAGCTCGACAAGAGCTTGCTCCTTATTTGGTGAGCATCCTCGAAAAACGTAACCAAAGTAATGACAGTATATATATATCTTCTTTCACTCCTTTTAGCAAATTAAGAAAACGAACTAGAAAATAACACAGCAGGATAGATGCTATATGTCTATCAAATATAGGGAGTGTCTCGTCCAGCGTGGGTTGACATCCTAGTCGCAAGGAGCCGGACTTGACTGAACGTGGCCGCAAGTCATTAAATAACGAAAAAAAAAAATTCAAATCTAAATAAAACTAAAGTTTGAATAAAATTCGAATTACGATTTCAAAATAACATTAGAGTTCATATTCCACTACAGTAAATCTATCCACACGTAATATCCTATAAATAGCAAAATACGTTATCGCCATACGATAACGATAACAATAATCATTCAGCTTGATGAATTTTTTCCAAAATCATCAGCTCCTCGTATAATCAAATGATATATTCCAGATCGTAAGTATCGATAAATAAGTATCGTACAGTATGATAACTCCTATGGTAACGTGACAAGACAATGCGTGTCTGCACTAACCGTAAATAAATACTTTACATAATGTCCAGTTCACATGTCTGAATAAGCTGTATAGAGTATCTATACTATATTTACTATGTAGATAAATATGCACTCGTAAAATCCTACTGGCTCCTATAAACGTCCGACTATTTACGAAGATGCTTCCATACAAAAATTCACCGTCGACAATGTACTAGGAAGACAAAGACCGGCTTTTGAGGTTACTGAACTTGATTTTGCGAAGGTGGACCCTGAAGTCGTAATGGCGCGTTGCGCGTAGGGAGTAACGCGATTGAATATGCAACTGGCGCTGTTTATTTTCATGCCCACCCTTATATGTGAGAATACGTGGGTTACCAGGAAGACAATTGGACTATTCGTGAAAAGGGACACCGGTGACGTATGAGCTACCAGAGTACAATAATGGCGTCAGGAATAACAATAACGGCCTGGTATGTTTTCTTATACTTATATACGGTTTTAAAATTATAATGGAGCAACGTTACGCTGGACTTACATTTACACGTATCGTCGCTTGTAATATCTTACGCAATGATTTCATGCGTGGACAAATATTTCGTTTGCTGACGATTGATGTGGTTTTTTGACGAGAAGAAAAATCATTTAATGTGTATTATACGTAATGGTTGTGTCAGAGGTAACAATGAGTCATATGAATTTTAACGGGATATGTATTATGAGAATTTTTTAAATAACAATTCCTTGAACGACAGTTCGATTGCCTTTTATGTGAGTATCGTATATACATATATGCATATTAGTATGATGTGTCAGAATTTCTGGGGTGTCCTTGAAAATATTAAATACGTTTGTAATTAAACGAGAGGAAATTAAATAAATTATTTTCAAAATTTTTTAAAATTATTTTTCAAAAATTCCTACAAAAAATTATTTGTCAGTTGTACATTCCATTTCGATTACGTAATCACTACGACTTTTTGGTTATTAAAAACAAAAGTTGAGACAGTATAATTTTTGTACGTCTATAACAAGTCCGGAGCACGTACGTTACTCTCGTCGTGGTACCAAAGGACTTCAGCGCGCTAGGCATCGTCGTAATGGCTACATTTCGCTCTTTTAAATTCTTTAGTGCAGCATTACGCAAGCGACAAGGTAGCCCAGCCGGCAGAGAAGATCATGAAACGATATGCTAATACAAACGAATAAGAAAAGATAGCCAAGACGGTACGTATGGGATTTATTCTACTGTGCATAAGTACTTACGCCTACCTAGTTTAAGATTCCTTTTTTTTTATTATTTTTCACTTACCTTTACTGTCTTTCGTCTATCTTCTTAACTTGCACTGAGTTTACGTGGCTTCTTCTCTCTAATAACATAGTACAGTATGAAATATTTAAACTAGAGATTTACATACGTGATCGATCAGTAAGAAATCTAGTGGGATCCACATAGTCTGGATGATCTCGATGATCTTCACATCGATCTGTAAAGTCGATCATATGGAGAAATGAAAAATTTGTGCAAAAAATGTTAGCATACTCAAACGTATGTTCGGAATATGTAAGAGGATGAAAGTAAGGAAATCAGTCGTATAAGTTTGGTTAAACGTCAAACGCATTTGTATAACTAAGTTCAAAATGGTCGTAGGTTACGTAAAGAATATTTGATGAAATTTATTCATTGCTAAGAACGAAAGTTCCTCGGAAGCTAGACGAGTACGAATATTCTCGTGATCGAGGATCAAGACGCGTCATAGATCAATTTTGTAGTTTTCACTTTCGTCCGAAGACTTCCGGTAGGAGGAAATAAATACCAAACACCTGTTGCTCGTGGGAATTAATATTTCAAGTTATTATTACATCGTAAATATTGGTAGATGCCTGCGTGAATGTTGTTTGAGAATATTACGATTACGCTACATCTTTTAATTAATAATTGAAATATTAATTCATGAGGGTCACAGACAAATTTCATTGTCATAATTACTTTTGACATTCCTACGACTAACTAGAACTGTCAATTGTTCTTTGCTACCGATTGTTAAAATACATCCGGGTGGAAATGTTGAATATTAAAACGTACAACATACGTGGAGGTGGAAATTATCTCTTCTAAAAGCTGCTATAAAGAATTGCGAAGGCGTCCACGTATCTGGATTTATCCCCGTTCGCTGGAGCAAACCTAACAACCAATCGAGCAACCAAACAACCAAGCAACGCCTTTTGGTCCAGTTGGTGGTTGAGTCTTGATCTCTGGTTACTTCAGTGTATCGACACGATTAGACGCGGCTACTTCGGCTACTAAGAGTCCGTCTGGACTCTCTTTGATTCTCCTGTGAATTAACATTAGACAATAATTCATTTTTCGAATCGATCGAACCGACCTGGTCGAAGGGATATCGACTGGATAGTGTTTTCCCGATTACAAGAAATATTTTTCAGCTTTTTTGTTCTTTAACAACATGAAGAGACAATTCAATGGTCTACTGTTATTGGTGAGTTTTATCCTTGATTTTATTTGGAACTAACAAGGATTTTTTGATTAATAATTAATTCTTTTTATTTATCCATATATTTTTTATTAACAAATTTTTAATAATTTATTATACGACCATAACGTTAGCGATACTGATTGGACGTGGTATAATTGATAAGCGTCGATCGATTTAACGTGTTCTGACTCTTAAATTATTATATGAAAAAGATATCAAGCAACGTGAAACTGTAACAAAAAAATATTTCATAATTCAAGTATTGATTGGTGGAATGCAAATTTTTATTGACTGCTTTTTTTTCTAATTCGAGACAGTGCAAAATATTTTTGCGGATGCAGAACTCCACGCGGAGATATACAATCTCTTGGCAAAAACATATCCATATATAAGTAACACGTATATTTTGAAATGCAACGAGAACTCGTTTTCGATTAATTTTTTTTTATATTATACATTTTATTCCAATCATCCCAGACGAAGATATGGTAAGGTTTGCAAATTATATGCATACGATGCACCGCGAAGGTTGAAATAAGAATAATAATCACACGCTTTACCAATGTCAGACACGATTGCGTTAGCATAGCAGCAAGAGATCGAGATCAAGAAAGTCGTGCAATTCAGTCTCTAATGCATCTGGTATGAGTTTACACGGTGATCCCATTTTTCTTGAATGAGTCGACAGAAAGTGCATAAAGATCCATAAGAAATTAGTCCGACGATGCACCTATAGCTATATGGAACTAATACAAATGACGTCATCAAGTTTCTTAGTTGCTATTTTATCAACGTGGTCGAATCCAGATAACGTGTTAAATTTGAATTTTTTTTTTTTTTTTCTTAATTAATCCTCACTACGAATATTGAACGTTGCTGACAGAATTTTTACAAACTTTCGAAAATATCCATTTTTCGACTATGTTGAATGGTTTTAGGAAGTTCGCTTTCTACGCCGTAGGGGTTCACCGATCGCGACGGTAATTAATTGCTGAAAGAATCAAAGGAAATTTTCCAGTTCACTAAGAACGAGAAAGGTGACAACGGCGCCAAACGACTTACTATTACTGAACTTGATTATCGTTGGGATGCCATAATTAAAGTGGAATTTTATTAACCTTGATAGATGATGTTTCGTAATTCATTACGTTACTACATTCGCGACGTGTGGGTGGAAATGGGCGGTTGGGTTGATTTCTAACGAGCGATCGCTTAAGAACGATAAATAAAATGAGATTGTTCAATAGGGATATAAATCTGTTGTATATTTCAGATTTAATGAATTTTGCCAAAATTTTTACTCCATCGCGAAATCACTGCGAAGGTCTATTATTCGAATATGTAATATAGATAATTATAAATGAATATTCCAAACTCGGTAATGAGCTATTAAAATTTCAATTTCGTTTATATAATTTCATTTTGCGTAACACTAGTGGACGTCATTTGTACAGTGTCACCTTGAAACATACCTTTCATAATCAGTTACATTAGACATAATGCGTGGGCAGTGCTAATTTAATTTAGTTGTGCTCTTAATGAATGAAAATAAAAAAAAAAATTAATTCACAATTTCTTTACCTTAATATTCTTACTTTACCTTAATCTTCTGTTGTATTTGAGCAGATGATGAAATTATTAATTTTAAACTTGTTGCGGTAAGTTTGTCCAAGATTTTTATTGGATTGTCATATTCTTGAGAGTCCAAGAGTTATCGATGAATTTGCCCGATCGATCGAGCAAAGAAAAGTATTAACGAGAGTAACATTCTTATGTCGAAAATGGCCGTGAAAGACTGGACCACTGTAAAAATAAATGAATCACCCGTCGGATTAAAATAAGGCCACACGAGTTATAATAAATCTCGTTAGTGGATGTCATTCTTCAAGAGATTGCGCAATTATTCATAGGGACATTTGTTAACGGGAAAATTCATATTCGGCAACAGTTAAATATTCATCTAAAAACTAACCTAACAATTTATTATATTGTTTAAAAATCACTTTAGGGAAAATCCAGATCGAAGTAAAATTGAAAAATTAATTTTTAACGAAAATCGTTAAATATTTTATTAAAGTCTTTTCAACCTTGAATATTACAATTTTACAGTGACATAGAATTACTTCTCAGTGACAATACGCCGCTACGTAACGTGCGAACGTTGAATTTATCTAGTCGTTTGAATTACAACGATGTTTATCTGCAACAACGTAATTTCAGGTCAAGTTAATCGACCAAAGAGCCTCATTGCAGTCCTTGATCTTACTGGGAGGGTCCTGAGACTGAGAAATATATTTCGAGGTCCAATGAATAGTAAAATGTACACAATTCCACGTGGGATCGATACTAATAAACTGCTATATCGTATTCTAAACAATATATAAGTATATACTGTACGCGTATCTGATGGTTAGATAGCGATTGACGAGCTTCCATTGCTCAGCAACTCTGTCAAGAGACTCATAGTAAAAGTGAAAGCACTACTACACGAATATCGTACAGCGAGATGAAAACGTCGGTTCATACAATTCGCTGTGTAAAGCAATCAGCAAACATAAAAGTCATTATTCTAAGTATCAACCCAACTACCGAATATATTAAAAGTCTAAGTGGAAAAGTTTTTCAAAGATTCATTAGGAATGTCATATCCTATTAAAAAGTAAAGTAATACGAGTCCAGTGTCACGTACACATACCACTGGTCGAAAACGTGTACCGGCTCTTGTTTGTGGTTCTTGTTATTTTGTTCTTCCGTTATGTCCTCCATGGTGGTATTGTAAAAGTGAAAGCAATTCGGGTCAATCGTAAAAGCAAAAAGAGAAAAGGAGGAAGAATTTTGCCGACAGTAAGCACGAATTGCACGTGGCTCCACAGCGGCCAATTTTAGTACCTATAAGCCCATTGGCAGGCATAGTCAAACGCAGTCGTTAGACGAATGGCGAGTATTCGGCTGCTCGTACGTAATTGTCTAAGAGAGCAAGAAAAAAGAGAGCTACGAGAGTGCTCCAAGAGAATCGAGTACACTCCCACGCCTTTTACGGAGCCTGTGTAAAATATCTTTGGAAAGATCTTTCAAGACTGTGGGTTCGTTTATTTCTTCTCGTTTTACACAGCGTATCTGTGTTTCACTCTCTTGAGGCTTTTCAACTCTCGCTAGTCGATAATACAGTGATGAAAGAAGAAATAGAATTTAATCCAGTGCCGCTCTGTACGTACATGTGTCGAAAGATAACCTGATCTCATCGGTCACTTTGACAGTTGTGGCAATTTTTCAAATCTAATTATATACAGATTTGGATTCATGATCCGATGATAGTGGTTCGTACGTTTTATATACTTCATTGCAATCTGAAATGTCAGTTCTTTGACATATTTAGTATTCTGCTGTTTTACGCTTCACGGATCGGAAGTCTCTTTATACTGACTGCGTGCGTTGCACATACTGCACGCGGTCATAACTGTGTCAGTAAATCCTCATCTTCCATAAAGAGACGTACGTTCGTTTCCTCTGGGAATGAAGTTTCTTCTGTCTACCTCAGTACCCTAACCTAACCTAGCGTGATACCGAAGAGTGTTATATTGAAGACTGTGGGATAATATCGTAATATCTATCTCACGTGCAATATTCACCATGAAATACATAACCTCTATTGAAATTTCAAGTAAGATACTTTACAAGATCGTAACTAGTATTTAGTATCCCCGTGTACTTGAACTAACTAATAATTTATTGCGCAATATAGTACTCGCAGTACCTTGTGCAGGAGTACGCTAAATTTATGATGCAATTTGCAGCAGCCACGAAGACGCCGCTGGAATAAGGTTCTTTTAACGTTACAAATATAACCTACATAATTTTTGTTTCCTGAATTTCTTGTTATATAGAATTTCAACATTTACTTCACTGACAATGCTTATCAGCTTCCGAAAAGGGAACCGATTTCCAAGGCAAAAATTGTCTGATCAATTTCATGGAAATGGTACGGTATACGAGATTGTTATTATTATCTCTATTATTACCCATATCTCTTAGACGTTTAACATTATTTTCCAGAATGACGCGGACGCACTCGTGCGTCTCCAGACGCTCGGGGAATCCATTAAGGATGCGCATACTAAACTCTGCTTTTACGTTCTGCTTAATGAGGATGAAAGTCATATTCATTATAAATAAAATCCAGCGCCAGAATAATTCTCGTTAAATGAATTATAACCAGAGTGAAGTTAAAATAGTCATTTTCTCAAAATCTGGATATAACATAACCTTACCCATGGAGAATTGATGCAGAAGAAATCTTGGTTTAAGAACCGGATATAAAATAATATTATCAGTGGCAAGTTATGAGTATAAATAAAACGCGTGGAATATTATTTGACTTATAACAAGGACAGTATGAAAATGCGTAACCATAAAAATACCAACTGTGGAACCATTAACTATGTTGCCAGACTTGTTTATACCGCCATCTTTATTTCCTTGAATAATACGATTGAAGTCTACTGCTACGAGATACAATGGATAGAATAAAATATAATTCCATGAAGAACGTCATTGTTCATATGTAATCTTTGTACGGAAATACGTGACAGGCAGCGATCATCAAAATGACTTGTCTATCGATGATCTAACATCGTCACGTTTGCTTACGACATGAGGAACATACCTAGTATGTCTATATATGGAATTACTTGCTACACATACGACACATGACGTCATCTGATTCTCGATCATCCTCATTGTTGCTGATGAGGGTGTAAACATGGTTTTAAGAAATAATTAATACTTCTATTGCTATTTTTTTTTAATAATATATTCTTGAATCCTCTATTTTCGCTACCCCCACACGTTTCCATTCATTCTTCCTTGGCCTTCAAAATTCATTGATAATTATTCAATTCAACATAAAAGAAAACGATTCTTTTGTCATTTTAATTTATACATAATACTATCCACGTGGTTCGTAAACGATTGTTGGTACAGGATTTGCGGAGGCGGCGATTCGAGTCAGCAATGATCTCAGACGACTGGTATCTGTACTGCATTACTGGCCAATGTCTTGCTACAGATTTGTATATACATAGGTAACGTTACTCTCAGCAAGGCTATATGTACCAGTAACTAAAAACTGCTAAACCAGTCTTGAAGACGGTGGGAGAGTCTTCCATATTGAAACAAAAGCTGCATGTCCGAGGTTGAAAATTGCGAAGGTTGATGAATGCATGAATACTCTCCATATAATAGTTGTGAACAATTGGCAATTTCTCAACGCATTACCAACTATTTCTACACGTTCTTACACCTCTTTGGTATACTTGTACGGGATACACAACAGTGGCTATGATGTCATCTCGGACTAGACTAATCGCCATATTAGCATACACGTAAGACTGATACATTTCTCACGCCTGTGACACTTTGGTTGCATTAAATCCACGTGATTTTAACTTTTCATAATAATGAAATATCAAATACAGTTGTGCGAGTCGATTTAAATATTAGATCAGGTGCTTTTGATAAAAGCGGTAAAAAGACTTAGATTTCATGAGCGAATTTCGATTTTTTTCGTAACAGTATTGTCTACGGGTCTTGCAATGGTTCGTGTAACCGTGAGAATATTTTTATCGTCAACTTGTTGATTTCTGAATATATTTTAAATGTCTCCAAGAGGTTGTACGTACAACCAGAAAGTGACATTCCTCGAACGGAAGTGAGTCCAGGCGGAGGTGGTGTAGGTGAAGGTGTAAGAGGTGGAAGTAAAGAAGATAGAAGTGGCAGTGGAGGTAGAAATGATGGGAGATGGTGGTGAAGGAGTCTTCCAGTGATAGCCAAGCAAATGGCGAGCGACACTGGTTCTCTTAGTTCGAACATTGCATCCGCTCCTTGAGCCTCGACGGAGCAGCTCGTCGACGGTTTTCGCGAAAATTTCATTGCGGAATATAATTTTGGTCCTTTGATTATCATTCGATGAAAACGTACGCGAGATAATTTCTTTTTTATTAATTCTTATTGGATATTAGGGTTAAGTTGAAATCCTCAAAGACGGTCTTACGTCTGATTGTGAACTTGACATTGACTTTAACCAGCGGTTCACTTAACTTGATCTTGACTGAAAAATAATCCAATGGTGATTGAACGAAACGTGTAACAATTTTATATTTTATTGGGAATAAAAACGAAATAAAATTTTTTTTGGAGTTTATGTAATTGTGATACATCGTTTTTATACGGCGATACAATGTCCATGGCTATTTGGATTTTGGTGTTCCTGCATTGTGCTACGGTATGCATGTATTTTTTTAATTATTGTAACTTTTATTGTTAATTATGATTGATATTATTTTATATCATATTTCTTATCATTACGTATCGATTAGGTACTGATAACGTTCTATGACTTTTTTTCACGAATTTTTTAATATTAATATAAACTGACGATTTTCTTACTAAAACCTACGAAATTAAAGGATCGTTAATTTTTTACTGTTAAGAGACACATTTTGTTATTGTTGTGACAATAGGTGTCTATCTATACTTCTACAGCAACATGTACAGCTACATTACCGTAGGCTAGTCAAACAATGCAAAAGAGAAATGTGTCAAAATAAAACAACTACTTAATCACTCTCGTGCAACGCTATAGGCGAATTCGTTTCGCCATTGAATGCTGTTCTAAGATAACGAATGGAAATGCCTGATTTCTATGCCATCGTATGAAAAATTTCTCAAAATAAAACTAAAACGCATAGCAATCAACATCGTCCCAATAATTCAGTACAATACAATCGAACTGTGTATATGAATACAATAAATCTAAACCGGATCAAAAAATAAATAAATATCGAATACCGCGAATCCCTTACAATACAAAAAGTTTCCGTTAGAATGATAATAGGCTCGAAATTGCAAAAAAGAAAAAAATTTTCTTTATCCATTACCGGGATATACATTACATTTTAGGGAATAAAACATAATCCTAGTATTCATATCTAACCTAGACTTAATGGAAATGAGCGAAGATATCGACCAGTCATTCGGACTGTAACAATAGCAATTTTTTCTGATGTATTTTAATTTCTGTTCACCAAACGGTAACAATAATAAAGCTTCCACGAAAATTCCAGGGCATCTATTGAAATTTCACAGTTACCTCTATTCAGTTTGATTACCATTGAAATAAAAAATTATAAGTAACAACATTATATATTCTCGGAAGATCGTACAAGTAAATGTTGCTATCTTAATTTTACTTATTACAAGAGCTTCTTGCTGCCACAAAATTTCATGCTGTATTACTATTGCGTGAGATATCAGTTCCCAAAATGATTTTACCGGCATATCAAGCTTAACAATTTTGAATATTTGAATTAACTTTTTAATTAACTTTAATTAAGTATGACCGATCGATCAATTTTGTTTTAACTGCTTATTCCATGATGAATTATCAGTCATTTTCCATCGATGATCGCATCGCTGAAAAAATTTTATATAAAATTATCATTTTCATCATTAATAATATTGATGTAATTGTAATTGCTAAGCATGACGTACTTTCATTATCAAGGTCACAGCACGTATGTTGCAAGGTACTTATCTATCAATTGAATACAATCATCACCATACCATAGAATGACAGGCCGTTAACTGAATACCAAATAGTACAATGACATTGGAATCGCTTGACTCATTTATTTCGAATATTAAGCCTGACAATGATGGCTCACTTTACCAGTGATAATTGGTCAATGATAAAAATAAAATTTCAGTTATACAACCAATAAATTATTTAACATAAATATCATTATAATTTATAACTATTTTTTGACAGCTACCTGCCAGGTGTCAAAACATTAAATACCAAGGTCGCTCATTTTTTTTTTCTCGTTATAACCTTTTTGAGCGATCACTTTATTAGCACAATTTCGTAGTACATTAGTAGTTCTACGAATATCGTCAAAATCAATCTAAATGGGTAACGTATAAGGAGTCCCGAAATGGCAAAGTTAAAATCCAACGAATACCGAGGATGCTCTAGACTCTATAACAATATAAAAAAAAAAAATGCACACGTGATAATTATCAATATCACCAATTGCAATTTGACTCGATGAAGGCGATGGTATGTAAAATTTGCGTATAAAATAAAAAAAAATGAATATATCATTGTAAAACAGGTATCTTCTTAGATTATGCAATTCGCTAGATACATTCAGGATATTTTAATCAACTAAGGACTTGAAAAAGTAAAAGTAAGAAATCGCTAAATCGTACCGAGAGGCTTTCGATTTCGTACGACCATTACAACACGGAGATCTTAAACCAGTCAATATAAGAACCGCATTAATGTCGCACAGTGTAAAGGCGGCCTCGTGGATCGCGTGTGGACGCGTCTCATTAGGGCGTTGAGTACGCTTTCCTTTTGCTATTGATTGCCAATTGATTATAACCACGCTCCATATACGTATGTACACACGTTGGGGCAGGCTAAATAAAAATTGATTACGGTTCCATGTATCTCCAAATGCATTTTTTTATTTACGTTTTATACTACTCCTGTATTGGTATTAGTTTTAAGCTAAGCTTATGTCATATTCACAGACACACGTGTAAAATAAAATTCTGCTCTTGGTAGCCGCTTGTACGCGTAAATACGAAAAAGGTAAAGAAAAGGGAAAAGTAAAGGAATAGTTACCGTCGCTGACCTCATTTTATTTTAATGGCAGATCTAGCTAGCGACTGATCGCCGGCGTCAATTGTACGTAAGCCTTAACGATAATTGCTATGGAATTTCACGTCGCATTCTTGTAAAAATACTTATTCGTCTCTCTGGAGTTGAGCAAATAAAAAGAAGCAGTAAACGTATGATGTTCGTAGTGAAACAGGAAATTCGATAAAACGTTGAATGAAATTGCGTTAGAAATTCGTCATTGTAGATCCCAGCGTACAATTCAACGCATTTCTTTATTTACATAATGCATTATTCCGGAGCCCGTGCTACGTGAGAATTGCACAATTCTCGTTGGCGCGAAATTCAAATCTGATTTTCAAACGAAAGCTGTATGTTCAGGCATTCACGGTACGATAGCGACTTGCTTTAGGTTTTCTTACTGGAATTTTGAATTTTTCTTCTATCGTAGCTATATGTACTCAGATCAATTGTAACTAGCTTACTATACTTATATATAGACTCGTTATACCTATACTGTATCATGTCTTATACCTGGAGTCGAGTACAATGCTAAACAGGCGTCATGGCAATTTCACTTTCACGCCGCCGGAAACGCGCCTCTTTTACTTCTTTTCTTTCCGCAGAGGGCATTATCGTAATCCGACAAAAATCATTATTGTTCCGGTACAATTTTACGAACGTTGAACTCCTTTCCTGCCACGTTAGTTAGTGTCCTGGGTATCCTGGACTGTAACGTTGCTTTATATATACCGGTATACACTGTATATAGATATTGTAGCACAATAGCACAGAGCCATTCGTGGTAACTTGAACATTTCTATGGTAGGTTAGACAGCATGAAATTTCTAGATGCTGTAGCAAAAGTGTCCTTAGAAGAAATCTAATGGAGAATGTAACATCTCGCATTATCTTTTGTCTCATACAGATATTATAGCTTGAATAGGTTAGGAGATATTCGTATGTTATGTATACGAAGTAATTGTGAACGGAATAAATTACGAATACGTAATTAGTCCCGATTTGTTGAATCAAGTTTAATTAAGCAATTAACATTTTAATTACTTTATAGGGTCAATCGAGGTTACGGGGTATCGATGTAACTTTTTTGTGCGGTATCAAAAAATTGGAGGTGAATTGGAGAAAGTTTTTTTTTTTTTTTTTTTTTCTTCGCATACCTCTCGATGGATTTCACAATTGTATTGAATCAACTGGAGTTCAAAGTTCGT
Organism: Syrista parreyssii; assembly: GCA_030142615.1. NCBI lineage: Eukaryota > Metazoa > Arthropoda > Insecta > Hymenoptera > Cephidae > Syrista > Syrista parreyssii. The sequence goes on from JARQTG010000032.1 coordinate 761,707, forward strand.
GCGTTGACTTCAGGAAATTCTTAACGCTGACTTATACGTGGCGTAATGGTAAATTCGTGTATTTATGAACCAATCGATAATTTTGACAGAAGCGCAGGAACGCGAAACTATTATAAAATTGGCTGATGGTTAATAATGATGAAATCGATGTAAAAAAACTCTTTTTTTTGGTTTTGACAATCACTTCGTTTAGTTGGATTTTTATTGATTCGAAGATCATACGAATGTGAATTTATTATGAAGCAATGTGAATGTAAATAGTAAACTATTACAGCTCATCGCTCGAGAATTTTACGACGTCTTTTAATTACATTGGATCAATATTCATTTATACTAACGAATGTCCCCGCTGTTTGTAAATATCATTGATCCCGGTGGATATTCGTAATGTATAAAAATATGATAATGTTCAGTGTGCGTAGAACGGTATCGTCTATTTTTGGAAATTGCGTAAACCTGGCAAAAATGACGTTACGGACTGTTATTTTTTGCCTAATCGCAATGTCAATGAATATATATTAAAAGATACGCAGTAGATAAAAATTTGGTAAAATTGAACCTGCAAATAATATACGTAAGATTTGAAAATTTTGAGTTAAAATAATTGACGGAATATACTTTGAATATTTTCACTGTATTTTAATACTTTTTTTTATCCGCTGATTCTCAAGGACGGTTTCCATTGTGCATGAATTTTCATCGTTATTAATTAATCATTTACTCGACTCGATTTTTATAATTAGCGAATTATTCTATGAAAACTGTTCTGCTAAATGGACTTAGGCCGTCACGCACATTACTGATTCCTTTTCATTTAAATAAACAAGGAGTAGCTTTAACAGTCAGTAGAAAAGTGCACGCGAATATATTCTTGAGAAATCGTTAAGTCACTTTATCGATTTACGATGAGATTAAAAATATGTGTAGGTACATGGTAAAGATTACGTTACTGTTCGCTTATCCTGGCAAATAATAAATTCAGAGAGAATAAGCCAAACCGATAAAAATCATCATCATCGTTGCAATCTCATCGAATGCATTTATTATTGACGTATGGCTAACGAGAAAAATAGAATTTAAGCAGCATGATAAATAATATTTTGAAATTAATCGTTACGTTATATAGTAATGTCTTTGCTATAAGATAAATGATACTTTAGTTTTGGCATATCATCATGAACTCGATAGAATTATAATTATCTACTTTATAAAAATATAATAAACTTTATAATATCGTCATACCAATCAAACAATCCAATCGCTTAAAGGTTGTCTCACGTCGCATCCAAAACGAGACAAGAGCATTATAAGTTTACAAACGCAAAGTCATTCAAAGTGGCGCGAAGTGAGTGTCATGGCGACAGCAGAATGCGTGGGATTGGAAAAGTCGACTCTCGAGGCTCTGCACTCCTTATTAAGAAATCCCCGTAGCGAGTCCCATGGCCTCGTGATGTCCGATACAAGATCCCCGTGTAATCCTTTACGTAAACTAATATTACAAATAGTTACAGTGAAATGACATAGAACAATACAAAAATTCATACTTAACCTGCATAGACAAGAAACATCATAATATTCATGTACAACATGCGACCACGTACAGGTAAGTTGTCACAGAGATAAAGAACGTTGCAAAATGTATTTGAAGTTTGAGAACTAAGCAGATAGGACGTGTCATTTGATATTCTTTTATTTGTGTATTTAGCAAACTCAGGTTATAGCAGTTGGCAGGACTGGTTTGTTACGTAGATTGTAAATTATTGCGAATAATCAATTCGATCGACCGAATACAAGGTTACAACCCGCAACAACAATTTCGAGGTTATATTCACCCACCTATTGACAGCCCACGACATTCCTGGCCAACTTGCTACCGTTTTCATCTCAATTTTTAATCGGATAATTGCGGAATTTGCATACTATGGCAATCAATGGCTGGTGTATCGTATTCAAGCAGTGAATTCGTTTAATTTATTAGCAATTTATTAGGATGCACCTGCGAATTTATATTTTGTATAATTGGATGTACTACTAGTATACATTATAATGTGCGACATAACCTAACGCATAATAATCAGTGCCTCGCCTTAACCAAGCCTAGACAACGGTACATTACTTACATTATTAGGTAATTAGAATGTTTAATGAGTCCGTGACGGAGCTTATAGGCAAAGAACAACTGAATGATACCCTAATCATTGTCAGTGTGGCTCAAGATAATATGGACAATTTTCAATAATTCACAATGGCATAATAGAGACCTCACGTCGTTAGCTGAATGATACTCGAAGTAAATCACCAATTATTTGTTGTGTTTGTCCTTAAATGGTTACTGTGAATATAAGAGCAGTAATTTTTTAATAAAATAAAATTCATAATTTCACCATATGCTTCATGTCTTGAATGCATATATCTAAGAAATTAAGCTTTTGCAAATAACCGCAATCTGTAAGTAGAGAAAATATAGGAATTTCATAAAGTAACTTTATACTAGGTTTTACAGTACAATTTTGAAAATTATAATTTTTTATTTTCTTTCTCAATCAGATTTCCGTGTTTTGCTTGACCGCGGACGAGATCGAGGCTCAAAGGAGCGGCTGGGATGTCAGTCCTAATACGCAATACCACATACAAACAGATGAAGGTCCTGAGCGTTACTTCCGGTTCCAGACACTCAGTGGTCAATACCGGAAAGAAAAGAGGCTCGAAGATGGAACAGTCGTTGGTACGGAAGGCTGGCTGGATCCTCTAGGATATTTGAGAATCAAAGATTATGTTGCCGACGATCAGGGTTTCCGGATATTACGGTAATTAATTTAAAACAATAAATAGATTGTACAACGTATAATTATAATTTGCCAGCATACTAAATTTTTTGTTAATCTTCGTAAGATTCTTGGCACTGAAGATTTCCTAGTATACATGACATCGCACAAACGGTAATTGTTCTGCAATTACACGGTACTTAAATACTTGTCTTTGTAGGCATTAATTGCGAACTTTATTAGCTACAATATAAACATTTTAACTTGACTTGAGCGTAATTAGGCTGCCCGGGAATGGGGACAGTGTTAACCATGAACTAGTGACAGCCTGAGAATTGACAGTAATTTAAACAATACCTGTTGTATTGAGTCATCTTATTGTCATTATTTATTTGCTACATTTCTATCGTGGTCTGACCGTCAGTACTATTTCTTTATTGATCAACTCTTCCTTCCTTCATTCCACCCTAAACCACTGATTACTGCTTATCTACTTAATAATATTATTTTATTATTACCAGATCTAAGACAATCTTCGTCGGCAAGGACAGACCCATTCAGGATGCAGTGTCAGCGTCCAAAAAGGTACCGGCTGATAGTGGAATTTTGGTGACACCACAGAGACCACCAAATCCTTTCAGGTAATACAAAATGACTTGTTTTACAATATTATGAAAGTAATGAAACAGCAAAGAATATTGACAGTAACCTTCTTAGATGTACCTAAGTGTGAATTGAGGAACCATTTAATTATTTTCCAGACAACCAGAATTGAAAGACGTGCCAAACAGCATCGAAGCGAACACAGTGACTCCTTTGAGATCATCTACGACATCCTCAGAATCATCAAATCATTATATAGCTCCGTCGAGCACAGCAGTTCCGTATACTGCAAGCATTCCAGAATCTCCGTACGAAGATGGTTACCTAAAACCAAATACGAATTATCTATTACCAGGATATCAATTTCAGAGTCCTTACGTCAGTCCGTACAGGACTCCTTATCCTTATCATATTCCACCACCAGCTGTACTAGTTCAGCCACCTGTTTACGACGAGACCAATGGTCAAGCCAGTCAACATTTACCCGTGCAAGTTGTGTACCAACCTAACAGTTTGAATTCCTCAACGCAACAAGCTAATCACAACACAGCTGGATATCAGGAAGCTACGCCAGGACAAGTTCAAAGACCAGGAATTCCAGGATCACAGGAAACTTCAGCCAGATCTTCTAATCAAGAATCATCTACTTCAGCAGCTTCCAGTTCCGCAATATCCCAACAATTCCCACCGTACGACGGTGTTCATTCAACTGCCAATGGTTTCCAGTATTACTTAAAAACTCATTATCACGAAGAAGAGGAACAACCGAGTGATAAGAAAGTTGGTTCTTTCGGATATATCGATCCTTTCGGCATCCGAAGAGTCATCTATTACAGTGCAGATCCACAAAGTGGATTTTTACACAAAAAGAACAATAGATACGTTGGGTTCAATGCGAGTCCTTATGATCCTTTGCCGCCATCGTCGCATTAGATAATTGAATAACACATTGCATAACATTGATATACTCAATACGATCAGCTAAGCTCTGATCCTCTATTTTTTAGAGTGCCACTTTTACGGAATTCCTTAATTCCACCGACTATTCTTCATCAAAAAAAATGTTTTCATGAACTTGTGTATCCTCAAAAAGGAATTCCAAGGAGATCAATCAGTTAGTCCTTTTTTATCTTCGCTTCTCGACCTCTAGACGTAATTCTTGTTTCTGTGATCTAAATTAAAGAAACCAGTACACAGCCGGTCCATACACAAACATTAGTACTTTGGAATACGTATTTATTCGAATTAAACGAAAGCGGAATTCACTTACGAAATTCTACCGAATCGCCATTAAAAATCTGCGATTAAAGTCGGACAGGCATATTAAATGAACTGCTGAATGAGAAACGTGGGTGTCGAAAAGCGGACTATGCCCACGCATTTCTATACTGTCCCTAATATAAGATTACTTCCTAATCGTCTAATCTCTAATACGTGCCTTCTAATACGTAAAAGGTTTCTCGGTCTATGCTCAAGATGGTGAAGTTAAATCTCCATAAGTAGCGATCAAGTAACCATCCATTAAGAATTTCTAGGTCAGTCGCACCTCCCAAGACACTGATTACAGTCCACTATAAAATTATTGTCAAAGTGGACATGCTAGTTTCTACTGATAACTTAGTATTAAGCGAGTGCCCATTCTGTATACGTCCATTAGACTTCAACTTGGATTTAGTGCGGATACTAACACGGAACTATGTTATTAATATTAAGTAGAAAAATATTCGATATTTATAATTGTGGGCTCATGAAATTTTAAGTATCAGCATCATTATTTAATTAGCGAGGTTCTAGTCTGGAATCTAAATTCGCTAATGTCTTGCTGTGTTTTATAATGACAGTAATGACGTATTGTAAATTTTTTTTTAATGTAATCGAATCATCCATCTATTCGTCAATTTTATATTGGATGACTAATCATTATCCTATATTGTAATTGTTATCAATTGCGATCGCATGGCTAACCGGATTTCTACCCACGCTTTGTCTTATATTCTCTTATCGCACTTATATATTATGAGGGAACCGTTATAGTTTTTGGAACCAGTACCAATTTTGGCATGAGTCGAATATATCAATATCTGATCGTTTTTTCTTGGAATTAATTATGCAGTGACATATTTTTTTTCGAACACTCATTTTTAGGAATCGAAAACGTTATTAATGATCACGTGATTAATTTACTTATTCGTATAATCAAATCATTGATTACTGTTGCTTTATATTCGCTCGTTATGTCATTATTCAGATAAGTAATTTAAAATTTCGTAAGTGAACTGCTACCAGCAACAAGTTGCTATGTGTTTGCTATTTATTTTTTACAAAAAGAAGTCGAGCTATATTCATTAAGGTAGAATTATCACTGGCTACTTGTACGAGGGCTGAAAGTATATTTTGCTTTATATCCGGTTCAATCGAAATCTAATCGTTTCTCTATAAGGTAGTTAGGTACTACTAATTTAAGTATGTATTGTTGCTAATATTAATAACTATGGCGGCACAGACACTGCCCTGTCGATCACGGTGAATTGTATCGTGGCGTATTTCACAAATGATACTCGACATGAATTACATGAATTTTTGTAACAACTATATTGGATAATTTTGCAGATTTTGCAATGGACCCTGGTCGCAGGGCTGACATGGAAACGTGCTTGTAAATAAATATAACAATCGTGTTTTATGAAAGGAGAAACTATCATTTATTGTGTGTGTAATTATACGGTGAACAAAACCATTTTTAAAAGTAAGATGAGAAAGTTTTATTTTGATTAAAATATAAGCAATTCGCAGATTACTTGATTCTGACGGTAAATGAACTTTGTTGTATTATTTGCCTGTTGTGGATGCAGCAAATTGTTGTAGTTCTGGAATGTTTCTCATAGATGTCACTAATATCTGATTCTCGATTACTTACGGCAGTACGCAAGTTTGTTAGTTTTTCATAAATCATTTATTAGAGTGTGCACTGAAGGTTTGTGTTTAATTCGAAATCTGTTCTATAAAATGACTGAATCACCCATGGATACTGTAAATTTCGCAAGTGAAGAAGACATAGTTCATTCGGCTATTGATGCTTTAATAAAAGAGGTAAATAATCATTAAATGACGTTAAGTTTTCTAACGTCTGATTCGAATTAATTTACATAACGTAAAGGATGCCAGACTAAAAGTGGAAACTGAAAAAGTCATGGCGTCGAAAAAGAAGTGGACAACACAATTCTTCCAATTGGAACGAAGTAATTCTTACCTAGCAGTAGATATAAATAATGAGAAAAAAGACGCGAGTCAGCTCGAAGAGAAAATTAGACAGGAAACTCGTGAAATTTCCGACCGAGAACATGAAGTTGCTTTAGAAACACAACGCAGTATGCAACGCAGGCTGAAAATAATGTGAAATATTTTGCGTAATATAATATGACGTAAGTAGATGAAATAGTTTTTAATTTATTTCGAGACTAACATTTTATAGCAAAGATTTTGAGAAGAATGTCGCAGAACTTACATCCAAAGTTCAACAAGCTCAGATTGAATACGTAAGTTTAAAATGGGCGACAATAATTTTTCCATAATGTTTTTTTAATTATATATCAAACATCGTATTGCAGAGTTCCGAACATTTGAAGCAAGACTGGGAGAATTATTGTACAAGATACAAAAAATATGCGGAGGAATTACAAAATCTTCAGAAACAATTAGATATTCGAAAACAGCGATACGATTTTAATGACCGAACGAAATTCGACGAAAATAGTCTCCTGATCAACTTGCAAATATTGAAAGATACTTTGTAAATATTTAGTAGAAAATTAATTCTTTTATCTAATGCTTGAAATTATGTTGCTGTATTATTTTTTTATTGTCACAGAATGGATGATAGTTCTCTAGAGAGAGCTACTAGATCAGGGATGCGTTTGAATCAAGAATTGAATAGTAAAATTAAACAAACTAAAAGGAGATTATCGAACCTCTCAGCAAAATATGAAAAAAATAAGTAAACGATGTGATACAACATTTAGTCACATATTAATGTATACGTAATATAGAAAAGTTTACTATGCTGTACCATATTATCTATTTAATCTGAAATAAATTTTTTTTTTTTCGTCAAGCAACACTAAATTAATCATACGCTAATCCCACGAATAATTTCTAAATGATTTAAAGGAAAAAATGTTTCCCGCATTTTTTCCCTCTAGTTCAGTTTTCTTCTGCAGTGCCATCTGATGAACAGTCTAGTTACCATCAAATTGAATTTACAAAAAGCCGGTACCGTGCAGTTATGTTAAGAATCTCCGGAGTTCCTGGCTGTTGAGGTGTTTTATATCAAATTAGTTTGTTGAATTTTACTCAGGATATATGAAGAATGGAGCTCACAGATGATAATCTGTTCACTTTGAACGAGTATCTGAAACACACGCTTAACCCTGATATCAACGTCAGACGACCTGGTAACTTAACCTTAAAAAACTACTACGTTCTGACTATCTAATCTCAACTCCATCGAATCAAATTTGAAGAGTTATTTATAACGATGATAGTGATTAATATTCTATTGTATTCATGAAATTATCATTTTTTTTACGAATTGTATTTACATGCAATGTAAAATACTGATGCAAACATAACCTCTAACTTATCTGCCCCTACTAATAATTTATGTTTTATTGTTGTGTTCTGCTCATTATTATTATTTTTCAAATAAAATCAATATCGTGAAATATTTTTTTTATTTGTTGGTTTTCAAACGCTTAATGCATTCAAAATAGCATTATTTCCTGAATATTAATTTTTAGATTCTGCTCTTTTTTTACCACAAACTATTTGTTGCAGCCGAAAAATTTTTGGAATCCGTTGAAGTAAATCAAAATTATCCACTACTACTGCTACATCTGGTGGATAAATCTGAAATTGATATAACAATTCGTGTTGCTGGAGCTGTAGCTTTTAAAAATTACATCAAAAGAAATTGGAAAGTGGTCAGTATCGATTGTGAGATTTGAAAAAAAAAAATACTATATTCCGTAGCAGAATCTTATTCTTTAAATTATTATACAGTCATTAAATTATATAGACTTTAGTTAGTACATTTTATTTCTAAATATTTTAGGAAGAAGATACCGGTGATCGTATTCATGCACAAGATAGAGCTGCAATTAAAAAATTAATAGTTAACTTAATGCTCCACTCTCCGGATTCTATTCAGAAACAACTGTCAGATGCAGTCTCAATAATTGGCCGTCATGATTTCCCTGACAAATGGCCAGAACTCATTGATCAAATGGTTGAGAAGTTTAATACTGGCGATTTTCATATTATAAATGGCGTCCTGCATACAGCACATTCGTTATTCAAACGCTACCGTTATGAATTTAAAAGTCAAAGTCTTTGGACCGAGATAAAATTCGTTTTGGAGCAATTTGCCAAACCACTAACTGATTTGTTCGTAGTAAGTAACTTCAATTATAAATAACGATTTTATTTATTTTATATTTTTGAGGCATATTTTTGGTGCACTGACCCATACACAATGATTTCAATTAATATTGGTAATTTTAGGCTACTATGAGCTTGACACAAGTACATGCAAATAATGTGGAGGCCTTAAAAGTTATTTACAATTCATTGGTTATACTGTGCAAGGTGTTCTACTCTCTGAATTTCCAAGTGAGTATTACTCCAAAAAATATTTATTGAGCATTTTGATTGGAATAATGAAAATGATAAATTATTTAGGATCTACCAGAATTCTTTGAAGATAATATGGCCATCTGGATGTCCAATTTCCATACTTTACTCACAACAGAAGTTTTACCATTACAAACAACGGTGAATATTTATTAAAAATGAATAGATATTTAAAACGTTAAGCTAACAACAATGTCGTTTCCAGGATGACGAGGAAGCTGGAGTAATTGAACAATTAAAATCACAAGTATGCGACAATGTTGGCCTTTATGCACAGAAATACGACGAAGAGTTTCAGCCATACTTGCCAAATTTCGTTACAGCGATTTGGAATTTATTGACATCAACGGGTCAGCAGCCAAAGTTTGACGCGGTGCGATAGATTTTTTATAAACTAAATATAGATCATAGAATTTATTCAAGTCTGATAATAATGTTTTTCATTTTGCTATCATAATTGGAACATTGTATATTTATACTTTTAGCTTGTGTCAAATGCCTTGCAATTTCTGGCAACTGTAGCAGACCGTGCACAATACAGACACTTGTTCGAAGATCCAACAACTTTAGGCAGCATCTGCGAAAAAGTTATAATCCCCAACATGGAATTCCGACGTAAGAATTCGCTGATTTCCGTATTCCACATTGTATAATATTTTCCAGTAACAGCAATGTCTCTTCTACAGAGTCAGATAACGAATTATTCGAAGATAATCCTGAAGAGTATATTCGCCGTGATATCGAAGGTAGCGATGTGGATACTCGTCGTCGTGCAGCATGCGACCTAGTGAAAGTTTTATCAAAATACTTTGAAGTAAAGATCATGGAGATTTTTGGTGCTTACATTCAGGTAAGGCAACAAATAAGAACAGTAAACATAATTTGTCACTCGCGTAATTTAATGTAATTAATCATTTTAAATTGTTACAAATAAACAAATAAATTGATATTACTCAACAGGTGATGTTACAAAATTATGCTGAGAAGCCAGCAGAAAATTGGCGCAGCAAAGATGCTGCTCTCTACTTAGTAACTAGCAGTGCGAGCAGAGGTCAAACCCAAAAGCATGGTGTGACACAAAGTAGCGAACTAGTTTCATTGCCTCAATTTGCAGTGCAACATATCCAACCAGAATTGGAAAAAATCAATGGTAAATCTGATATATTAAAAAGTTATAAACAGTGGTCTTAAAAATATCAGTCGTAAACTGTCCTTTGAATTGTTTCAGTTAATGAGTTTCCTGTGCTAAAAGCAGACGCCATTAAATTCATCATGACCTTCAGATCCATACTACCCCGTGAACTTGTAGTTGGCAGTTTACCACAACTTATTCGACACCTTGCAGCGAATAGTTCAGTTGTACACAGTTATGCCGCGTGTGCAATCGAAAAAATCTTGGCTATAAGAGGACCAGACAACAAACCCATGTAATAAGAGTTTTAAATTTGTAAAACTTTTGTTTAAATTACGTTTTTTTTTGTACGTGATTTATGCATATTTGTTCTTTGATTACAGCGTTAAAGGAGAAGAGCTCGCGCCACTAGCTGCCGACCTTCTCAAAGGATTGTTTAACGTGCTGATCACTCAAGGATCTGAAGAGAATGAATACGTTATGAAAGCTATAATGAGAAGCTTTGCCATTTTACAAGAGAGAGTTGTTCCATTCTTAGCAGATTTATTACCAAAATTGACGGAAAAGCTGACGATTGTTGCAAGAAACCCAAGTCGGCCGAATTTCAATCATTATTTGTTTGAAACACTAAGTTTGTCCATTAAGTGAGTATTAAATAATATTTTCTGTAATACAGACTGATTTTATATTATTGTTCTACTATCATTTATATCATTTTGCATTTCAGAATTGTTTGCAAGACAAATCCTGAAGCAGTTGCATCATTTGAACAGGCCCTGTTTCCAATATTCCAGGGAATCTTGCAACAAGACGTTCAAGGTACGCTCTCGTTAATTAAGATTTTATTTTTATCCAACTAAGGAGTTCGATAAAAGTGGCTGAAATTATATTATCCAATTTCCATGCGTTCTAGAGTTCATCCCGTATGTCTTTCAAATTTTGGCACTGTTACTGGAACTCCATACCGGCAGTGAAGTTCCAGAAGCTTATATGGCACTTTTCCCATGTCTATTGGCTCCAGTCCTATTCGAAAGACAAGGCAATATCCATCCTCTTAATAGACTTCTGCAAGCTTTCGTTCAGCACGGAGCTCAACAAATAATAGCACAGGACAAACTCAGCGGACTTCTTGGCGTTTTCCAAAAACTTATTGCATCTAAGGCTAACGACCATGAAGGTTTTCTACTCATTCAGTGTATCATTGAACACTTTTCACCGTAAGTAAATTTCAGTTTGTATTAACAAGATTCTTTAATATACAGTAAGACCCCTGTTAACACTTAGGATACGTTCTGAGATGTTAGAGCGCCAAATGAAACAGCGCTACTCCAGGTATATATGGTACGGTATGGGAACCAGTTTAAGGAATTCGACAATAACGATTTTAATAAGCATTTGTAAAAACGATACTTCTTCTTCTTGATCCTTGTTGCCGTTATGTTCTCATTAGGGGGCCAAGTACCAATGCAAAAGTTTTTAACTGGACTGTCTTAACCGTAGTTCGGGTATACTCATAAAATCGATTTAAACAACTCTCTGTTTTAGGAATACCTTGGAACAGTATATAAAGCAGGTCTTTGTATTGCTATTTCAAAGACTGTCGTCTTCCAAAACAACTAAATATGTCAAGGGCCTCATAGTTTTCTTTGCCTACTACATTATACGCTACGGTTCAAGCAGTCTGATAACGATTATTGACCAAATACAACCACAGTGAGTACAATATCAGATATAAAGTACAAATAATTACAAGAGCTTGCAGAATCAAGTTCACTGTCCTGTGTTCTTATCAGGATGTTCGGCATGGTCGTCGAGCGCGTGCTGATTGCTGACTTACAAAAGGTGTCTGGTGTAATAGAGCGCAAAGTTACAGCAGTGGGAGTGTCAAATCTTCTAGTGGAATGTCCAGCAATGTTGGAAACACCATACAATGTATATTACCCTCGACTATTGGCAACACTCGTCGAATTCTTTGAATTACCTCAAGACGAGACTAGCTTACCGGAAGATCAACTCTTTCCGGAAGTTGAGGATGCGCCTGGATATCAAGCAGCATATAGCCAACTAGTATTTGCGAGAAATCCCAAAACAGATCCCTTACAAGGTAAACTTGCGTACTGTTTACATCACAGACTCATTGAAGATTCAAAGAATTTCCTAACGTCACCACTCATTTGAAAGATCTAGAAATTATTGACTTGTTAATCTTTTTTCATCCGTTTTTTTTTTTTTTTCATCTAGCCATCGGAGATGTTAGGCTTCATCTGGCTCAAGGTCTCGGAAAACTCTCTCCAGGACAACTACCGGGACTCCTAGGTCAAATTCCGGAACCTAATGCCAACCATCTGAGAAATTATTTACAAACTGCCGGCATAACAGTTGCATAATACGAAACAGACGTGCGCGGCAGACTGAAAATTTATTTGATGGCTCGACGATTCAACAATATCGAGCTGAGTAAACTGTCAAGTTAGGAAATCAGACTTCAGGTCGGCAACTAAGTTTTAAGATGTGAAAATTCGTAAAAATGGCATTATGACTGTCAATGAATCACTTGTGGCGCCAAATTTCATTGTTTGTTGCGACACTTTTTTTTCATATTAGACGTCTTGATTGGTCAAAGTTTCAAAACGAAGTTTATACAACGTTAGTTTCTAATCTTTCCAACGATAAGAGATAAATAATATTGTTCGTCTCATTTACAGAAAATTGTACACGTATTAATATCGTGGTTACGAACAAAAATGGCTAAAGAACGTTTTTGAAGTTCGCTAGTGAATTGAAGTGCTGGGCATCGACAGAAGTTTGTATCGATTACAAGTAACATTTTGCACATAGATTTTTCATACGCGAAAGATACCCTCACTGTACAGTTCGGTAAGACTCTCCCTGATTCTAATGGTTTTCCAATATTTTTTTTCGTAACCTTAATAAAACACGTGTTTTCCAGCATATTTTTAGAATCCAGTGAAAGAAAGAAAAACAATTGTTAATAAACGTCTGTACGATTTTTTATCCGACTGTTTTTCAATCACCACTAGTGTCTCCTTAAGATTAATTAACAATTGACCATCATTTGACACATATATATATATATATACTTTTTTATAGGTCAATATAGTATACTTTTGTAAATGAGGAACTTATGCTACAAGACAACTACAGATGCTTCACCGATAATTCATCCATCCAAGTTTAAAAAAATATTGTCCGTTCAGACCATTGACAGCAGAGATGTCGCCACAATCATAAAATTCTCGATCATTCGTCTACAAATGCCTGAACTCGCGCGTGAACGTATATTTCCATACGTCACGGTGATAATTAACATAACCTTACAAAATCTCACGTCAGAATATGCAAATGTCTCCGTCGACTAAAGATCTTTGTACCAGTTGCTGAAATTGAACTTTGGACAATTTCGATCCACATGACTGAGCATCTTTCGTCACACCAAAACAAACAGTATATACAGCTCGTGCTCGAGGCTTTCCATCCACTCCAAAAGTTCTTTGACTCTCATGTATCTCAACAAGAAAAGAGGAGGAGCAAGACCAACCAGATATCAGTCTGATAAACAATGCAAAAATATTGATCCTTGGTCTTTGAGATTTATTGTCACAGCTACTTAAACATTTAAACCAATTTCAATATTTTTAGGTCACCAATCCGTTCCGTATCTGTTCTCCAATGATTTGGACCGATCTAAAGCATGTCTACTGTTTTTTGTCGACGTTCACGGTCATCGATGAAATACGAGGTAATTACATGCATGTAAAATCACTGCATTCATATATCGAGGAACTGCGTATGCGAATTATGCAGACAGTTAAAGAGTCGCGTAACCTGCTGTTTAACTCAGTAATGATTAGTATCATAAAAGCAGGTAAAGGTCCGCTGCGTAGATGCGCCAAACATTTACATAGTAATTATTCATTGAGAGACGTCAAACTGGAACATTCTACACTGTATTGGAATGGTCATTAAGCATTGTGGCATATCCCTTGCTACTTTCTGCGGCATCACATTCTTTTAACGTATGGGAATTATTGATTCCTTGATAACCGATATTTGGAAGTCATTTTGACTTCAGCCAACGACGTCAGTTATTTGCATCCACGCTTCGCATTTAACAAGGAATACACGCTTGGACGTCAGAAATTCTGATGATGGTTAAAGTCATGACAAGTCTACTAACGTTTTGTGAATTGTTAGTCCAATGATCATGATGAATATAGATTATTCAAAATTTTTTTAGCATTGATCGCGCGATGGGATACTACTGATCATTCTCGAACATTATCGTAGTGATAAGTGAAATAATAAATAGGTATAAATACTATCTATACTAATGATTCAATCATGATGAATGGCTTGCAATGATACTGAACTATAAGTGAGAAAAGTTCTCTAGTTCTTTTTTCAAGGTTTATCACCAATAGATTGATCTATTGTACAAATCTGTCATGCAGTCATTGGAGGATGTTAAAAGTTTAAAATATATGATTGTCGAGATAAATGAAGTAGATCGAAGAAAAAAAAAATTTTTTTATTATATAGATATATGATCTGTTATCAATCAATATTTTTCTTTAACTGAGACATGCAAACGACTGAAAGAAAAGTGAAATCTCAAGTATTCTTATAGTTATCTTATTGAAGATTATATCGAAACTTAGGAGAATGATAATAATTTTGTATTGCAGCTAATAATATTTATCGTCGAATATCCACATGTCTTAGCTTATACGTATCGATGATAACAAAAAAGTGGTACCATTTATTATTCAGGGTCGATTCAGCGAACTTTGATCTACGTAACCTATCTTTTGACTTCTACTTCCGGTAAAAAGTGTCACAGCTCTTCGCGGTGTTACCCCCACTGTTTCAGAATTTTAGTTCGCGAAAATGCCGATAGATCATATAGACTAAAGGCGTGACATTACGATCAGTTTCAGTTCCGAACAGTTCGTCAGTCTGTTCAGTTCTCTTGAACTAATTTGATTCATTCCATTGAAGGGCTTAAGTTGCAATAAGCTTACATTCTTTTATTCAACTAGATTGAAAGTATTAAATAAAAATTCAAATAAAGTGAATTGAAATTCAGCTCACTGCTAATTCAAGAAATTTTGTTACAACAATTAAAAGGTGACTTCAAAATGGTCTACGCTGCAAATGGTAGGACAACCGCCGAATCTGCCGTTATGGCGAGGTAAATATAAAACTTTTACAATAAATTAAAAAAGCGTGACCTTAAATCATAACAGTCATTACATATTATTGTATTACGCATATGACAGAGATCACTGATCCTCTCTGTTCTTTGAACATGTATGAACCTTGAATACAATAACGGAAGGGAATTTAATCGCACTAAAAATAATAATAGAAGGTCACGTATAAATGATATGTAATAAATGTCTTCTTATATGAAAGACTAGTAACTAGAAAATTACGATTCTCTCCTCAATTATTACCTGCACATATATTTTTAGGAGAATTTATTATGTCAAAGCATGAAAACGAAACTTAAGACCTTTTTATTCATTTTCATCCATACTAATTAATTTAAAAAACGTTCATTCTGCATCAAGTAATATTGAAACTGAGTGTATTTCTAGTCTCAAATAATATGTAGTGCGTTAGGCTACTCTATATATACGTAGGTGACCTAACATATTCTAGGTATTATTTCGTAATCATCGGATGGATATATAACTGTTGCCGTACAAAATTGATACCGATATACTCATTATAGTCAACGCTGCGAATCTTATCGTGTCAATTACAAAATATCTGAATAGCTACACAAGGCTTTTATCAACGGAGCAATTTAGTAATTGCACTTGCAAGTCGTTCCATTCCATTCCATAAGCTGCTATAAGAAAAACGGTTGACTAAGACACGCCGAGTGCAGGCGTCCGCGGTTCTCTGAAGAGCAACCCTCGCACTCCCGGTACACCTGTAACAATTGCAACTAGACTATGGTGGGGGTCTGGCGTGTTTCGGCACGGCCAATCAGAATCTCGGATTATGGTCCGACTTCAAATCATAGATGGGAGGTCGCGCGCGGCAGTGTTAGAACGGGACCGGCAGCTAAAGGAGGGGATATATTGGCAAGCTGGGTGCGGAAAAAGCGAGACACGCGACGCGCACGAGGTCGATGGTGCTGCGCAAGATTCACGTGGGAAAATGTTGCGACGAATGGCAGAAGACGAGGATATGTATATATATACAATAACAAAGGAAGAAAGTCGAGTAAAAAAAAAATATTACTGAAACTTCGAATTGGAAATATGGTTGGAATGGAGAGATCGGAATTTAGGAAACTATTATAATTAGAAGCTTCTGGATGGAAATGGTGCATCGATATATGAAGGAACTCAACTTTGTCGACATTGTTATGCATGTAATATGTAGGCTAGCTTTAGGTTTGAAGGCTTTCTCAGGTTCTAACTTACGATACGTTGTTGAATATCCACGTGTACTGAGGAGAAACATTATTTTTATCTGTGCTAACCCATGACGCTTGTGAAATACTGTGGTAATTTCGATGATCGATATCGTGTATGCCAGGGTAAGACTAGGCCTACATTGTAGGAAGATATAGAGCATAGAAATTGCAATTCCGCAAAATCAGCAACAAAGAGAATGATTACAAAAAACAGTGTAGTCACTCGAATGATCTGGATCTCGGAGGAAAAAAATGTTGCAATTCCAATATAGCAACTTCATAAAATAGTGGTGGGGGAGTAAGACAGCGTCCAGCACCGTGATGGGGGACTTGTCTCGAGCGTAGTGTAAAAAAAACGAAAAGAAATTTTCCAAAGACTTATAACTCCCAAATACGATGACAATCTTAATATATCATTCTTTTTACGATTAACCATTTTTGTACTCTATCGTCCATCGGGAAAGTAATATGGGTGGCGGTAGTGTCGCGGCTGCCGGAGCCTCGTGCCCTTCTTCTCCATCCTTCTAGCAACGGTTGATATAAGCGGCGCTCGCTACGTTGCACTCGCCTTTCAAGCACGAAATCAGTACGTGCCCGACCGTCCGCTAGTGTACATTGCGTTAGGTGGTTTAGCTGATATTCCAACTGGCTCTTTTTGTTTTCACTATTCGTCATCGTGAGGGTGCTACTCCGTGTATTCATCTATATTACGTGCTCAACTAATTCAGTGCAAAAATGAACTACGGTGATCTCTCTGTTAGTAACGTGGAGAACAGCAGGTTTGTGGATATCAGTACTATTTGAGGATGTAGATTGTCCATAATTTTTCTTGTAATATATAACGAATGCGGCTCTCCCACGATGTGCCTTCATCACGCGCTCACATCGGTATTGTAACGTTGTAGAGACACCTAGTGAAACTCCTTACGCATAGCTGCTACTGACTACAATATTCACTAGTGAATGGATTTTGGACGCTCCCTGTCATGTGGCCATTGCCAGTCTTTTCGAACATTCAAGTCTTACGGAGTGCGATGAAAAATTGATATGAGAATACGTGTGGGGATTGGAGAAGCTTTCTGAAAATCGTTATATGAAAGAAATATCGAGTCTGTAATTTGGAGTATCCTAGTTAGATATGGTAAACGCCCACTGTCATTACAGGAGAGTCTTTCATTTTGTATGTTATAACGGATTCGTTTGATAAGTAATAGAAATTACTAAGAAACTATTCAATAGCAGAAGGCCGGGCGTCGCTAGGAGTGTGGTAGGGGCGGAAATGGTGAAGGGGAGAGGAGGAGGGTTGAATTTACAGTGTTGCCGCTTGGAGAATATATTTTTACTGAAAATCTTTTCTCTAGGAAAAATTTTAATCAAAATTTGTATTCTTGCTAGTTATAGATAAAGTATTTTTGGACGTAGTCGTACCTTGGAGTCGTTCGTTCGAAGTCTGGGACCATTGCTTCTTTTATTATAGCATTTTGGTTTTTAAAATAACTCCTTGGTACACGTGTTTCGCTTAAAAGCATTAAACAAATGGCGTGTAACTTGTCGAATCTTTTTGCCGATATTACTGCAACGAATGGAGAAAGCATCTTTTTTAGTCCCATCTATACAAATTGTGGGTACGAGTATATGAGAAAATGATAACGCGAACGTGCCGATGCTCAGAAAATCACGTAGCCCATCTCAGCAGGCCCTTGGCCCAAATACGAAACGCACATGCTGAATGTGCGTTTAAATATCATGAAAATAAATATTTCAATGTCGCGTCTCGACGCGGTTTAGAATTTTACCACGAATCACATCAACGTACAAAAATTTGGAACTGTATGTCTGTAACATTTAGCATTAATTTCGCTTCGTCCTACGAGGAAAGAACCATTTTGTTGTTTTCAGTTGAAATGTAACTTTTGTCTTAATTTCAAATCCACCGATCGTGAGGATCCTCCAAAATTTATATCGGCGAAATCAGTTGGATAATTAACATAACATAACCTGAAAAGTATATGACTTAATTCTGAAGTCTAAAAAGTATCAGCGAAATGGAAGAATCGTATCTAACGTTAGATGAGATTGCTAGATTAAAATCTTGAATATTGACTAGGAAAATTATTTGGTATTGTTCAATAATTTCAGTATACTGTTTTTTCCTGAATATATACCGTGTCAGCCCAAACGTATCACCTGAAGTTAGCGCGCCCATTCGATCCTTATGATAAAACCATGTTCAGGCTGTGCGTTCGGGCCGAATAACCGGGTATGTATACGTTACTTATATCCAAGGAAGCGTGATACCAGAATTGACTTTATTCGATCAATGTTTTATATGTTCTGAACTTTTTACATACTTTACATATTATATAGATCAATAATTAAACACTGTGGGCATACAGTGTCCAAGTAGTTCTGCAGATAAAAACCATAGAAACCATTGACGTAAAGTTTGTCCTCCATAAAGTGGATTAAAATTAATATACCATTAATGGTTTCTAGACAAGATAGATTGTATTTAGGACTTTCGAGAACATGTAGCCTTTCTGTTACCTAACTGTTACTTCCAGGATAGTAATATGCACGATGACTATGCGTTTTGTAGGAATTGACACGTAAGCATCAATCCCATTAGTATTTAACACTCAGAAATTTCAAACAATATAAATTTTAATAGTACAATTCACTTCACGAAAATGGGAATATATTGAGGTTAGAAAGCATTGACTTTATTGTTATAAAAATAATAAAAATTTAAAAGTGTGTATCTGTACTTACCAGAGAAAGGCCTGTAGTTCCTAACCTAATTCGAAGCAGTTACCCGAAGCGTGTCGAGTTTCTTTATTTTTTTTTTTACTTTCGTTGCAATACAATGATGTCACGACGAGTAACAAGATATTAAAATTGCACTTTCTATCCTGACGTTCGTTATTCGAAGAACGTTTAAAAACCCCGCCAACGGAAGGGCGCGAACCCTATTCGAAAATCTAATATGGCCGTCCTTAACCGGCAGAAAGTATTGATCGCGACGGGACGCTCCTATACGCAAAGCCCCGAGCATAGGTCAATGTCGGTTCTGTAGTTTTCATAACACAAAAGTGAACTCCGTCGATAACCTTATAATTGGTGTTGCAGCGCCATGAAATTGCTTTGATATTTCACGTAGAATTTTTCTCGTGTTTACGTCTGTCACGAAAAAGATTATGCATTATTTCACAAATCACAAAACTGACTGCATACGGCTGATCATAAATTGTAAATAATGCAAATCTACCAGCTAGTTTAAATACAAATGATTCAGTAATGTTAACGTAACATTAGATATTCGATAACGCGTTAAACGCCTTCAACACGACTTTTACACAGTATGTGTTTGTATACCGGTTGACTTTCGCCATCTGCCATTTCTGTCTAAGATCTTTCAGCCGCTAAGGAATTTAAGTATAACTATATTTTCTGCAAAATTCTTTCCTCGGTTTGCCGTGTTCTCTGACTCTCGTCCCCTCACTTCCCATCCCTAAATGCCAAGGAACAAAAAGGGACAGGAAGAGAGTACGGTAGGTAAATACAAGGTATTCGCTCGAAGAAGTAAGAGGTTAGTTTCAGCTTCGTCCTTGCACTGTGATGTTTATACGCTTACCTGAAATACACTAAATTTTTATGAATTACACTCGCATTGCGTAGCAAGTGTTTTCACTGGAAGTAAATACACATTCTCTCTCGAATAACTGTTAAGTTCAAGTCCAACCATGTCCGATATATTCTTTTACCAATCATAAATACAATTTAGAAATTCATTTATATCCTATGTAGGACAGACGTCGGTTCGTGTAGGCGAATGGCCGAGATGAAGCCTAATCGTTGATCCGCCGGAGTAAAGACTGTCTACTCTCTACAAGTGGACAGCTAACGTCGTATATACATATATATTAATGTGTACACACAGCGATATATACAGTTATATACCTGTAAAAGACTCGTATACAAAGGACAGGTGCGAACGACCCAGAAGAAGCCACAGAACCATGCCAAGAGACTATCGAAAGGTTGCTTTTCTAATTGAGGAGCAGTGGGATACGAAAAAAATTGAGGTCGTTGAATTTTCGACGAATAATAAGACGTACCCGATTATACCAATAAACAATGCAGTTGTTAATATCGAATGATGTGTTCACGTAGCTACGACCTTGCTGCATTCCCAACCGAAAGTTTTCCCTTTCCACGGGTCATATACGGGAAGACCTATTCCGCGTGAGTTACATACCAATCGGCTGAAATCGGTTAACGAAATCAATTGACCTACTTGTCGATCTAACCTGGCCTCATTGCAACCCATATTTAACGCTCGTATCGAAACACGCGGACATTCGACATTTGCATAGCACGTGGCGTTAGGACATTTTTATTTTTCTTTCGCTGGTCGTTCTAAGATTACGACCGGCTGTGGAATCTTGGACCCGTGAATCTTGAGACGTTTTGAAACACTGATTTCCCTATCTTCATAAAACTTGAGCGTTTATTTTGATGGACTTTTAGTCTACATGATATTTCGTTAAATACTCTGTCGATGGGCTGTACGCGAGACGCATTTAACACGCAAACAGCGACTGTCGTACGATACACGTGTATATAAGGTGTATTTATAAATGGTCAAAAAGCATTTTTGTCACATATGTGTATATATATATATAACGTGAGTGCTCGTGTACATAACTATTACGTATAACACGTACTGTTCCGACATGTAGCACGACCTTGTGTCGTCAACGATAACGTAATTACAAGACGCGATTGGCATAACCTATAAGTGGCTATGAACGTTCCAGAAACTTTATGACTTTGCACCCGCCGTACGACCTAACCGCGTGTGACAGCTGACGCAGTTGCATTTAAATTACCCGCCCTTATGGGACATATATGTGTCTACAAAGGAGCAGTGTCATTGTTTGATTTTCATCACTTCGCTCCACGTCGTACGTTTCTTGGAACGACATTCGCACGGTATATTTGCGCTTCGGGGAATGTCCGGACGGTGATCTTTATTTGTTTTATTTATTTGCTTTTTTAAAGGTAAAAGAAGGTCGTCTCCCCGCTTATTTTCCGGTTGAAAAGACTCCATATCGAGTTCTCCTTACTTGTATATATATATATATCCTATGAACTAAAGCAGACACCCAACGACCAATCACAGTCATCTTCTCGTTGAATGTTAATCTCCGATTGGTTGTCGCTCTTAGTTTAAAGCGGTCTGTATAAGCGAAACGGTAAGATGTGCCATAGCATCTTATTTGATCGAAATATCGATTTTTTAATTTATCTTTCTTATCGCCATGTTCGACTTCCGTACTATTTTGATCTGCCTTGGTCTTATTTAGCTATCGATTATTTGTAACCTTGCTGCGGTAGTTGATATTTCTCGTTATCGACAGACGATGCGAGATTAACGTCTGTCTTACAATTAATATTCTTGAATGAAAAATGACATGCCAGATACACGTGTACTTGGTTTTTTCTTTAAAGATATGCCGTAACCCGTATGTCAGATAAAGTGTCGATAATTTTTTTTTTTTAATGTTTAATTGATTTTCCACGACGGATGACGTATCTCTGTCTGTTAGTGTCTCTCTGTTGTTTATCGCACAAAATCATTACCTGCTGATTGATATATATATATATACATTTATCTATGTGCATTGGCTGTCCAAATGCACCACAAAAAATACTACAGAAAAACATATGCACGTCTGACAGGTTAAATTGTCAAAGTCCAATTTCATGGTGATAATGTATATTATGTTGAATTTAAATATTCTATAAAAATTCACGAGACATTTGCCTAAACTAATAATAATTCATGTATGCGTAACATGCTTTTTTTGTCTTCTAGTGCAAATATTAATAGTGTATTTTTATTCATGAAACTGGGAGATACCGGGTGTAACCAGATTCACGTGAATAAGTATTTACATGGGAATATATATATATATATAATGTATGAAACCCAAACAACGCAGTCATGCTTCGAATCCTTATTAGTCTACTGGTATTCACTGACGGGACTGACTTCTGGTTGTATCTAAATGATGTTCGAGATACTTCTGTTATCTCGCACGTGTTACAAAACGAAAATCGTAATCGTGTCACGCATCGTCACGACGAAATATTTACTAATAAGCGCGACAACCGTTGCGACCACGTCAATTTTGTAACGAGACCAAGAGGAAGAACACGTGGGTCGCACGCGTTCGATACAACGTCGACCTTTGGTTCATCTATTTTTATCTCTTCCACGATCCACTGGTTGATATCATCCTTATCGAAATTGATACCTGCTGTATCACTTTTTCGCACACTCGCCCAATTGTATCGATTTCCTTCGCCGCCACGCATAATCCTCGTGACCGCATTCAAGGCTGACTTAACCTAGAAAACTTTTGCGCGGGCGCCTTGAACATATTTTTTTCCTTCGTCGACAAGGTTTCCGATCTCCTTTGACAATCTAGCGATTTTTAAAGTATTTTAAGATATGCGGAAACGTATATAAATGACAGAAGTCCTACAATCTGTTTAGTGGATGCTTCACGGATTTGGACAAATGAAGTAGGCTTTATTTTAGTGCGACGAGGACTGCTGGACGTTGCAACGCACTTTTGGAATCCGGAAATACGTGCCGTGCGCCGCGGATAGAGTATAAATTAGACGTGAGCCTAGGTCCGATCGAAGACTCTGATTGGTCTATTTTTTATTTGAACGGTATTTAAATGCTATTTTATCTTGATGCAAAGGAGACTCTATACATGGATCTAAGTAAATTGATAGAAAACGAGTTTGATTTGAATGAAAGTGTTCTTAGGGATTGTTTGACGATTCTGACTATGTATGGAATTCAAATGAGATAACAAATTAAGTAATATTTATTGTCGTGCAACGACCACGGAAACCTTTAATTCGGTTTCCTCTCTCTCAACATAATGATTTAAAAAATTTTTCTCGTTGACTTTTATATTCGTCGCTACGGACGCACAAGCCCATTAAGTCTACAATATTATTTGCCACAGCAAAGAAATTCTACTCATGCCTCTAGCATGTGCGACGTTCATCTTTCTTTTTCTCAAGGACTTTGCACTGAAATTCCCCTGAGTCTCTTGGTTACTTTCGCTTTGCTTCGAGAAAATTTGGCTATACTTTTCTTCCTTGGTAGCAGAAATACTTTACTCTCATGTAATCTTAATGTTTTATTTCTTCGAAGTTTTCTTTTTTTTTGGACTATTTCACGACAATCGTAAGGTTGCTTTTGTTCGCCAGAAAATTATTATCCAGAATCGTCGTCATTTCCTAGAAACGGCAGCTGCGCGAAAGCTACTTATGTTCGCGTTGTTCGTGGCAGCTGTCGGTATAGCAGAAACCTACGTCTATCTGTGCTACTATACCTACTGGCCTATTCTGCTGCAGTAAGCGACAGAAAACACGAGCAGCGTTCGAATAGTTGCCGCTTCTGGCACACGACAGCAACCCCAATCGTAACTGCAGCGTTTCACTTTTGTCTTGTCTGATTTCAATGTACATGACTAACCAGATGCTCTTTGTTTTTGGACTTTGATTGTTGCACTCTCGGCGCACAAGTTATTGATATTGACCGGTAAATGGATACCGCGATGATGGTTTTGACGTAGTCATCGAATTGCAGCTTTATACCGCATCAAGTTATTTGTAAACAGCATGAATTTCCAGTGTACATATTTTCTGCAGTAGTTGCTAATCCTTGTGGCTCGATGCACGCAACATTCTCGTCGTTCAGGAGTTTGATTACGTGGAACTTATCTAATGACAACATTATCGATTTGTAGACTACTATTGTATAACCTTACAAAGACAGTCGTTTCATATCACGCTATCGCAGGCAGTTACAAGAACCAATATAATTATAATTTTCGTTACGGCCACACAATGGCGTTATATACATGTGTAAAGTCTTCAATAAATTTGATTAATTTGCAGGGACGTCTGCTTAATGCTCGGTCCACAAAAGTATCAGCTATTGGCACAATCTCGGATAAACGTAACGAGAGAAAGTTTCATTTCGAAGCTGACTTTCAAATCTGTCATTAACGCAAAGCGTGGAAAGTGTTTAAGTAGCAAGGAAATGGAGAGATAATGTCTTATTTCGTTAATTGTGCTTATCGCTTGACTCACAATTAACGAAAATCATTGATAAGCCGCAGACGATTAAAGTGTCTGGCATTGCGTGGAATTTATTGTATTTATAAAGTATCTTATCGGAAGCCAAATGTCGTCGACCTAGTTTTACCTTGTAGCTAGTAATAGCACTATGCTTTGCACTTGGTTACATTAACGTCAAGCTGTGATTATTTAATCAAGTATTGCAATCTTCATGAAATATATTTGCCTATGTGTATAACAAAGCAGCATTTTGGTGCTGCCGTATACTATTACCAATTTACCAATAAAATTCGTCCAGCCGTTCAGTCTTATTATTGACCGGAATTCACTTTACTCTATGACTTAATTAATAGTTCCAATAATTCCCACCAATTTCGAATAATGTCGAAGCGCCACTGTTCCGCTGAACTTGTGAACCAAAAGGTAATTGACACTCGTTAAAATACACTAAATTAACGTACGAAATGTTCTTTTTTTCTTGGATTGACATCAATACTCCAGAAAGGTTTAAGGTTGAAGGTGAAAGGTGTAATGTAGACAGTTTAGAATGAGGAAATGAGGCACGTGCAACGGTTTAAAAATGTACAAAGGTCGCTTATGAAATTATACTGAAAAATGGGACTTAATATTAATCGAAGCCGCGAATGATATTTGCATTGGTTTCATTCGTTGCTTTGCATACAATAACGACGATGCGTATGCAGGAATAGGTACGGAAAAGCTTAGCATCGCAAATTACAAAATAATGCGTACACGCATTGGACCGTGGACGTTAGTATTGAAGTTCGATATTTTTCCGTACGGCTGGCGCTAGTCTCGTTCTTATGAATTTAAAAAACCTCAAGTCACTACGTCTTTTCTTTTTATTTTGTGTCGTAGCTAATGTGGCTTTGCGTCATGATCGATGTGAAGTTTTAAAAATATTTGCAATCTGTCAATTCCGCTTGATCACTTTAGGAAAGATATATTCCATTACGTCAAGCGGCCAAAAAAAAGAATTTAAATAAAACTGATCATCCCGAGATACGAGGTAGCGGTCAATCACTAATGGGCTTTGTAATTATTTCGTCTGCTATTAGTGTCGTGCGACGACGTATCGTCATTTGAAATTGCGTCAGGCTACCGTAACCTATAAAAAAAAAATTATCTACGATTAATTTATACGCAATATATTATATGCAGACAGCGGGAATTTTTGTTTTCCATCTCAATGTGAATGGAAAAAATATTTCCCGATGCTTACTAATATTAGCAAACAGCCACCATGTGTCGCGTTAATGAGTACGATGATGACGATTGAGAATGATGACGATAGCCTCCTACGGATGACTAATGTTAAGCATGAATCGAGTGTCTATTGACGTCAGATTTATCGAGTCATCAACGTGAATAAATTTACGTGGCCTTTTCTATGTCTCGAATGTCATGCGCATCCGACATATGTAAGTACGAGAAAGCACGTGATCGCAGAATCCGTTTCTCTTAAATTTATTTGCATTATTAATTTTTTGAGGTAATCCCGTATTCGTACACATCGACAAGGCTTACGTCTAACAATCTCGTTCCAAGTATTACGGGTCTAATAATTCGACAAATAACATTATAAATGCTAAAAATTTTTTCGTGATGACGATCGTGATGATACTGCAATATTGTAATATGTTTACGAAATTTTGGTGCATTTCATTTTCTTAAATATTCGTGTCGCAGTTACATTTTTACATTTAACGCAATGACAAAATACTCGTACAGTCGGTATACGATGTATGTTAAAAACTATTGAATTATCGAATGGTAAAAAAGGCAAGAGAAATATTTTCATTTTATTTTGCATAAATCGAAGTCACGGAGTGGAAGAGACAATTGATTTATTATCATTGTCAACATTAGGTGGATTTATATTAAAAGTGTCGCTAAGCAATTACGTCGTACTAATAGAGAGTGAAGCGGTCAACGTCAAGTTGAATATGAAGGCCAGTTAGTGTAATAGTGCAAAAAGGGGGTCAAGAAGCGTGTCGTAAAGGCAAATATTTGCATGCAATAACGATATCCTCTGTAATAATATGTCCAAAGTGTGAACAACAAACCGTCGGTTGAAAATAAATCAAATGAAAATATCCCATTGTCTTAGTTTTCATTATAACCAGATAAACATTGTTTATAACTTGGGATTCCTTTCGTTTCAGAACCACCCTGCGAAGGATTGCTCGCCACGAAGAACCAGAGTTCAGCAACGCGAGCATTCTGAACAGCATGGAGCGTTTCGTACGCACGGTAAATGAAATGGAGGAAACAATCTTGGTACCAAGTCGTCTGCTGGACCTGGCCGTAGGCGATGCTGCCGACACCATTACCATGAAAGGAAAGCGTGGCGCCACCATTAAGGACACAATGGCGAACACGGATCTCTTTCGTCTGTACAACATCGTCAACAGGACGAAGGTCGAACTCCTCTGGTCCCAGGAACCTGAGGAGGACGATATCATTGCTGATATCGAAAAAGAAAAGAGGAGGCCTGCCACTCTAACTCGAAGACCAAGCACTACATCCATGCAGAGCATCCACAGTGCTGCCTCCATCAGTTCCAATGCATCCACTACATCATCCTCGTCGGTCTCGTCCTCTGCATCCGATTCGGATTCCGATACCGGGATTGAAAATGATTCTGGTCTTGAGAGCGAGGAACCTAGCGACAGGCTGGCCAATATCGCTGCTGATAATTTCCGAAGACACCTCAGGGGTCTTCATCGCAGCATTGAAAGGATGACTGAAGCCGCTGCCTATTTGACACTCAGGTATCAAGCTGATGTCGGTGGGCAGGTTTGATTCCCTCATTCTTTATCGCGTCATTTTAACCTCCTCTTAAGTTACTTCTTATTATTTTTAATGTTATTATTAATATTGATCGTGGATTATAGACGTCGTTCTGCAACACGAGCTTCTCGGCTTTTGGTATTGTCAGAGACATTAGCCGAATTCTCCATGATAAGATTGCGTCGTTGCGCTTCATTAGCTCATTAACGCGTGAACGCTCCTCTTGATCTTGATGCGCTGTAGATACTTCTTTATGTCCTTTGTAAAACTTGCCTTATCGTGATATTCTGCGAGCGTGTAAAAAAGTTTTCGATTAGTGCCTCATTGAGATTGTATTACCGTACCTCATATTGTACATACAAACTCTTGTGATGATGCTTAGCTATTTCGTGAAATTATTCGCTGTTACTGGGACAAATTTTTATGTTGACAATTATTGAACTTGTCAGTGATATTCTATGTTCATAATGATTGGGTCTTGTTCAGACACTTTAGTAACGCTCTCGCGTGGTCGAGGAACGTTTTCTATTTGGCCATGTTAAACTGTGCAAAAATAACATCAATAATGGTGATAAAGAATATACGCGAAATTATGATTGTTTCTTCAATAGATAAATGGAATTCTTCTTCGACTGGGAAGAAAGTGTTTCGTGAGTGAAGGGGGAAGTTATTGCGAAAGGATGCTTGCTCGGTATAATGTTTTCTTGAAAACACACGGGGTGTAATATTTTCGTTTTCGAAATGTCGTAAGGAGCTCTTATCGTCGAGGCCATGTTTGCACGCCAGCGGAATTTCATAAGACCAGGGGGGCCGAGATATGTTTGGGTTCGCACGTATTTTTATGGATTATGGTGAAAATACGTGAACTCGTCTTTTGTCATCAGCCGTTAACTCTTTTTCACATTTGTATTTGTTATTTACACCTTTTTTTTTGTTCGTTACTTTTGTAACACTTGCATAGAGCGTCAATGAGTGTATAGTTGCCATGGGAGTGTCGAACAAAAAATAAAGTATGTAGATAATTATTATTGGCAACCTTGTCGATAACGTGGAGAGTATCGAAGTATCTCGATCATATGTTATCTTGCACCTAGGTTTGAGAAATGGGATAAGTTTACTTTGAATCAGTAAGAGAAGATTGTCAAATGCATTTTTTGATTTTCACGATGGCGCATCAAGATCTTATGTTTGGAGAGAGAAAATGAATTTCTAGAAATATCATAGACGCACGTGATATTGGAATTTTTCGAAAAACCTAGCAAGACTGAAAGGAGCGTGCACGGGGAGAAGGCTTTTCGAATTTTGTTTAGAGATCAGAGATTAACTAGGAATGCGAGGATTGTTATGTTATGCAAAGGGAATGATAGAGCGAATCGTTCTAAGAGAAAGAAGAAGAATAGAAATTGCGATAGTGGAGTATACATTTTTCGAAAAATACCAAACATGAATTAAGAGCTAAGACTATTTTCGGGATAACAAGATTTTACGACATCGAGCTCGTTTAATGAACAACAAGAATAGAGTACTGAGAATTTTTGAAAAAAATAAAATAAAAAAAATAGTAAAATCCAACAAAACGTCTCTTGCATTTTTAATATCGAGTATTAAAATGGTTCGAATCCCAAGAATTCCAAACGTCGACCGATCCTCGCGAAATTTATATCGCGTTTCAAAACACAAGAACTTTCGTCTCTTGCGTCTAATAGAATATAAAAGAAAAAGAGAAAAAAAAAGCGAGAGTCGTATTCTGTATATACGGTTAAGGTCTACGATTATTTATTTTTTATTACACTGTACTCTTAAGCGAGCAATGAATTTATATTTATGGTCCTCCTTCACCTCCAGCACACAAAACCTGGAACAATAATTCACAGCGTAGTCATTGCTGCGATTTGGAACAAAAAAAAAACAATAAATATTCCTCAATACACAATTACAAGTCGTAATCTATAAAGCAATATTATTTCACGATAAATAAATACAACCACCGATTATTAAAATTGTTCTGTAAGGTAAAGTTTATTCACAAGATAATGCTTCTAATGCAAGCTAACAATTAGAACGTCAACTAAACGAACAAACATTTGTATAGAGACTTAATACAAAGCTAAATCCAAGTGTTGGAAGTTATTGGGATACGAAGGAAAAAAAGTAAGAGTATAACTTTTCAATTCTGTGACAGTTCGTCGTGTGTAAGAGACACTCCACTGTCATATCGCTATTTCTCTAGTAATAGTCATTACGTAAGATTAGTTAGACGAAAATTTTGGAAAAAACAGCAAAGCACCGAAAGAATTTCTCCCTGTATATAATTTGTACATACCAACATACGTGTAATATAAATTATATAGGTGTTAATAATGATGGCTTTATATATATCTATATATTATTAACCAGTCCTATGTCACTGTCCCCAACAAAAAACAAATTCCAAAATGTATGCAACATTTCGAAAAAATGATATACTTCATGAAATTGTCGAGTACTTTTCGTTCATTTGGCACGAAGCAATTTCAAGTATAATAGTTTAATAATTTATGTTAACGTATTTTAATTAAACTTATTCCTTACGGGCATACTTCGAGCATAGAGTGTGGGTCAGCAGTTTCGCAATGTTTTTTTTTTCTTATTTCACGTGTCACGCAACGTTCAAGAATGCAAATGGACAATTATGGAATTCTACTCGAGCATTGTGATTCTTAAAAATTGTTTTGTCTTAATACACAAATATATTGGATACGCAAGATCGAAGGGAGAGCACAAAGAGAAGGAGTGTTATAATTAATAATACAAGTATGCGCATTACAATATTTCGAGGTATTAAAATATACAATCCCTCCAATTGGATGAACAAGCGAAACTAATACGAATTAATTAAACGATTGATGATACACCACTGATAAGTTAGAAATATTCCTCTAACCCATTAAAGAATTTGTACAGATTCAGTAACGAAGGATATTTAATTAAATGGAATATATATTTATATATATTAGAGACACAATATATATGCACATACAATTGGAATTTTTTGAGTTTCAGTGACGTAAATCGACTTTTAATAGTCGTCCCAATATTTGTCGTAATTTCCACATTCAAGTCATGACCCGATACTCATTAGGAAATTAATGATAGTACATAATACAGATTTCATTTGTACTGCAGATAATTAATGTCGTAACACATGTGCGTACAATTTATCGAGTTATGATGCAAGGAAATCAACGAGGCAAACTGGAATTATACAAAATTGAATATAGATTTTCGCGAATCGCTGTATAATCATATACCGTTTGTCATATGTATGTACAAGAAATGATGCATTGTTAAATTTTGTGCGATGCATAAAAGAATTTCCCAACAATAATTGTACAGCAGCATAACGTAAAATAAATTTATCATTGTCTTTTTATTTTCGTTTCGTTTCTCACAAACATCTTACACCATCTCACTTTCCTTTCAGAACATTTATCTGCTTATTACCGACATCACACGTTTTGTAATTATTGCCAAAACAGAGCGAGAATCTCTTGTATATTTACACAATGTATTATCTTTATTCCGCTTTAAAATCCAATAAATGGCACGTAATCACGAATTACTGTCGAGACACAGGCGTGGCTATGTAAATGAAGATAGTTGGCACATGTACACAATTTGTGATATACAATTTTTGGGAAAAAAGTAAAGGCAACGTTTGATATTGTACTGGTTTCCCTTGTGGTATTATCACTGATAAAAATTCCAGATTCTTTATAACTAAAGCTTCTCCTGAAGATTTATAGTATAGGCTCGACTATTGAATATTGATTGAGCATCAACTAATATCGACCGTTGACACAAGTTCCCTTATGTTAGCGTATTCCGGATCGCTACTGAAAATTTCCAAAAGATCCTTAAATGTCGGTCGATCCTCTGGTAAGTAAGACCAGCAACTTTGCATCACCAGGTACACGTGCTCAGGACATTTCTCAGGCTTCTCCAAACGTTCTCCCTTTTCCACAAGCTGAATAACCTAAAATCACAAAAAAATTGATGCAAATGTGTTTTAATGCTAGACAAGTGAAACAACTATTTTTAGGTGAGTAAACCTTTCAATTTTCTTGCGCTTACCACCGCGCTGTTATATTAGCTCTTATACTTTTATACTGAATATTCCAAGATATTGTTTTTCTATATATAATAAATAATAATCATAATAATATCATAATTAATAATCGCTTAATATGTACCAATGTAATAGGGATGATAGTTTGTCAATTAGATGTTCAATACAATGCCTAAAGTCATATAGAAACGACTGGTATGAAAGAAGAGAAAATAATACAACAAGTGGAGAGATGAGAATGAAACAATAATACAAAAACTATAATAAAAAAAATAATAAAGGCACGAGCAGTCTCACCTTCACGTGAGATCTCACCATTATACAAGGAATTTATATGGCTCTTTCGTGTTCACAGAAATATGCACTGAAAATATGTGTTGCTATTAAGGGAACTTTGGAAACTTTGGACTTTGGGAAACTAGATTTTATCGATGAAATGAATGGCGTCAGGGATTGGCAGGCAGGTAATCTGACAGCTATAAGTGGGGTCAGGGAAAAATCTACCTTCGTCAAGATAGTATCAGAGAGATCTTAGTATTATATTAGTTGGGATTAAATAAGCCTGCCTCATCATCTGAAATAATTATTAGCTCAAGGATACTATTGCTATAAATACAAAAAATGGTGAATAAGTAAATCGAACGGATACGAAAATTCGATGAAAAGATCATCTCCTTCAAGTACCTTTGGTAATCCTCGACTATACCTAAAACTCTTAATAATCCGAGAAGGTTAACTGTCCAGGTTTTTACCCAGTAACCATAAAACAAAACTTTGGAAATGTAGTACTTTTAAGCAATACTACAGTTATTTACTATTTCGTATATGTTTTTGTAGTCTTCAATCAACGTTATCGTTTCATTGCAACGGAATTGCTTTATATCGTTCATCTTGAGAATATATAAT
Source organism: Syrista parreyssii (assembly GCA_030142615.1). Classification (NCBI taxonomy): domain Eukaryota; kingdom Metazoa; phylum Arthropoda; class Insecta; order Hymenoptera; family Cephidae; genus Syrista; species Syrista parreyssii. Next base: position 794,352 of record JARQTG010000032.1, read on the forward strand.
ACCATACATATTTCCTGGTAATTGTGAATAGTCATTAATATGTTATAACGCCTAATTTCTCATCGTGTCAATACGATATTCGAGCGAGCGAGATTTGCTAAACACATATATAAAATTCTACATGGCTGTTTAAACCATTGCGACTCATTGCGTTTGACGAACTATGGAAAAACGTTTTTCCATTTAATTTACATTTGCACACAACACGTGTCCACAGTCACTCGTGGAATTTAATTGCCTCTTTTGTAAACCTGACTGCTCTATTGCATATTATTCATCCAACTTGTAATGCCTTCGTTTTATACATTTTAAAGTATAATACTATAACCTGTTTCTCAGGTTCTATTAGAAATATTGAATAATGAAATTATTATAAACTGGAGCAATAGAATATAATTAATAACTTACATCAACTCCACGTCTATCGCCATAAGGTTGCTCGCCATAGGAAAACATTTCCCATAGTGTAATGCCAAAGCTCCATACATCACTGGCATTGGAGAATGTTCCAAAATTGTAAGACTCCGGAGCATACCTTGAAAAGAGGGACGAATCAGTTTTTATTGAAATTGACATAAACAATATGGAATCATTTCAGAAGAGAGTCATACCATTTTATTGGCCATTTTCCACCTTGCGTAGCTCTGTAATAATCATTCGATCCAAAAGTTCTGGATAATCCAAAATCACTGATTTTCGCTTGATGCCTTGAAGCTAATAAAATGTTCCTTGCAGCCAAATCCCGATGCACAAGTCTCAGTTCCTCTAAATACTTCATACCTTAAACAAATCAATTGAAAATAAATATTTATAATTCGTACAACACATCGGTAGTTAATTAATTGAATCCTTATAGATTAATAAACGTATTTTCAAATTATGCATAGCCATCTATGTACGTGTGACATGACAAAGGTTTCATGTTCTTTCGTGAGTCGTTGTGCGACTGAATACAATTTCATTGGGCAACTAAAAGGAATCCTTATCGAATAACGAAGATGGTCAAATTACTCACCACAGGCTATCTGGGAAGCCCAGATCTTTAGTTCGTAATTAGCGCTCACCCTGTCTGGAAATTCAAGCAGATAAGCCAACATCGACCCCATTGTAACTAATTCTTGCACCTGAAAGTATTAATTTTAAATCATTTTTTTTTTACCACTTTATGTACGTACGGAACATGATACAGTTTTAACTTGAGCACAACCTTGAATGCAAGAAATGTAAATCCTGATGTTAACCTTTTGCATGCAGTATTAATGGAGATAATGATAGAATGATACAACATTCTTTTTTGTATTTACCATTAGCAATGGCGGACCTTCTGAGAAACCGATTAACTTGACGATGCAGTGATGATTTAACGTCATCATAAGTCGGGCTTCCCTTAAGAAACTTTGCCGAGTATCCTCATTATGCGACTCTCGTAAAGTTTTTATGGCTACGGGTTCCTGAGTTTTACTAGGTGATTCATAAACTCCTTCGTAGACGGCACCGAATTCTCCCTTGCCGAGAACTTCTCCCAATATGACATTTTTTCCGAGGATTAACTCTATTTCCAAGGTAAGGTTTTGATCATGTGTAACCCGAATATTCTTACTCCTGGTGACATTAAGACAGTTTACCTTGAGCCACAATAGGGTCTTGTATTGAATCGCAAGACACTTGAACTGGTTCTAGATTCTGATTTATATCATCCACAGCATGTGTTGGAACCGGTACCGGAAGTGGTCTTGCTTCTTCTTCCTTTTTTTTAAGAGTCTGCTTCTTTTTCGTGAGGGTGTTCTAAGAAAGAAATATATTTTGTATAATTGTGTATAGAAACAGAGCAACGTTCGACAAGTCTATTTATAATTAAATGAAATACAAACTCCATTAAAAATTGAGGCTGGCATTTCCGGAATCGGAGGCCTCGGAACTGGAGCAATGGGATGGTTCAATGGTCCAGGTAAACCATCAGGCATACACCGATAATGTTCCACAACATGTTCCAAAGATGAAAGATAAGGCCCATTATCGATAAATAGAAAGTCCCTCTGTACTGATAAAAAATTTTGTTACAAGCGATGAATGAAAGTATAATTCCAATTAGAGTCGCCAAATTCGTTTAAAATTATATAACAACATTGGCGTGCTCATTAATATTTTTTAGGAATGTCTGACCTTTTTTTGTATTTGAAAGTGATAAGCTTGTTCATGATACATGACAGTAAGCACGTAACTACCGCCATGGCGATCGCTAAATCGAACCAAGAAAGAACCATCCACGTTTCCATGTTTATGTAAAAGAGCAATGGCTTCCGAGCGATCCAGAGTTCCATGATACCAATCACTACGCTTCTCTTTTGGCGCTGGACCTTGATAGTTCCCTGCAATAAATCAGTGAATTCAGAATGAATCGAACTATAATCGTGATTTATGAAATAATTTGATTCACAATTAAGTTTTTGAAATGACACATACGAAGCAGCTTCGCGCATTCTAAATAACCATTGCGCTTAGCCAAATCTGCTGGAACGTCGTCAGCCAATGTACGTGGATTAACTGGTGCATTCATAGACAATAATACTTGAATTACTTCTTTGTGACCGCGGCTGGCCGCTTCGTGTAGCGGTACCATTCCTAGAAATAATCATTAATTGTAATCTTGGCTCTTATATTGTTTTACAGCACCTTGATGATACTTAGGAACTTATTAAAAATTATTTATGTACTATTATTGGTTGGTTTGGGTTCACATATTTATGTATCATAGTAATATTTGGTATAAAGATCCTGGTAGCTGCTACCAATTTTAGAATCTTGATTAAAAGTTCTTGTTTGATTATTTTATTAGTATTTTAGTAACATAATGTTCATTAACATTGAACTACTTACCAGTTTCTGTATGTCGGGCTTGGACATTTGCTCCTCCAGAAATGAGTATGCGCACAGTGCTTGGTAAGTTACTTTGACATGCATACTGAAAAAGCAAACTTGGAATTAGTTCACAAAAATTTAAAAACAAAAAACCTCAGTTCATGGTAACTTTATCGAATGTACCTAGTTCCTTCATACAGCGGCATTTAGACATAAAATGTTAACATTAGGTAATTCATATTTATTAGGTGTTGTAGTGGAATAGTATTGATAAATTATTAAATTATAATAGGGTTAATTATTGCGACACTCATGAAAGAAAACCACTCATTAAATTTACATTGTGATACTATGAACACTTACATGAAGCGGTGTGTAACCAGCAGAATCACGACAATTCACGCTGGCTTTACTTTGTATCAACTTTTTGAGAATCTCATCAGCACCACCTTTAGCTGCCAAATGAACAGCAGTCTGACCTAATTGGTTTTTTGCTTCTAAACTTCTGTACCCACATTTTAGCAACTCTGAGACAATTGTGTAATTACGCTGAAAATATAAGTTGTGAAAGATATTAACAACCTCTATATCGAATGAATAAATAGGAGGAAAGCAATGATTTAATAACTTATTACTTGAATTGTTGCACGATGTAAAAGATTTGTACATCCATGCCTACGAGTGTCATGTGGTGGTGGTACTCCTTTACATGGTATTTTTAATTTTGTTTCTAAACCATGATTGTCCTCCTGATAATATTCTATTAGCGTGTCAAGGCCATGTATTGTGGTTTCATCATCTGTAAAAGTTTCACATCTTATATTTACAAAGTTAAATAAAATATAACAAAATTTATAAAAATACATAAATTCTGAATCTAAAAATAAAGATGCTAGGATAATTATAAAAGTAAAATGCATCATATCCAAAATAAAACGAGTACCTATTGAAAAGAAAGCATCTTCCCCATGTTTGCGTATTTGATAATGAATTACTTCCCCATTATGAAGTACAGATAACACATAATCTCCACATGATGTACTGCTCTCACGAACTAAGAAAACTCCATCTTCCTGCAACTCTATAGAAACAAAAGACATTGTTTTCTTAAATCCATATCATAGTAAGCAATTAAATTCTAATAAATGTCGTTGTCATAGGAAATATTTTGGACATTTGACAACACAAAAAATATAACCTAGAAGTTAAAGATAGTTTTACTACCTTCCTTAAGTAGGTTCTCAGCACCTTCTCTTGATAATTTACCATGATACCAACAAACATTATCCTCTGAAGTCATTTTCAAGCGTGCGAATATTAATTAACGTTCTTATAATCGAATCTCATGTCTTAATTTTTCATTAATCTGCGGCGCAATACATTTAAATGGTTACAAACTAAACAATATTTGTTTCTTTGTTTATGTTCTTTAAATGGTGGATACCAAGGTTCTTGTAAAACAGATTGACTCTACTGAACATCAAAGATAAAAATGACATTTATACATTTATAACATTGATAATAATAAGAATACTATTTCATAAACAATGCCAAAAATATAGATGGTCATCCGCAAGAAAATATAATATTCATTATTAAAAAAAAAACGTTACTATCTAGTTAGTAGTATCGAAACACGCCACTCGTAGCGCATGAATAACTAAGTCTGTGCACGATACGTGAGTGGCTGGAATAACAAGAGGCATGATGAATAAAAATTGTTAATTTAAAAATTAGTATGGACGATATTTAAAAATGAATTATTTACTAAATTGAGGCCACAGAATAAGACGCAGCAATAGTATGTATAAAATTGTATATTAAAATTGCTAAAATTATATATATTTAGTAACAGATTACGTCAATCAATAGAATTTTTTAGGATGCGCTATTCTCTCTGATCCGAATAACTTACAATATTTTTTAAAAATCAATCCTAATACAAATTACCTATTAATACATTTTAAGTCAATTTATTCTGGGTTTGACAGTGCATTTAATTGTGTCCATGCCCGCAGCATGGCCAATGGAATAATATTATTATAAAAAATAAACCCTTTATACCCATATTAAATGTAGCTAATTAAATTAGTATGAATATTCATAGAATTTTCATTTTATCCCACAGCTCTGAGAATAAAATATAATTTCCTAAACAACCGATGTCTATATAATCATATGATATGCATAGTACCTCCGTCCTTAGACAAAGAAGTCGAATCACATTCCAATTAAAAAGTTTTCTTTTTACTAGTAAGTGATATATTCGGGGCTGTCAGACTATCACTAGGATCCTGAAGACTAATAGCTGGAGAGTTCGATGTGCAAGAGCTAGATTTCCCTGATGAGGAATTCGAGTTCTGAATATTCGGTGTGGACGTTCTTCCTCTAAGAAGCACAGCTCTATCAGTAGACTTGCTTGCATCCTTTATCGAGATTGAAGAAACATCACTGAGATCTGGAAGGCCACCTATTTCTGATTTAAGTCCTGGAGATATCATTCTTCTGGCAGTGTTCATAGGAGTCACATCTGAATTCGAAGAGGAACTCAAAGCACTAGCTTCTCTTGTTTTTTTAAGGGTTGTTGCTGCCCAACCAAGACCAAGCTTCTTCAATGCAACTTCCATTTCTTCAAGAGTAGATGTATATTTCAGTACATCAGATGACGGTGTACTAGTTATCTCAGATATTCCAGACAGTGCAGAGAAACTGTTAAAACTTGTACTAGTTATTTTATTTTCACGATTAGCTGCACTAGTCGAGTCAGACTGTTCTGATCCTTGTCGGATATTCTGAGCTGATAGAACTTGAGTCAATGGTCGATCTGAATCAGTAGATTCAAATTTACTCAACTCTCCAGATCCACCACCAGACATGCGGCGACTAGTCGTTGGAGATGATTGTTTATTTTTCTGTGAGGAATCCCGCGGACTTCTTTGTGGTGATTTTTCTGTCGGCAGAGATGCCACGTGCACTGATGATTTTCCTATTGTTTGGGATGTTTTTTGTGCCTGGGATTCTCCAGATTTTCTCGTTAAGGGATCTAAACGAGTCGGAGTGTCTGATTGTGTAGCAGTATCCATAGCCAGGCTACGTCGTGACTTACCAGTTGGACTTCTGACTGAGCCTTGACTTTTGTTAACTGTGTCTGGTGTGTCAAGTTCTACGATTGTTGATAAATCGTGACCTGGTGAGACTAGTATGTCTGCTCTGAAATAATAATTTCAATGGTCATCGCACAATTCTTTATATTAGAATTAAATTGCGTTGGTCATTGCTGTATGGATTATTTTCAAAGTACCTGTAACCGTTGTTACCTAAGGTAACGGGCGGTTTTCCTCTACCATTTGAAGATCGTTGAATTTCTTCAAAAGACGATAGAGTCCTTCGCGAAACTTTAGGTATTCCAGCTAACACAGGCACAAACTCCTCTTCCTTAGTAGGCTGTTAAAAAAAATCATAATTATATCTGTTGACTTCTAAAATTCACATAATAAATTATTACTGTTGTACATAATACGGAGCATTACCGTAAGACTCCAAGAAATTTGCTTATTTCCAGTATTCGAACTTTCATCCGCAGACGGCGGTACTGTAGCAGAATCAACAGGTGGTCTTATGGGCGATAAACTCTTTCGTTGCTCATTCTCATCAGCTTGGATCTCTTCATCCTTCACTTCTGATTTATTCAGACTTTTGCTCTGCTCCAGAATTTCTTTAGACAATTTTTTCACCATATCTTCATGTGGACTCGAAGAAGTCGGCCATGGAGCATCAGCAGCTCCACTAGGGGCAGGACGTGGTGTTTTCAATGCACGCAGTCGTCCTGGCGATAGGTTCACAGGTTCGTCGCTAATCACTCTAGGTTTTACTCTAGTTGTCTCATCCTTCGCATTCTGTCCACGTGCTTCAGGATCCTCAGTACTAGTGCTCGTGGATTCCTTAGCCGCTCGGGAAGGGCCAGATCGAACAACTTGTCGTGATTCATTTCCAGCTATTATTCGTTGTGAATCCATCAGGGTTCGTGCTAGTTGGCTGTGAATAGCTTCAATACTGTCGACTAGTCTTCGTACACTGTAAAGATCACTACGCATCGGTCGCGCTGATGGAAATTGCATGAAACTACTTTCATCACTCGGTGTCACTAGTGAGAATTCCATTCCTGAAAGACAGAGACATTGAATTTCGATTATTTGACTTATGCAATACTATTAATATGCTTGTTGCTTAAAAAAATCTTATCTACCTCTTTGATCGTTACGAACACGCTCAATCAAATCGCTCAAAGAAGCAATGCGTTCAGTGCACATATGTTGCAGATCTTCGTATTTTTTTAGAATTTCAGGAGAATTCTTTATAGTCTCGTCATGAGCTTCAAGTTTCTCATGGATAAGCGTGCAAGTAGGATTTCGGCAGATGCATCTTTGCTTTTGCACTGGTTTTTGTCTCATCTGTCCCGGTGACCATATTCGACTTTCTTGAGTGGAGATCGTATTAGACCGTATTCGACTTTCTTGAGCCTCTGTCAAGACTGAACGGTCTTCACGACCAGTCTGAGAGCTGGTTGTGCTAGTACCTGTATACTGTAGAACCATATTAAAATGCTCAGGGCGCGGAATATTGGATGGTAACATCATAGTCCTTGGAGATGGTGTTTCGGGCGATGAGACGGGACTGACCAGTCTTCGAGATGGGCGTTCCAAGGATGAATCCAATAATTCCAATATAGGTGTACTATTATTCAACAGTCTTGCCAACATAGCGGGAGCTGTTGGTGGCGGACTTGCATAGGATGTAGACGTGTCTGAGGTTTCTCTGATTTTGACAGATCTGCGTCTTGATAGTCTTATTGGACCTGTGGTCGTGCTAGGTCCTGGAGCAGGTCCAACTCCAGTAGATACACGTTCCTGGACTTGTTGATCGGGAGGAGTCTGATACGCTTGGGAACTCTCTGTACTGGAATCCACTTGGATTCTCGCATTTATCCGTTCTCTCAAAGACGTTTTCTTCCCAGATGTTTTTCTTGGAGTCACCGGTGCAGATCTTGCTGCTCTCTTCGATGGCGACCCAGTCTTACTCGATGGTGTCGAATGCGCTTTCGCTAAATATCTAGGTGAACGTCTTGTCTTTGTGGATTTTTTCTTTTTCGGAGTTACGCGAACGTATTTTTTATCAATATCAATTACTACTCCAGTTACCATTGACCCTGACGAACTACTATCTTGCATAGGACTTACCAGGGATACTTTAACTTGATTTTTAGAATTATTACTAGATTGAGGATCCTGACTACTACTTCCAGGTAAAGGCTCTTGCTCTGAATGATTTTCTTTAGTGGACTGCTTGTCTGTTACTAACTCAACCTGGACAGACTGATCGCGTGCTGCACCTATTTGCTCCAGAGTGGATGTCTGTATAGCAATTTCTATTTTTGTCGGCTGTTGTTTCTTCTCTTTCTTACAACACTCTTCAGAACTAGACAGATTGACTACTTTAATCTCAGGCGAGAGATGCTTTCTAGGTGGAGATTTCTTCGGTGGTGATTTTCTTGAAGGTGACCTGGATGGCCCAGGTGGTGGCTCATCGAAAAGTGGCCTAAGGCTGGCATTCAATACTTCATTTGGTAAATTGGCTCCAAATTCTCTCAGTAAAAGACGTTTCTGCCTTTCAACCTTTTTTAGCATCTCCAAAATCTGCTCCTCGCGAGATAATTGTTCATCTTCTTTGTTCTCCTGCTTTGTACGATCCTTCTCAGGAAATGGTGCATCCTCCCATACCGGAGATGGCTCACGAGATCGAATCTCTCTAGGTGGTAGAGTTATGACTCTTTCAGGGATTACAGGGGAATCATGAGGTTCGGCAGTTTCATGCATAATCACTTCAAAAGCTTTATCCATTTTACGTTGACGTTTTTCTTGGCATTCTTTACGTCGAGCTTGACTCATATGAATATCCTCAGTCTATATAAACAATTACATAATAGAAAAACATCAGATATATTATATAAATGTTACAGATATTGTTGCATAATTAAAACAGATACACTTACTGGGGGACTATGAATTTGACTAGCTCGTAATTTACGTTCTTCCCTGGTAAGGTGGTCCATGTTCTGTATAAGAGTTTGATAATCTCTTCGTACTCGTTCTCTAAGGATAGCGTCATTGCCACGTCTCTTTGCACTGAGTCTTCGATTCTCAGCTAATCTGGTCTCTACACTTTCAGATTCCTGAACTTCACGTGCTAGATCCTCTGCATTTGGCTGTTTCATGAGATTTAAATTTAGCAACATTAATCTCTTTTAAATGTCTGATTATAGTTAATTTGAGTTTTACTTCATTAGTAAGATCCACTCGTTCCACCAATCCAACAGGTCTTTCATATGCATTTCTCTGTCTAGTGCTGTGATCATAAACTTGTACTTTGCTATCAGCTATAGATGTGTGATGTTTTGGTGTCTTTTTTATTTTACGAGATTCACTGCCGCCATCAGAGAAATACGAGGAATCATCACTTAATGAACTAGAACTGCTACTTGAATCTTGTTTGTAATCATCTGGATTGTACCTTAAAAAAGTGTGGCATATCTTTAATATAATTTGGGTTACTTTTACGATAATTATAAGAATAATGCAGGTAGTAATTTTATTTTTATTACCTAGCAACTTTATCAGCTTTCGACGGAATGCTGTTAACGGACGGTGTATTTCTACGAGGTTGTTGTTCATCGGAATCGCATGCGGCCGAAGTGCGTGGAAGCTTTGAAATATCTGTAACGCCTTTAGATTGAGCACGTTCTGGTGTTCGCTTTTGTTTTTGTAAACCAGATGGTCCTGCTTGTGGTGACGATGGTGCTTTTTCCTGAATCACATTTCTTATCGGTGATTTTGACTTTTGTGATTTTGAGGATGGCGCACTGACGGGTTGCGTTTGCTTCTTTTGCTGGACCTACCGTTTAAGTGTGTGATTGTTAATGAGATATTGATTATTTGCTAATTGTGATAAAAATTTAACGAACTTCTCCTTTCTTTAGGATCGTCTGTATGACACCTTTATGAAAGTTTGTACGCTTGTTGCTTAGTTTACTTGAATCCTTATCTTCCATTTCATTGGTATCAGAGGAATCTGTGGCTGGGTCGTTTACCTTGTTGGGTAAACTTGCAACCATAGCAGATCTTACATTTTCAATTTCCCGCACTTGACGAAGTCTTTCCTGCTGAGCGACATGTGGATCTTCCTTCTGTCATTATGGAAAAATGGTTTAAAGATTTTAAATATGAGTATGTCAAAAATACTGTCAATTTTGAAATCACATTGATTAATATTAAGGAGCTAAAATAGAGCTAAGGAGCTTATGATTTAATCTAATTGAAAATTACCTTCGACAGTTCCTTTGTACGTTGCATTGCTTCTTTACCACGTTCTACAGCTACAGCACGATTCTTCTTTTTCTCAGCTTCTACTGCTGCAAATACATCAGCCTGTAATGCAGCTGCAGCATGAGCCATCCCAATATCTTCCATCTCTTCTTGATATTTGGTTTGTAGATCAAGAATTTTTCTTTCATGAGCCTGGCGCAACTCTGACTTGCCATCCTTTTCAAGTTTGGATAACTCTTTTTGTGTCAAGTTCTTCGCTCTTTCTAATAATCTATTAGATATTTCTTTAGATTGCTGTCTGACCTGAAAAATGTACAACTTACTAAACTACCAGCATTTCTAGGTCCACATTAATGAAAATAGGACATTATAAAATGAATATTGGTTGAAAAATTTCTTTCTTCTTTTGAACTAAAACTATTCAATAAAAAATGCAATAGGTGTAGTAACTGGGAGAGGAAACACCAAGAATATAGGCAGAGTCAGATATTCAAACAGTAACAGAAAATTTTTCAATCTAAAATTACATTCACCATTTAAATTATCTATAATAAAAATAAGCATTATACAATGTGAAATAGCTTATAATCTGTGCTTGAATGTCACAATGATTAAAATAATAAAACAAATCATTTCCTGATACAGTCGCAACGCATAAAATTTCACTCTTAATTATTGAAAAAAAAAAACAATATATTTTAAATAATTAAATGCAATACAAAATTATTATTAATTGCATGATAAAAAAGAATTCAGTGACAGTGTTGATAAATAAATTAACAGTGAAAAAAGTGGCAATATGCAATCAAAACACGTCAAGAAAAGTGCAATGTATTATTTGATGTATCCAATTTACGTTGCAAATTTAAGCAAGAGTAAAAGTAGTAAAATTCTTAAATGTTTTCAAATATATTCCACCTGTTCGAGGCGTAACCTCCTTCGCCGATCTCTCTCGTTCTGTTTAATTAGATCTAAATCCGAAAGCACCATTCTTCTTCGACGAATACAAACTGGATTTCCACTAACTGTAACGTTGATAGACATATTTCAAGTTTAAAAATTCTGTTTTGTCATAACATTTTCCGTTAAGACATCTTCCCAAGTCAAATTCTAATAGCGGCCATTGACTTCTATCCGATCTCTCATAGAGCGTCCACCAACTACCATTCTCCCAGTCTATTAGTCGGTAAAATCACTTTATATACAGTTTTGTCGATAAAATCATTTCCATTAATCCATAAACAAAGACCGCAGTACACACGCCATCTTCCAGAAGCTGAGCATATGTAGCTTTCCAGAAAAAGTGAAGTTATTCTACATAGATTTTCAATCTATGGTCTTGTAGATAAACCAATGTACATTTTAAATGTCATTTATTTGATGAGAAAAAGAATGTATGATATTATGAAAACTTGTTTATTATCATACTCTAAATAATATTAAAGACGGAAATTAGTTATCCTAGAGTGAATACAACTATACGTACTTATATTGACGTATAGGATAAGGTTCAATAAAATGTATATCCAAGTAACATGGTACTTATATAAGTATATTTATATATTTATAATATATATGTATATAATAATTAATAAAATATAATGTTTAATAATGTTAATCGTATCTCTACAATATATATTATCATCTCGGTTCGTCAAGCGTCGCCGTCGTCGTCGTCACTCGTAAAAACTATCATTCGTTACAATCTTATATCCTGGATACTCTTAATAATTCCAATACAATTTTCTCCGAGAACATCCTGCTACAATTGATTAACAAATCATATAATTTAGAAAATATCTTGGACACATAGCAAAAACGTAAAAATCATTTGCGCAAGGATTCTATTAAAACGTATTAAATATAAATAAAAAATCTGTTCAGAAATTATTTAAAACTTTAAATTCATTGAAATTCTGTCTCAAATTAACGTGGTACCGCCACAGTCAACGTTGCACGTTTATAATATTAAAAACTCCTAGATTATAAAAAACTATAGCCAATTAATCCCAATTAATTGAAGTGATAATCACATTCGATCCAATCGCACGAGCAGCGTTGTGACGAGGACATTCTCGGACATCATTCATAACAACTTGATGTCGAAAGACTTACACAATGTTTTCTTGATGCGTAATGTTAGCGTGAGATTGTTTTAATTAAATTAACGAATTATCGTTCAAGATAGTCGTAGCGCGACGCGAGCATGTACTCCGATTACCCTGAAGCGTTGCGATGCGTCGCGCACGACAAATCCTTCTCCAACAAACACATAAGAGCAGGTCAGTGATGGACCCTTACTTGCCCACTGTAACCAGCAACAGACCACTAAGAGTCAAGTACTAGGCCTCTCTTATATGTTAGTTGGATCACGTAGTTACATGCTTAAAACCACGCTTAATTAGTCAATAAAATGTTATTCTCGATGTCATTAGCGTCGCCGTGAAACTAGCGACGCAAACGAGTCATAAAGAGAAGAAAAAAAATGTCCTCCGCCTCTCGATAAATTGTCTAATTGAGAAGCTGTCGCGAGTCGGGAGATCAAACGATTAATATTATCAAATCTAACTTTCAAAAGTACGTATTTCAAGGATTTTACGAATATAAATATTCTCTCAGACTCGTGACACTCTCCCGTTCTTATGACAGCGTTTCTCTATCGACAATCTGTATTTGATTTTCTATCCATTGTTACTAATTATTACAGGGACGCCGCAGTAGCGCCGTCGACGGAATTCTTGCGAAGCAACGGCGACGACTACACCACACTTTCATCCCGAGGCGTCTTATTCTCGTGAAAATATTGCGAAGCGGAAAGGAATTTAAAGAAAGTGAGGGAACAACAGATGCATAGTCCTTTACGACCAATGATCCAACGACCCAGTGATACAACATGATAATCTGATTCAATGAGTAGGTTCTTCGCGTGAGAAAAAGATGGTGTCACAATTCGACCGAGCACCAAAGGAAGAATCTCGACCAGTGAAATGTCACTTATTACAATTACGTCATCGCGTTATACGCATAAAGCGTTGGAGGATAAGAATTATAAAGAGGAGGAGAAAGACAGTTTAAGAGAAATGAGATTATGACGTATAATAAGGAAGAAGTGTGTGAGACAAGGGGACAAGGGCCGAGATGGGACACTCGGTTCTTTACTAGCGGTGCCATCTAACGACTAAGCTCGTCGCTAACCTAGCCACTAACTTGTTGCTACATAGATAGAAAACACGGCTGGTAAAAGTCGGTCGGTCGGTCTTGCAGCCCTCTAAAAGTACTTTATACTGATATTGATTAGTGGGCGCATGCGCCTTCCGTCATTACCGATGCGTGTTTACCTTCCTGTTTACCCGGCAGTCGAAATATTACAACCTCGCGCCAAAATTTGAACGCACCTTGTGGGTTATTGGTACATTGAAAATGCGCGAGGCGATTATATGTGCTATAAATATTATATGTATAAATATATATACGTATGTATATATATTTATATGTTTTTTACACGAATAGCATGAAATCTCAATCGCGGTATACACATTGAATGCAGGAGGACAAGACAGCGCCTTTCGCCTCCCGTATTTTTGTCATATCTCACATAACCTCCAATTATTACAGATTCCACTCACCACCCGATATACGGCATTGGCTTCGCACGGAGTATTGCAGCAATACCGATTAATTTATAGTTCAAAATTCATCGTGAAGTAAATAAATGATATAATAATATAATGACGTAATGCGCTATTTGTAAAATTAATAATATAATATATATAATATAATAATCAATTATATAATAATATAGTAACGAAGACGATGACGATGATGATACAATATAATAATAATAATAATAATAATATGTCTTTGCGCCGTACGGTCAACCTCGAGCAAAGGTCCTAGCGAGCACGAAAACCAGGAATTTCCGGTTCTCTCATCATACCAAAGACTTACATTAATGATTAATCTATTTTATGATGAACATTGGTATTATTTGGCTCGTAAGGACGATAAATCCAATGTGGCAGGCCTGCTCGACCTTAAGAACCGTTAACGGTCGACCGTATGGCTTTAATTGCATTTTCATTAAAATGATGAGATCGTTTGGTATGATGTATATATTATGCGCCCGAGCGCACGCGCAAGTGTACATTTTTTGTTTTTGTCTATGTGAATGGGAGGATATTTATGTACGGTATATATCGTCGAAGATTATTCAAGCCAAACCCACCAACTGAATCGAATCGTACGAATCAAATAGACACGCTAATAACAATTAGTGCGATCGGCTTAAACAACCCAGCTAATATACTTCTACGTAGACACGTGCAAAGTATTTTTCGTTTGCCTGTCTCTTTGAATTTTTCATCGGTAACAGCTTTTTTGTCAGCAGTCGCTTTGTGTATAGAATTTCATACTTCATACGAATATCCGTATGTAATAACCAGCTCGAAAATCTTTTAGGTTTCGTACCAGATACTTTAGAGCTTTCAGTTTCAACGAATACAATAGTTACTGTTGAGCGCGAACTTGTCACATTGTTTGTTTCTTGTTGTTTTCTCATTGCTTATTACTCAGTGTTGTCGGTAGCACGTCCACTCGGTGCATTCAGATTGAGCATAAGATGTGCGATATTCGTGATCATTTCTCACCCTTTAATTTGTTTTCTTATAAAACATGACCCAAAAAGGTCTCGAATTTCATTGAATCACGAAATCTTTCATAGTCATTCTCATTCTGGCGCAGGCACGCGTGATACTCAGTAATCAAGGATGATATTCCATTGTGGCACTCGTATGTACATTATGCCTTATATCCTATCGCTACATTAGGTCAGGTCACGTTTACATAAAAAGTCAAGCTGACGCAGATCGCGCGAGCGATTTACATTAATAGCTACTTTAATCACAAAGACAATCGTAGAAATTTTGGATTTTATTATCGTTCATCTCGACGCTTTATGTGGAACGTACCTTAGGGCGGTAGTAATTGCCATTCAAACTACATGCGCCACTTGCTAAAGTGGTGAGAGAGCGCGCATGATCTTAATCGCGCTACTTATGTATTGCGAACTCACATTATGGCTCGACTTAATGTAGGCCCGCACTTAGCCACGATTACTGATACGCTTATTGTTTTTTTTTTTTTTTTCCTTCAAAGTAATTGTACTTGATCTTAGTCGCTCCATCACGACATATTGTATTTCTCGTTTTCGCCTCTTCACGACAGAATGAACTTGACGACATTTGAGTGGTTCGATTTACGACATGGGAGACTCTCGAGATCAAGTTGTTTCATAATAATTAGGTGGGCGATTTTCATGAGACTTTTTAACAATTGTTATCAGTGGACGTGAGAGTCTTCAACGCGAAAAATCGGTTATATCGTATACGTCGCAAGCTCGTCTGTCGTGAGGATACGCCATTTTGATTTGAGCACTGTTGACCGCTAGATGGAATAATATTAAACTGTCGACGTTTAGCCGAATGATTTCGATCTTTCCGCTCGCGTGATGGCGACAATTTCGCGTGTAATTTGCGCCCGCAAAATGACGATTGTGCTCGACCTTATAAACTGACGATATCGAGACGTGTGAGTTGCGCGCATGACCCACGATGCCGTATAAATGTATAAGACGACGCCTTAACACGTTAGTTGCTTATGAACCTTGAACAATGGCGTCATCCATATTTTTTATTGTTTGTCTGGCAGTATAGAATTGGTGTATAAAAAATTTTTTTCGACTTTTTCTCGCTATCGTTACGCATTTCAGCCGATATATAGTCCTTCTTTCTTTTTTCAATTTTTTTTTTTCATTTTGTGAACCGGCTCAACGGACCCGAATAATTTAGATAAAATATCACAATTAGCTCTTCTTTATCGTTCTTATTCTTCCTAATGTCACTCATTGCCTCAAAGAGTTATTCGATATAGCGCAGACATTTTTTGAAAAATATCCTGAACTCTCGAGACGCTGATGTCGAACCGCGCCAGGCGCCTAATAGGAAGAAGCTCGTTGCATTTCGGTACGAGAGAATGATAACCAAGTCCCGGCCCGCAGATACTTGAATCACGCTGTATTTGTCCGAACATTCATGAACTATGATTGGAACACTCCTGGATTGCTGCTTGTCATGTTTGGAACAGCAGAACGCTGCCACGATTTACATCGGTGGCTGTAGCAGTGAATATTAAGACACCCCAAGCCTCGTTCATTCGTTACTTTAAAACTTTGATCTGGACGCGGGACTAGGTCTGGCCAAATTTGCGTGATATCCATCTCGACAAAGGCAATTCCGACGGGGTCGCGTGAGGGCCAGCCCCAACCGTCGTGAATCCGTCATGGGATTAGAATTTCCTAGGAGAGGTGTCTGGCTCTTAGTCAAGGAGTGGACAGCATTCGTGTTTAAGCGAAGGACGAAACCCTTCGAATGAAGAATAATTAGGCTGGGGAAGGGAGTGGAGGTCGATAGGTTCGAGGTTGGGCTGGCAGAAAATACCATATATAAGAAGGTTCTTTCAGCCATGCAAAAGATTAGTGCCGCGAGCGGCCGTTATCGGCCACTGGCGCGGCGGCCGGCGCAAGATGGCGGCCGGCGGGACGTTCAAAGCCGGCAAACTCCTATTTGACTTCTTTTCCTTGTAGCCTAATCGCCGAAGCGACTGCAGGCCTTCTTCCACTTGCACTGGGTACACCAGAGGTCACGATGCTCCATACCGTAAACCTTTCGACACTTCTTTGTTTCTCCCCGAATCCGCCTAGGAGACGCTGGCATTTTTGTTGATACTGTCAGCAAACCCATGTTAGACTGATACGCCAGCTGGAACGGTCGGGGCGACAGTTTCATGTGCTTGCTTGGTGTATTCTGGAGAACAAATATTACGAATGTGAATACCATCGAAATCTTATAGTATCGAAGGTAATAAATATACTGATCACTGCATACCGGAGTAGCGGAAGTGAAGGTATTACTCTTTTCTCGAATACCGACGGTAACGAGGCTGTCGGTAAGAATGGAAGATGGACTCGCTTCGAGGCGAAGCTGCTTCTGGTACTCAGGATCCTCGTGAGGTGGCCTTGCCATGTCCCGATGAGACATTGTCGGCGGAGAGCTCATGTGCTTCAGAGGAACCTCCTGATAATAAAACTCCTCTTCATGGTCCGACATGACGTCGTCTTCCTCGTTGTCGAAACCTTTTGATTTCTTAGGACTGTTCATAGAAGAAATAATCGGATTATACAAAATTATTAGAATTTCTCACTAGGCCTAGTAATATCAGTCGGTACTGATGACCTTCGATCAATAAGTTACTTTGATATATGTACGTCTTTGGATTGAGATCTCTTCTCGTCTGTTTGCTTATGGATCTTTCAACTTTCTAAGTTACTTGGATCAGCGTCTTTTAAGATGTTCCTTAATTATACATTGTCAAACTTTATTTCAAGAATTAGTAGTGATATATATATATATATACATATATTTTTTTTTGAGCTAAGGAGAAATAAGATCTCATTGAGAAAACTCACCCTAAGTGAAGCTGGCGTACGTGTTCCTCGATAAGAACACAGGTGGTTTTAATCTCTGAGCATCCAGGCCAGAAGCATTTGAAAACCGTCGTCGGATTAGCCTAAAACGAGAAAAAAAGAAATATTAATGCAAGATTATAGGACGAATGAATTAACGTAAAAAAACATGAAATCATCGCATATTGCGCCGTATAAAATCCTATCCGATGAACCTGTTACTCTTTATACGTGGCGCCATCTTTAAACTCAGTGGATAACCCCATCGCACGAAGAGTCATTGGACCAGATTAGATGGTATGCTCGGAACGTGACTCGGGATAACTCGAGTATCTCCGGCGAGACTCGACCGGTGTCGGATATAAAAATCGATGAGACTGGCCGGCCGGCTCCATGCTTCTTTGTTTATATGCTGAGACACGTGTTATTGATCCATGAGCAATTCTTGTCATTTTGTTTTACTCAAGGCAGGGCAGATCACGTCTTCGAAACTTTGTCAAGCCCTGACTCTCGAGATACCGCATGATTAAACTCTCAATGAAATTATCGCCATCGGCATTGTCGATGGAATTATTATCGAGCTATGCGGGTCTGAACAAAAGATAGGTTAGGTCCTCGAATTCCCTTAACTGGTCTACGCAGAGGCCATGATTACCACGGTTGCCTGAGTGCAACGACCGAAATCCAACAATCTCAGCTCATTTACCGCGCAAACGGTCAAACTACGAAAGCATTCCTGCGATATCGGCCTGGGAGCGTCATTATCAACGATACCATTATGTAAATCTAGTAAGCCGGGAAAATCAAAAATCACGGCATTATTTCGAAATTCTAATCTACGTTCATTACAGGGTCTAGAGAATACTTGAATATTTATATCTTTTTCAAATGGGGACCACTGTCTCATTACGTTACTGCTCATCACTGGCATTCGTGTTTCTGCATAATCTGCGTATTGCGCAATATTCCACGCTCCTCACATCCGTATACACACATTAATGTCGCCATTTCGATTATCAGTACACGAAGCCATTATCGTTCTCATCGAAACGAATCTAATGGCCTGTCAAAAGCGTGCGTGACGCTCAGCCGGCGTCACGAATTGGCACGACGATTCATTCTTATGGCCATTGTTATCGTTAATTTTAAAAGGGCCCGGCTTCATCTATGTATCTTTTTATCTCTTTTTCTCTCTCGTTCTCTCTCTCTCTCTCCGTCTCTCGGAGTCACTATCCCTCAAGGACCCTGGCTATTTCGTGACATCACCACTGAAACAGTACACGCGGGCCCGAACGGGCCGAAGTCAGCCAAGAGCATGGCAGCCATTGCTGGAGGTCACAGACCTTCTATGCCGACTGCCAGCCAATGCTCCCTCTGGCTCACTCTCTCGTTCTCTCCCAGTCTTCTCATTCCTCTCCCTTTTCCTTTGCTTTGCTTTGCTTTACTTTGCTTTGCTTTACTTCAGACAAGCAACGTTCCCTTCGAGTCTCTGCCGTCCTTCAGCTATCCCTCTGGCAACCGACGCCTCTCAATGCCATTCCCAATAACGAGAGACCCACGCCAGAAGAACTGATAGGTGTTCTCAAATGAAACGCTTGTCTTTCAGAAGGATGTCAGCGGCTCCGATAGACAGGATACTGTGAATATTCAGGAGAAACATCAGACCAGAGAGAAATTAGTGAAATACGTATCTGCTTTCTGTGATAAAAGTGCACCGTGCCCTTTGCATTCTTTCGTATATAATATTTTTAATGCGTTCCTTGGTTCGAAAGACAGCGATCTGTAGTGAAAGAATGAGAAATCCTAGGAAATATATGAATTCACTCGTAGATTATGTTATTATCAGGATCTATTGATGCTAGGATGTTATTTATGCGCTATTGTAGGTATAGTTATTATTTATGAACGTAGGTATTCATGCGTATTCATACCTTACCCGTTAAGACGCTTTTAACGAAACTAGCATAGTGCGCGTGCGCTAACGTAAATACTGGAAATCTTATTGGAACTGTTGCGCCATTGCGCACGCGCATAGAAATTCTAAGTGCGCGCATTCTCCGATAGAGGCGCGGGGACATGGAAAGTACGGACGTTGCACGTGATACGTATACTGGAGATCTCTGATTAATCTATGCACGTTACTAATCGGGATTCTATGAGGCGTAGTAGCTGAGAAAATTAATGACGGGCTGACGAAAATAAGAGGAATATCAGTAATAAACAGCGGCCATCCTGGTAGAGACAGCGATGACCAAGAATAATTCCGATGTGGCAACATCCAGGGCTTAAATAACCGGGCGATCTATAATTCAGCGCGCTGTACGTAGGGCCTATTACTACCACTCGTGCTGGTACAAGGGTGTGTGTACAGGCGTATGTACACGTGCGCGCGCGCTTCTCTCTATCTTTGCTGCGTACTAGTTCACGTGTTCGGACATGTGTGCAAATACGCGTACGTTACAAGAGTGTCAGTAGGGGTGTATGTACACACGCCATGTACCAGCATTCCGCCGGTAGAATATCATACTGACGAAATCGGCCGATCATCCCCGACAACGTCCGACAGCAATCGAGCATGCACGATCATTGGCGGAGAAACACGATTGTGGACGGAATCGTACGAATTAGTACGAAGACTTGAAATCGGCTCGAACCGATTGTTTCGAATTGCCTTTGGCCTCCATATTGTGCATCCGACTGTCTTATGATTCCATGTTGATTCTAATATACATACGCAGTTTACTACACGCACTGGTATTTTCCGTAAACAACAAGTACTCAGAGACACGCAATATGAAAATTCGATAGATCTTTGTTCAAGTAAGTATAACAGTGTTTTCATCTCTTTAAAAATATTTGAATATTTTTTATTAATGAAAATAGATTCTTTTGCAAATTTTGCAGAATGGTCAATTATGTACGTATTAAATGATGGCCTTCGTAGGTTCTACGTCTTAATTTTTCAAACGATCGTTAACCTAGATACTTTGAAAACAAAGAATGCCTTATCAGGAATCATTCGACGTGATACGACGAGGGTCATAGATTCTCAAGGTCGCGTGGCTTTGCAATTTCCAAGCATTACAAACAAAGAAGATGAACTTAACCACAAACACTCAAGATTATACCTAGCAGGTTTGAGATCTTTCGGCGAACTGGTATCTCGGCACATCAACCTCTCAAGGTTGTTAGGTCGAAACTCTCAGGAGTTGGGAGTCTTCAGAACAATTTCGATATTATCGAAACGGACAAAACAATTAACAAAAACGACTCCACTCGAAGGCATATATTTTCATATCATCGCCATAATAACAAATCACATATTGAGAAACATTTTATTTTTAGAAACTCCCACGGAAAGCCAACGAAAATTCGTTTCCTGACACCACCTTACAAAGAACCATTATTCCTTCGTTTTAATCGACACCCGTTACATCCACATTAAGCTGCACGAACATTGAAATCCTCGTATCGGAGTGGACACCACAAAATCTATACAATCTGCTTAATCTCTGAATGTAGCAGCATCTAAGTATCATACATCTATATACGCAGTGAACAAAGAAGGCCAAACGAGCAATTCGACAGCCTTGGCTTCCCTTTGAACTCGTGAATGTCAGAACTAGGAGTGGTAAAATATCTAGTACCATACTATATAGTAATAGTACCAGTTATACTATGAGCACAGCTTCAGGATCTCGTCGCACATGGCGATGGTTCATGGGCGATGGTGGTATCGTTGCTGTTCTCGAGGGAAGTAGGTAGTGGATTGGCCAAGGAGTGATGAGGGCTAAGGATGAGGTATCAAAGGGGCGAAGGGAATCGTGGCTTGGTGGCTGAAACGGGGACGAGAGGTGCAGGAGTGGCGGCACTCCGGCGAAGGGATGACGGTGCCGGGAGGAGTAGAGGGACTAGGAGGGAAAACAGGCAAGCAAGCAAGGCGGCAGCAGGGGCTGTATGCAGGAGGAGACTCAAGGTAGAGGCGCAAAGAGGGTCCAGGGTAACGCCCGGGGAACCAAAACAAACCAGACGGCTGTGTGTTGGCTTATACACGCGCAACGTGCTGTGCCGTGTGGTGAGGGTCGGACGTTGACCCATCTTAACACACCACTGCTCGCGCACGCACAGCGTTTTCTACGGGGTGGCCCCAGAAAAATCCATGGGGTTTTCGGCCGGTTGGTTTTATTCTTCTTTCGGGGGAACGCGGGGAGATTTGCTAGAACTATAAAGTTTGAAATTTAAATTGGATTTTGCATACTGTGGATTATTGCGATGGATTCTTGTTAAATTCAAATGGAAATCTAGATATTATATTTTCATACATTGAAAAATTGTTCATTATTATTTTTCAAACACTGTTAGATTGATATACTGAATGCCTGAGTCATCTTTAGGATTGTTAGAGGTACTTGATGTTATTTAGTATCACTAACAGCGACCTAGGTAAGTTGATTGAGGGTTAGAAACATGTTTTACTACAGACGAGTCCTGGTGAAAATATTGTAGACTGAGCGCAGTATTTTTTAACGATTTTAAGGATTTGTATTTGGACAGGAATTTTCTAAACTCAAAGGATGTACATGGATAAGTATACTAAGTGCATTTGGCTTTTGTATGACAGGAACGTAAGGGACTACAGGTTTTGGGAACAAAGGGACAAAGATTCAACTTCAGGGTAGTCAACGTGTTTTTGGTGACGTGCACGAGGGAAGGAAACAGAGAGACTAGAGAAGAATCGATGCAAGAGGGAAGCGAGTCTAACAAAGAAGCTCTGAATCCTTACTGAGGTTCGATGGCGTCCTCACCCGGATCCTCGTTCCCTTTGTCCCTACGGGAGAAACGCTTCCCGCAGCCGAAGGCCGTCGCGTCGATCGATCGCTATGTAAACTCGCCCCATTCTCGTGAAAATTGGTTGGATAGCGCAGTATAGGCGCGATAAAACAAAGAGCTAAGGTCACTTGCTACTTTCGGAAAAGCTTTTTGGCAATGTCCTTCACTTTAGATTTACGCCTTTCTACTTCCCGGTTCGTACTGTATCCTTGATTTTTAAAATATTTATAGTCCTTGAAGATGTTCGATGAATTTTGGTTGTGTTTCTTTCCTTGAAAAATGTTATTTATCGAGACGTGTTTCAAGTTCGTCAGCAGCTTCCTGTTTTTGTGGATACTGCTGGAAACCAGAAGGAAGTCGATTTATGTTTTTATGAGGTTTGTCGAGAATACCATAAAGACAATAACAGAGTCTTGACCAAGGATTCAATGTTTTTGGTAGTGATTTTGAAGACACGAGATTTCACCGAGTCTCTAAATACTTAACGGACGTCTGGGGTCAGAATGACCCCCCACGTGAAGTGTGATCCTTATGGAAACTTTACGGAAGTGTGACTGTTAAAGGTTAGTCTCCATAGATTTCTGCGATAATTGGAAATTCCAAACTCTGGTAAATCGGTTAGAGTATAATCGGACCGGAAGTCAATGATGCCCGTTAGCTCGGTCAAGCTAGTCGACCAAGCGTTGCGAGTTTCCATCGGTAATAGCAAAAGAGAAAAAAAAGTCAAGAACTCGAGTTGCTGTACACGATTTAAAAGAACCATAAATCGTTGCAGCGATTTGCAGCATCGAGCTAAACGCAATGAAATCAAAGGCATTCAAACCAAAGTGCTCGTTAGATCCAGAATTTCCATATTTTCAAAAGAAGTGTCTATCGTTTGTGACGGGGTCAAAGAGCATTTTGCAGCGCGTCATCGTTTTCACAGTCAATCGTGAAAATGGTAAAAGGGTCGAACGCTTACGAAAATAACCGAGATTAACCGAGCGTCGCACGAAGGTTACCGAAGGGTTCCGAGTGAGCAACGCGCGGGAGAGAGTTGACGCATGCGCAGTGTCCTTGTTTACATGGTCATTACAACTCCGAACGCGGGGCTATGACAAGCTGGGATCGTAGGACGACCGAAGCGATGCAGAGAAACGAAGAAAACAAGGGAAGCGAAGTTAACCAGAGGCGCAAATTGCCATGACGCTGAATCACCTCAGCCTCGACGAC
Organism: Syrista parreyssii; assembly: GCA_030142615.1. NCBI lineage: Eukaryota > Metazoa > Arthropoda > Insecta > Hymenoptera > Cephidae > Syrista > Syrista parreyssii. The sequence continues at coordinate 818,151 of JARQTG010000032.1, forward strand.
TTATCGCTACTTATATCTTGCGATCTCTCTCCTAAGGTAAAGCTACGTAGCTATGCCGCTCTCGACACTCCCGATTATCCCGTCGGATAAGAAACGGTTGCATTCGAATTGAGCGCAGTGCGCAATTACGCCGCTACGCTCGCAATGGCGCTGCACGAAGATTTCAATCTCTTCAGGTTAGTAACAGTGCGTTCTATGGAAAATGTTGGAAAATCACTAGGATTTTCCCACCAATAAGAAAACGTTACATTCTCCTTTATGGACAACCATGATTGATGTGACCCAAAACTTTACTGGTCTAATCGTTCGTTTTATTGTTAGTCTCAAAAACAAAATTACGCCCTATCTTTCATTACGAATCGCTTTTTTATCTCTAACAAGAATATATCCTATGTCTTTTACTTTCATTGATATCTCAAAATATTCGCGATTGCTTCCACGTAAATACGTAGCGCTTCCACGAGGCGACGTTACTCGTAAACAAACGTGGCGTCGCGCGCAGCTCTCGCGCGTCAATATTTTCAATGAGCACGAACGTCGTGAGTTGCTGACGTTACTATGGCCCGATTCTATTTTTACACAACGCCTAGGAAGTGCGATGAGATTTCGAGGATATTATGACTCTAGGTCACTGTTAGTGTGATTTGTACACGATGGAATGCCAATCGCCACCATTTCGGTATGTGCGTAACACGCTTCGCTCTTTGCCATCTTCGGAAAACTTGAATAACGTATTTTGATCCGTTGTTCGCGTAACGTAATGTAAATGATTTCGTAGGCACTTTAAACCTTGGTGTACCATAAATAGTTCTTGGAACGTATAGCACAATCTGTATATAAGTCGCCATCTTGGTCATCGGTCAGACGCCATATGTTGCTACAAGCTCGTACAAAAAGCATCCAATAGTAATTCATAGACAAACTTTTATTTGAATAATAAAAACGAAAATTCCTATACAGTATTTTTATTGGAAACACCGTTGTCCTTTGCATAATAAAATTAAGATAAGATTATGACAAAATACGTTTAACCGTGTATCCGTCCGCGGATGGACGAAAACATTAATACAAAAACGAAAGCAGTATGATTCAACAGAACGAACCGACAAAACAAAGATTTCACATTCGCGCGTTGGAGTAAGCACGAAACAAGGAAGACTGTTTCTATTTTTTTCGACGACGCAGGTGACGCCATTCAACGTGCGTCATTGGCGATCCGTTGATCTGACGGCTTCTGTATACCCTTAGCCACCTCCGCGTTGTACAGAAGATCCAATAGCAAATCGTGATGTCAGAGTCACGATAACAGCGAGGAGCCCCGAAAAAATTGTACAAGATTTCAAAACGAAAACTCGGACATTACAAGTCAAATTGTTTGTTTATCAATAAATCTAAATAAAAAGTCCACCATTACGTCGTACGCATACTGGTAATAAGTAAGTTATTGATACTGATGTCATCATAGGAGTCAATCGACCCTGGGATCAACACGGAAAATTCTGATAAGCAAATCAACACCCGTTAACAGCTCGAACTAAAAAAACCAAGCCGTAAATTGCGTTTCGCAATAAGAAGCAAAGATGAAGGATTTTATATAAAAAGAAAAGTGTATGAAAATTCTATAATTATATAAATTCGAAGAGCTACGAAGACTCTCATGAGTATGAATTTGTATCTTATCAGATATCAAATTGACATCTCATACGGGTTCGCTGAAGATATTTTTACAGGCTTGTCAAAGAAAAGAAAAATCTATCAAGGTACAGGGCAGTCAATGTGACTAACCGACATTGATACACAGGCAATGTGTTACTCTTATCGTTACGTAAACCAAGCCCGAAGGGCGCTCTGGAATTTGGCGTGTCTCGACCTCGTGCGTTTGCCGCTTGGGTTCCTAAATAAAACCGAGCGAAAAACTATCCAAGCATCGCCGGGCCGCGTCTCTTGGAGCTTGAGTCTAGCCTAGCTTGAGGCAACGTTTCCGTCTACCTCCCACTCTCCATCCAGCCGAACCACCATTGCCAGCCGTACTAGTGGCTTCGCTCGCTCATTCTCAACCCACTGGCTCACCTCCTCCCAACCTCCTCGCCATTTCTCAACTATCGTATCATCGTACTATGCTTATTTTTCTACTAACGCATACGAGATGCGTAGGTATTCACACACTAACCACGTGACAACTCGAGCTCGTATTCCGTCGCGTGATTTCGGCTTTACACGAGTAACAGAACTTTACTCTTCGCTCGCTGATCTTTCTGACGTACGACCATTCGATTCCAGGGCAATGACTTTTTTTTTTATTTCACACTGGAAGTATCCATTAATAGTTTGAATTTTGGATACGTGTTAACGGCGGATATACGCGTATACAGATTTTTACGTGCTTTCAAACACGTCACGAAGGAACGTATAAGGTTGATATATTTCATTGGCCGGATATCGTTATTGGAAATAGATTAAATTTCCGGGACAGATCTTGCACGGCACTTTGAATTCTATTATTTTCAGTGTTGTTTGATATAGCATTTTTTTTCACATGCTCTCGCGGTTACGTGATGGACGCTTAGGTATCTTAGAGTGGGAAATTATTACGGCTTATACGAGAGTGGCAAAAAACGAAGATTGGCATAGTAAGAAGCGTGGAATTGCTTACGCATGGAAATATATGAGCGTTATTGAGGTCAATGCTCGGATTCTTAAGTATCCATACGAGCAATATAATAAAACCGTCTATTTAGTTTTCGTATGCTGCTCACTATAGAAGTAGGTATGTTAGTCATTATCTACGTCATGCGCCATCTATGTTTTCCTTTGTCTACTTTTTGTCACGCTGTTACTCACAGGAATGAATACGTACGTATCGTGATCATCAGCTACTGAACCGAGCAATAAATAAATAATGAATTTTTCGTGTATCACGCGTATACATAAATCATTTATTTTCAAAATTCTCGCGAGCTTAACAATAATAGATGGTGTTCGACTATATTTGTTAAAAAAAATATTTCTATCAACACCGTCGACCCAAATCCAAAGGTCGATTAACATTTGAAAATAAGAAATGTCTTGAAGAAAAAAAAATAACGATAAGTGAAAATTACAGCTCGGGGCTATTGAAAAAAAAATTTTTTTTAGGCTGATCTTAACCTAACACATAATGGCCATTGGGGTCTAAGTGCAAGCACACAGCGTGACTAAGTTTTATAATAAGATCCAAAAATTTGGAAAACAAGGTGAACAAGCAATTACTTAGTAACAGGCTGGATTTCGTTTGATGCGATATTATTTTTAACGACATAATTACAAAAAGCCACAAATATGTGTACATAGGTATAGTACACAAGGCACAAATGTACGTATACGTATGTTTATATTGGTAGAAGATATCGAAGCTACAGGCCGACACGTTATCACCCAATTGGCTAGCGACTCTCGCTCCCGTAATCTATCGGACAAAAAAGGTCGAAGACCCAAACGAAGGTCGCGCGACGACGAGACTGACGACAGCGTCGGGAACTACGTTGATGATGACATGCGCAGCAGTTACGACGTCGACGAATCGAATTACAGCAAACGTAGATATTCGTAAAGATAAATCTTTCGCGAACGAATTTGATTCGTGGTTTAATAAATGACACGTTTTTGTGAAATATTCATATCCAAGAGTGACGTAACGTTGTACGAGTTAATTAACACTAATAAAGATTGCACTTCGAATATTAGAATAATAGACCTAATAATTGCTCATTATTATTTCGATGAATTTTTCTATAGATAATTTTGAAATTCAAATTCGGAATGAATAATTTATGCAATATTGAGAACATTGTAAATTACATCGATTAGATTGTTGGTCATTCTTGATTGACTGTCAACCAGAAATTGAAGGTTATGTCATTATGTATTCTTTGAATTTCTCTCCAAGCTCCTAGTATACAAGATTCGTCTAGGTAGCCTATCACGTACATAACGTTTAGCTTGCACGACCTTCAACAAGCCACTAGGGTTATCCGGCGTTCGAAACTTTTTATCGAGGTTGTTATTCGCCGGTACGGCTCTTGTACCTGCTTTATAATACATCTGGTATCTTCTAATTTTTCAGTTACGAAAACTCAGAACTCCACAACTGTCGGGACAAACATGGAACGATAACACTCTTTATAAACATGCTGATATATACATGTATACACAGACATACAGGTCTCCGCAAATCGCATAAACATATTTGTAATCTCTTCCGCATTATAGGTAGTCAAATGCGTACTTTGACGGTAAACAAATAATAATAAGATAAGAAAATTCGTAGAGGAAAGAATGAATCTTCGAAGTAGAGTACTATATATTCTAATTATAACCGTCGTATGTGTACATATGTGTACTACTGACAAATTCGCGTAGAATCTACTGCGCGATTGCTGCCATCTGGTATCGCGAATGCGTAGTACATAACGCAAAGAATTACTGTCGAGATAGTAAGACAGTTGTAGATCGCATACTTGATAGCACAAGGTTAATACATAATAGAGTAGCAGGTAATTGCCGCAAATAGAAGTGAACCTTAAAAAAAGTTCCAAAAGATAAGCACGAGAAGTACAGAGAGCGCCGAGTTCTTATCAATCGGTAAGTTCGTTCAATTGTCCTCGACCGGAAGTGAATGAGCGATGGAGATTAACGATGACGAACGTCATCCAAGGTGAAATACCTTATCTCCGTCGGTAAGGATTAACGGACGATCAACAGATACCCCAACCTAACATAACCTTAAAAGTTCAAGTTTTCCGACGTGTTCAAAGCAAATAATATCCAGGCGTGTCGAATGTAGCAGACAAAACATTTCAGCCAGACAGCGGAGTCTGCTTGCTAGTCATTTGAACCAATGTAAAATTGATACTCGGTGTCAGGGGACTTTTGAGGGTTAGGACCTCGTTATCCCTTAAGCTCGAAGAGAAAGAAAAATCTATTAGAAACCAGACGCGAAAGCGTCTGGCTCGTCAGACGGCTCGTCTATATCGATCGTTAAAGTACGTCAAGTCAAGGTCATCCGGGGCCGACGCGACGAGATCGCAAATTTTCGACAGTGGCGCCCTCACGAGTAACACTGCGCCTTCTGCCGCAAACCTCACGACCAATTCCCCACCAGCTTCTACTTGCAACAAGCACACGGTACAAGGAGAGGGGGACAGCCTTCGCAAGGATAACGTTAACCTAGGGCAGGACTATTGCGCGGCGGGCCTTTCGCGAATTATCTAACGGTCGACCCGTAACCTAACCTAACTCAACGGCATCGTGCAATCTAGATTCACCGACTTTTGCCGGAGCAATTTCAGCCGTGAGCCATCGTCGTATTGAACGTACGACATGTGGCTAGGAAGCCCGGACTTATTTTCTACGTTCAAATTACTACAGGTTAGGTAGGAAGGAAGAATAATTTTTGTGGGGTCTGTTTATCTAATCTGTGATTGCATAAGAGAAATAAAAGTAGCTAATACACCGATAAGAGAATTTTGTTATTGGCAATAGTCACGTGATGTTTTGTATCGTATTTTTTATGTATACTTCAATTCGGCTGTTTTCAATGTTCCACATAATCTCATGGAATTGTGCGTGTTGCGCAGTAAGCACGACGAGTTTTGGCCGAGAATCCGGGTTGCGATATAGTCCGTTAGTCCAGTGGGGGTAATGACGACTTGCTGGAACTTCTATGCTAGTAATTTCGCACGTTGCCCAACGCCATCTACAGCCTCGTAGTATTTCGTGAATCGTCTAACCCGAATTCCATGGCTCTAACCGTTAGGTTTATATACCCAGCCAGGATGATACTTGCCAAATCATTACGACTACACCGATAATAATAATTCTCTGTCGTTTCCTAAATTGAGAAATCTCTAATGAGACATATATTAACAGATAACCTTATCTAGAAAATATTTTTTTTTTCCTCAAATTTAGAATCATCCACTCTGATTTTTATGTTACACAATTTTACCCTACAATATATATCTTAGCTAACGATTGATACTGTCATACCTCGTAGTATCCTCGATATCATCGATCGAACCCAGTGCACTAATCTAATGAAAAATAACCATCTGATATCGTCATATGTGACAGTCATGCCTAACTGTCTAACGAGAGCCGATTTATCGTAATACAAAACCGTGATACACTTTACCTCGGAGACCCATGACACTGCACATGTGTAATATTAACCTTGATAAAAAAGAATAAAAAAAAATGATTTTCAAATTAGTACTTTTTGAATTTGACATAATAATATTAAAGCTAATTATTTTTCACGTCATTTTACTTCGTTCGAATAATCATCCACTGTACATTCGTATCGTCATGGTTGCCAGGGACGAGCAATATCAGCTGATAAGTCACACGTGATCAGATGTCTAATGTAATATATTAAATCAGACACCTTGTTAAGTAACGCTGCAGGGTTTGCCTCTCCCAAAGCTACGAGCTTATCGGCAGCTGATTGTCGTTGCAGCTGTGATAGCAATGACGTCCAAAGCCGTCCAACTCGCAGAATGGGAAGTGGAGAATTCGGCTTGGCATTCGCTGCCAAAAAATGTAGGCCAAGTAACGCGATTCTAGAGAAAGTCAGCTGGCTGTGCCGAGTACCGGTGTCGACATACTATTTACGCAAGAAGCTCGCGCGAATGCGGTTACTCGCGCGAGCGACTAATTCGTTAACACGCGACGAATAATACCCAGGGATTTATCGACTGCGCGAGCGTTGGCAAAGATTCAAAGAAATAAAAGAAAAGCCACAACAGACATAATTCCTTGCATTCTGTTTTAAATGACATCGAATTAACTGCTGCGCATTGCAGGGCCGTGCCTACGCGAAGAGTCGCCCCGACAAAGAAATTACAAATAAAATTTTTCTTCCCCCTCACGCAATTCCTTGCACATTCCTTTTCCCTCTCTCGCGAGTGAGAATCATCGAAAAAAGCGAAAGTTCATGATTTCACTGTAATCCACGATGATCACGGGTGTTAGTGAATCCTTGGAGTAAAAGTCTGGCCTAGAGTAGCGTCGCTACCAGCACTAGTCTCGCTGCGTTAACTTTCTCGTTTGACTTTCGTATTCCATGCGCAATAGTCTCGAAGTCCCCGAGTCACCGGCGGCACGTAATATTTCATCCCGAGCTACGGAAACGATCGGTTTCTATGTATCGATTATATAATCGAACCTGAGAGTGCTGGAAAATAATGTTTTGCTTAGAAGCGTATACGGTAGCGGCTATTATAGAAACGCGCCTGATTCATCGCCAGGAACAGCGACGTCCGCAACGTGATAATCGGGCATGAGGATACGGCTGTTAAGTCGCGTTCTTGAAATAGAAACGATATTTTCGGGCGACGTACGTTTATCGCGATTATGCTAATCGGTCTGGTATATTTAGCATGTCCGCGGCTTCTATGTCGTGTTAGGAGCTGCTCACGTCGCGGATGTTGCCAAGACGGGATGAACCGAAATCCGTGCACCTGTATTATTGTCAAAGGTCAAAGACCATACGAAAGACAAGTATAAAGAGAGTACAGGAAACGTCTATATAAATACTGCAAATTTCTTCCCGTCAATCTTTAACCTCAAAATGCATTAACCAACGACCGATGACGATTTTACGTTTCACTCGTGAGTGCGTGAAAAATCAGTACCACAGAAAACATAGGTAACAACGCACGTGTGCATCTGAACGAATAAAACGAATGCTTCGATATTTGACCAATAGGAGCATCAGGGGGGAATTTTACGACTGAGGTCGTAGTTACGTGAGTCAGGTGGCTCGAGGAAGAAAAACCGTGGGATCATTCAGGCAGGATCAAGGATTCTTTATTGCACGTCCGAGAGACAAAGGAATAAAGAAGAAAAGGAGCAACCAGGACCTAGGCTAAGGAACAGCCCGAATCGTATATAACTTCCATCTCCATTGGCGACGGGTTCTTCACCTCCTCCCGTCGAGCTACCAGTCCCAGTGGTTGACTGCTGAAATTCGCAAGCGCCTGACCTTGACTCTCTCGTGCGCAAAATTCTAACGGTCTGCCTAACCTAGCTCAACCCAACCGAGCATGGAAAGTGTGCTGCTGATATGTGTGTGTAACGCGGCACCATTAGACTTGGAACAAAGTGACGTCCCGTTTCGAATCTAACGCATGCAGACACTAAACGTGCATCGTTACCAATGAATCTTACGCGTCTGCGCGTGTAATGAATTGCACAATTTTAGGTAACAGACTACAAGTCTTTTTTGAATGACAAAAAAAAATGTTGTCGGAAGATCGAAGTGGATCGTGAAAAAAAAAGTGCAGACTTAAAGCTTTAAGCTTGGTACACACAGCAAGTAGGATATTCAGCGACGACTCTTGATAACCTTCGTACGTCAATTTTATTACGCGCGATAACAGAATACAATGAAATTGAGATACGAAACCAATGCGATCGTATAATTGTGTGCATATCAATAAATCGCCACAGTCACGCTTATTGATATCGCCTGTGATCTTGAATCTTGACGAGATAAAAAATTCGATTTCTTAAAAACCACCACGTTGAAAACCAATGAACGTGGATTGCGTACACAAGGATAAAACGTGTCAATTAACCAAGTGTACGTAGACATACAAAAAATTGACGCAAACACGGATCTTTTCGACCGGCTACGCAAATATCTACGTCTATTGCAGATACCTACAATACCGACTGGTCTACGTTAAATATATGTATCTGCCTTGATATAATTCATAATCGATATCAGCTTAGTTACATACTTTTGACATTGTACAAACCACCGTAGAAATTCTATGACAATAATACTAATATCTATGACAGAGAACGCGAAGGGTGTCCCATAGTCAAGATCACGACTATTGTATACGTAAAGCGACGTGAGCGTCGAGACGCCCGGAATGGTTACGAATAGAAGGGAAGGAGAATAACAAAGCCAACGCGCAACGGTACGATGCGATAATCGTGTACCTACGATAATGGAGAATCACGCGTTACGTAACGACACCGACTCGACGCCACGTGACGCTAGAAATATTTACACCGAAGCTACTATAGATGGTAGACAGAATACGAGTATACGTGTACGTAGAACAGCGTGAAGAGTAAACGCGTAAAGGGAATAAATTGGACAAAGATAGTATGAAACAAGTCGGAAGGAGCGAGATAGGAGCACAGGGCAAAGGTTACGTCGCGACAGATGCTAGAGAGCCAAGAAGCGTTTCCTATCTGCGCAACGTTGGTCACGGCCAGCGAATAGCGTCACGCATCTGCCCACGCTGTGAATTGTTCTCCCCTCTAGCAGTCCTTTCGCGCGATGCCATACTTGGATCTGATGATAGTGGAAGGTTAGCAGTGTCGACTCCTGATCGACGGACCTGCCACAGCGTTATGAACGCAGGATCATGTACCTCGCTGATGATCATGATCACGTTGATGATCCCAGGACCAAGTCTGGTGCGAGGGTACATAAGCTGATGGGGGTCCGTGTTGATTTTCTATAGAGTGAAAAAGACGAAAATCTCAGAGGAGGAGACCCGCGTGACGAAGTGTTCGACGAGAATAAAGCACCCGGGGCTGAATTACCTACCTTAGCTGGCGCGTGCGTATTTATAAGAGGCTCCTTCTCGGCTGGCCAAGGCCAGCACGGTGAGCTCATCTTTGCATAACCCGACCTAACGCGAGCCAAGTTAACCCGACGTGGATCCGCGCCGTCTCGGTGCTGGGCTACTTGCGCGAAATCTACATTTCGCGAATGGCGGGAGCGTCGAACCTCGGCTATCGTAACTCCCGTTACTACACGTGGGACATACGTATGTAGGAGCAGCTGAGAAAATTCCATGAATGCCACGACGTACGAGAGTTTGATTACGATGTGTATTATTATTATTTTCTTTTCGTTCTTTTTTACTGCTTTTTTTGTCTCCATTCTCATTTCTATTCCGTTCTGTCTTCCGTTACGTACACCGACAGCAGAGACATTCGGTTGACGCGGTGCCTTTTTGTACTTGACTTCTAACGGTTGACAATGTCTTTTGTTCTTCTTGCTTTTAATTCACTTGTTACGTTTTTCTTCTTTTAATTTCTTTCGTTCCTTAGCTAGAGAAATGAACGCACCGATATCGTGTGCAAGTGTGCGCACGGACGTATGCATGCAAGTCCGTCAGTCACCTTGGCCCTGCCCTGTTGCCGGGCGCGGAAATATGTGCAGCATGGTATTGCAGCGGAGCACGTGGTGACGTAAGGCGGGCAGTTACGTAACGCAGTTGGCAATGTCATAACAACACAACGACAGCGAGGAGTCGCGTAATCGAATCGAACATTGTTTGCGACGCGAGACCCGGCATCTCGTTTTCTCCTATAAAGAATGGAAGCTTCGACCAAGGTTCACGCCCGCACGAAGGACACGTAGGTATACATAATTATTTCTTTTGTCCTACTTCTTTTTGGCCGTGCCAAGAGGTCAAAGGTCCACAGGAGAAATCTTCCCGCACGATCTACGTTACACCGTCGAATGCCTCTGTTATTACAGTTTAACGTATACGAGTGCAGAGCGCGATCTGTCGGACGACCGAGAAACAAAAACTGACGTCCACGCAGCTAGGCGAAATGTGTCTGAGACAGCATACATTTTCCCATGCGATTCCCAACGCCGTCTCGGAGACTTTTCCCCTACTTAGAAGATCATGAAAACTAAAGCGTACAAAATGAACGACTCGACAAGCACGACGAACGGCAAGGATGAAACTTTCTTCGTGAGTACCGTAAACTTTTATTTCTTGACGGCGACGTAGAAAAAAATAAAATAAAGGAAAGGAGACGATCTCTCCCAGTCTAACTAGAAGCCACTCGCCGACCCAGTGAAAGGCTTCCTTGTCAATCGACCACTAATAGAAACGCCCAATTTCCCTTCTACACCGGCGAACAAAGAAATGAACCCGTTATAACCCATCAGGATCAATTTGACTGCTTGCCGCATTGCAAGGACGAAAGTACAAGCCGATGCACTCGAGTTCAAACGTCCCTAGGCCAGACCGTCGTATAAAATGTGTCCATCCTCGCGCAACGTTTGTCACGTCGAGAGCTACGGCCAATTATAGAAATAAATCGCACGCATATGCAGCCGCAGCTCGCATCATAGATACTTTATGTACCACGAGGCATACAGCGCGTGCAGTTGTCAGGGCCGCGGTGACCTTAGGGCCGCCTTGGTGCCGCATAGCCAGCACTCCGACTCCGTTGACGGCCACGAGTTCTACCGAGTGTCTGGAAGTGGGGGGCCACGTGCCGTCAGTGACGTCACGACGCTCAGTGCATACACACAGAGCCAGCAAACTGCACACGAATCCACGGATATTGCATCCTGGCACGCTGCTGCGCCGTCCCCACCTCAGTCGTCCTCCACCACGGCCACCTCCTCCACGTGGCGTTGGCTTATCGCTACATACACTAACCTACATATAACGGACAGCCTGGTTCACGTTGGAACTTTGCACGTTAAATCTTTCCGTGTTCTATGCATTTTGGTGCATCATAGCACAAGCAGCGTAACCTTGATGCATCTACACCTAGACACTGTGTGTGCACTGTAGTAGCTATACAGATGTTTAAATATGGCTGAAGTCGCATTAGCCAGACCTGGCTTATTTATGCGTCTACAATTTGCGGCTGCAGTGCTAACTCGCGGTGCACTGTATACAAGGGTATAGAGATGCATCCCGTTATGCATGTCGTACATACGGCAAACCCTTATAATGCATACGTGACTGATATACGATTATTGGTACAGGTACAGTGGGTGTAGAAATGTCGTGGAACATATACAAGACTGATGCTTGCACTATTATTAAAGCTGTACTTTGTGCACGGAGTGTATAGCCCGGTACACTATTACATTCTGTTTAAGCTATCCTATAGAAAAGTAGTAGCTTTCGTAAATATTGCTTATTCACGAATAAAAATTGTATGTACCGAGCATGTATTATAGTAGGGATCTATTAGTGCAGTTTATTGTTACCATTTTACCGTAGCTATACACTGCCGTTATAAGTTTCCCTTATATTGATACATTCAATGGCTCGTCGCGGTACGACTTCAATTTCACTAGCAATATATTGCCACGTGCGCTATGGAGGATACACGCGGCATTCTCCTTAATAGTAAATAGTGGAATGGCGTAGCGGTGTTATTAAACAGGAAAGTGTCGTCTCTATGGAATAGTAAATGAATATATAGTACATGAGAAATATTCGTGCCGCCATTACGATGCTAACGACGACTCGTGTACGTTAACTGAGGATGAAAGTGTTCGAAGGCATTGAATTATTATTGATTGGTAATGTAACGTCGTGTATTGCGCTATACGCAAAGCAGAGTGCATAAAGTGCATTGAGCAGGAAGCGTGTCGCAATTGTCGACTTGGTCGGCACTTCCGGTATTCGTATATCCCCCACCCTTATACCGTACTCCACTACGGGTGGATGCTTCGTGCGATTTATGTATTGCAGAATTACTTAGAGGATTCCAAATATCACTGATACTAGTGATTGGCTCGTTAAGCGATTGACGTTTAATGGTTTGGATAAAAAGAATTCGAGACATAGCAAACGCGCTGTGAACTTTTTCACTGGTTCGGATGTTATAGGCACTTCCGGTATGCTGGAAGGGCTATTGTTAAGTTTGAAAAAAATTAAAGTCAGTTCCTATTGTAATACGATGTTCGATACGCTCCTCGAAGTTCAGGTTTTCTTTACCGACGGTCCTTTGACATTTTTCATTATATCGTCCTGTCAGTGATTTTGATTAAAGTGAAACCAGCTGACTTACCTGGTCGCTCTCGAAGGTCGAACAGGCACTGGTTCCGTCCTCGATGAGGTCCCGGTTGACCTTGGCTCGAATCTGAAAGGATAGATAAATGATAGTGTCAGTATGGTGATAAGTGCAAAATCATTTAATTCTCACTGCTGTGTTATGATTTATTACATGTGCTCATTATCATATATTAAGTACGGTAGTACTACTAGTACTATATTGTATAATATATGTACTTGGCTCTGGCGCGCCAATTTTTCATTTCACGGTTCGAGATTATCAAGCAGGTAAATACTTGGGTAGTAGCCAGCCTAAGCTAGATAGGGTACAACGCGAGAGCCAGATTACGAAACGCTCGAAAGCGCCTTTTTTATTTCCCCACGGCAACGTCGCTGAAAGGAGAAAACTAGTTTCTAGCCGGTGGATCGATCGATAAAGATCAATTATTCTACATTCAGTACCGCACCGTGAACGAATCGAGAGTGCCAATCTTGATCGGTTGCGTTCCGAATGAACGGTCGCAATTCCCTGTTTTATAAAAATTTCTTTTTATTCGAGCATCCCACCCGCCTTGTGTATCCACGACACATACATTTTGATTACGGAACCAATTTCCTTACGGGAAGAATTCTATTGATATTTACAGTTACGCGTGATGTGCATCCAATCGATATTCTCTATTTTCTTTTTCAGTTCTCAATCAAAAATTCTTACTTCGACCAACGAGAAGAAACATTGGAAATTTCCTGAGCCTCGGCGAACTGACTTGAGATCTGCTTTAATTGAATTCAAACGAATTCGTAGCGCGCGTAGGTCGATTATCAGGGTGCAAGGTTACCGACTAGTAGCAACCTTTGTCCCTAAACTAGCTTACGTAACCGACGTCTGCTTGATTATAATAATTAATTATAATTATTGCTGATATTATTCTCAGGGTTATTTTTATCATTATCGTTAACATTGTCTGCGATTAGAACCATTCGACAGGCAGCGGTTACGCCAGTTGTCTTTCACTTGTTCTCCAACTGCATCCACCAGATGACACTGGCATTGATAACGATTCTAATGGTAATGCCAACTCTCGATATAGATAATGGCAGGTAGTGTAACGGTAACGACGTAGGAAGTTATGATGATCCATATATACCGATACTGTTGACATTATTATTATCATCGACAATCATAATAAATGTTTAACGCCGTAACGCATATTCTCATTAAGGAGCACATTGAGGAAGTCGCAGTAAGACTTGGCCTCGAGTTTCGGTCGTCGCAGTTGGATGTCTGAATAAAATTGGTTCCTTGGCATCGAGTAGATCAGTTGGCAGTGTCCACGGTTCCCATTTGGATCGAATTGCGGCTTTAATATTCCTTACTTGAGTTAAATCAGGATTCCTATGATATTTACAAGTCGCCGTAAATGTCTCAATAAATCGTAATATACTTTTGTAACCAGTTATGTGTGTTACCAACCTTCTTTTTACGCGGATGATGTTCCTCCAGGTAGTCAGGCACGATACCCTCGTCCAGGGTGGTCATAGATCCTGGTGTACTACCGGATGAAGAACCCGAGGCGTTATGTTGGTACTGATGATGATGATGACGATGATGATGATGATGGACAGTAGCCTGAAGCCCCGTGGTAGGGTTTGCAGGGTGCGCGGAATGACCGCCGGTTGTTGATGGCCATAAGGAATCAGCCGTTGGAGCACCTTCGTCGCTCAATGGAGGACTCGGCGTACCACTTCTCCAGGAGGCGCCGCTGCTGCTGCTGCTGCTGTTCGACGTGCCTCCTGCACCTGGTGAACCGACTACGACGCCACCTCGTCCTCCCCAGGAGCCTTGAGGATTTTTGAAATGAAAAAATAATCAATTAATCACTGTAACCGCGCTATGGATTTTGACAATTTTTTAATTATTAAGTCCTAAAGCTCTGCTTGTAATATGGTAGTGATCGAGATCTTGAAAAGGGTAATTGAAATTTAGTCGTTGATTGATTTATTAAATTATTATAGCAGTTCAGTAAATTTGTCCAGTTCCTCGAGATCTATGATTGCTTCAATTATTCATACAGCTCGGCTGTGGAAATATATTTTATGAGATTAAATAATTAATCTTCTATTGTACTACTGCAGTTCAAAGAAATACGTGCTTCCACGTAATGATAGACGGCAATATGATTCTGTCGATAACGTGCCTTGTCAGCGTTTCCAAAACAAGAAAATTATCACGACATTCCTAAAGATCGATCCACAATGGGTCGTTAAGATGGACTTTGTCCAAGTAAAATTATCCGGGTCGAAGTTCGGTTCGACTAATAACGTAACGGGATATAATAAAATTGCCAAACAGTACTCGTATACCTTCAAGGGATATTTTGAAAGACGCATAACAATTGCATATACACATGACGGGACGAAGACGTTATTTTTAATCGGCACGAGGTAATCGATTGGCACGAAATCAATCAGCAGCGCAGATGATCCTTGACCTTTGATTCACAATTCATGGAAGGTTCCCGGTGCCAAGAGAATTCAAAGGAATTCATTGGCCAAGCGGATACGTTCTATCCCTTTGGGCAATTCTCACGAGGTAATCAACTTCCTGCCGATACTTGGAATTTTTATTAAACATTTTCCCGTACAGAGATCCGCTACGTTTGTCCTTATAGTAATTTTGTTCTAAAATTTTTTCAATATCCAACTACTACAATAACCGCCATATACACAGAAGTCAGAAGTCACTTTGCAGAATCCCAACTCGATTCCATCGCAAGGACTGAAGACCTGAAGCACAAGATGGTTCAGTATCCGATGTAAAAGTATAAAATTGACATCCACTTTTAGTGCAAGTAGGTTGGTACCACCATTTCCATAGTAGCAACTCTATAATTTTCCTGATTCTTCACGCGATCTAGTAATAAATTCGCAAATAGTCCTAACTCAAGTGCATATAGAGTCGCGCCTGAATTGGCATCGAGTTGTAGAACTCTGACTCTTCTTATACATTGTAATTTTCTGCAGTTTCTTTAGCTGCTACCACGTTACCGTTAGCCAGACTGAATCATAATAAAGCGTCTTGCAAGACGCCTCCCAGGTACGACAGTGCTTTTCTAACCTAGAAAATAAAGCGTCTATACTATAGTCATTGATACTAACCATAGTTTTGTTGGCAGTGAAGTGGCAGAGGGTTGTGAGGACTATGAGGTGAACACGATAGGGACATGAGAACAAGAGCGGCCGTACACTCGTCCATGCAATCACCACGTTCATTGGTGCGACAACCCTCGCGACCACAACCATGAGGATTCCATCCGATGTGTGTAACACCGTGATGCCCGCTACTTCCGGGAACGATGCCTCCGATATTTCCTGAGCCTAGACCTATGCTGATGCCACCTCCGCTACCACCGTACGAACGCTCCGAATCGTTGCTGGAACTGGGACGTCGTTTTCGGGATCTGAAACATGGTAAGATTAAATTAGTAAAAATTTGTGTGCAAAAAAGATTGGATGACAATAAGAAAAAAAATTTTCAGTCGACTCTGACACGAGAAATTTTATAATATTTCTTTAGAGTACGATAAGCTTCTGTTGCGATACGTAATACAGTTCTCACGTTTGTCTCGGATATTAAACATTCGTACGAATTCGTTGAGTGAGAGTAAAGGGAATTTAAACGAGGCCAACCAGCCCAAGCGCTAGAATGTGTAGGTACATGTCGCAACGTAATGACGATCGGCAAGGTGCAGCTAATCTGTCATGAGATAAGACCGGTGCAGCCCTCAACCGCAAACAGCATACAGCCTTAATGCTCGGTCCACTGGTCATTCGGGTCCCGTTTGCGCCAGAACGTTCTAGACCCACATAGAGATCATCATCAGATTGCTGTAGAGTCGATTCCAACTGCCATAGAGCTGGCCCTTCTAACCTTTCATTTGTAAACGCCACAAGCGCCACTGGTGCCAGTTACGCGAACTTCACCGCTAGCCGTATCGAAGGAATTTTCTTTATCGTCAAGTCGAACGATGTGTTTACTCTGATTTCTTGGATGCTTTCTCACCCTGGATAAGAATGCAGGTCGCGGGTTGCTCCGCTTTATCACCCTGCCCTGCGACGGCTGTTTGTAACGGGGTTGCTCTTCGTGTTGCGCATGCGTAAACGTATATCAAATAGGTTAGGTCTCCTCTCGCCCCCACAACTTGCCGCGCGTTCTCTCTCACGCTCGCTGTCACGTATCGCCGCTCCCGTTTGCTGACACACTTACGCGTCCTTTGTTATGCTTCGTCGCAACCGCAACCGTAGACCGGTACGCCTTCTCCATGGTGTTTTACTCCATACGCCAAGTCTTTTCCTTTCTTCATTACGCGTCTTGCTACTAACCATCCTTGTAACCCCTCTGCATAGTTTCCCAACATTCCTTTTCGCACCTTGCCCACGATTAAAGATCCATGCGATTTGCATAATGTGGCAATTGGCTCGAGTAAGTAGGGTGTTTACATTTATTTTGAAAATTATTTTCTAATTTATTTAGAAACTAGACATTCACAATTCTCGACAACGGGCATCTAAGATTAAACAGATCTTTTTAACGTAATTCACGGATTTCGGGAAATTGACGAGTGTTTCAAATTTTTGTTTGTTTCTCGAATACTCGTTTTATACATCGGTAGCTTCCATCTTCATCGAGGCACGAATTCCCAGGTAAATAATGACTCCCCCCCCCCTGCCCTTTTTTTACACTTTGCGCCGCGGTAATCAATGTACGTGAATTCATTTACACGAGGAGTCACGTTTGCGCGAACTTAAAAGCCACGTGGCGAAAATCCAAATAAATAAATAACCATCGTACTGCGTTTGCACTCGTGGCTTCAAAGAGACACGGGAAAAAAGTCTCAAACGTATAAAAACACAATATTGACGTTTAAAATTCACCTGACTTGTGTAAGTCGTTTCAGCTCGCGTATTAGACAGTTCCACCACCTTATCTACCAAGTACAGTCAACTAAAGCGAAACGTGCCGCACGCGGAAATCGGAGCGACCATTTCAAATCGAAACTGTTCCGAGTCATTAGATTTGAGACTTTCTTGAAACGGATCATTCGCCCGATCATTGGCCCACGAATAAGCCAAAGGACTTTCGCTACGGTCGACTTTTCGATTCTTCGAAACGACATTAAAACAATTCACATCGCGCGACACAACGCGGAAATGCACAATTGATACGACGATTGTATTCGATAATAAAATCTTAACGATTTATGCTAATGACAATTAATATTAATATTTTCTAATGTAACTAAAAAAAAAAATCATTTCAATATTCATAGATTCACGTATCATTAATCTACGCCACGTAGACCTACTGTACAATATATTAGCATTATTGTCCCAAAGTCAAGGATATGAATATCATCAGCATACAAAGACCTTTGAAGCTGAACGCTCAATGAGCAAGAAATGATCGGCATTCGTAAAGCGTATACGCGGAATGTACATTCCAGGCTGTTTCGAGGATACTTTAAGGAAGTCAAGGCCGCGTCAGTGCAAGAGCAAAGTGAAACGTTGGCGACGGGGATGACGCGCGAAAGTAACGCCGACCCGTTCGAAAGTGACTGCCGTTTCGAAAGTGACATGCCTCTCTATTTCTCCCTATGTTTTTCCAATCTCTCCTCCTCGCTCCTCGTACCGAGAGGCGCAATTTAACACCAGACTCGCTCATTATCCCGAAGCTACATCGAAAGTACAGAATCGCGTAAGCGACGAAGCTGATGAACAATACGAAAAATGTAGAAAAGTCTCCTACTACTAACTTCGATTTGAAATTTAAATTTGTCAACAATATTTTTCCTTCCAATCATCCACCTACCTGACAAAAGCAGGATACGTGAAGATTCCCAATGGAAAAATTATAGGTCACGTATCACCCAGTATCTATCTGGTCCACGGGTACGGATGACCCGATAGGAACTGGGTCACCGTTTCTCAAACTGGGTTACTATGTGGCTTCAAGTACATAGAAAATGGCCGTCGCTTCGCGGAAGTCTTGTCTCACGTGTCTAGTGTAATAATATAAGCGCAACAGCCTCGCTTAATATCCAATGACAGTGATCGCTCTGTCCTCGTACAACAGTGACCAAAAATGGTTCGCGTTATTTTTTCGCCTTTAAGAAAAGAACTTTGTGCATGCAGTTAATTATTTGACCTCGACATTTCCAACAAAAAAAAATTGCCACGTGAACTTGATTGTCCATTAAAGTTTCCTTGACATTAACGAGCATCGCGTGATCTAAGATGAATCTCTGGATTTTCATTAAGTCCAAGAGAGGTCATCAACTTTTTTTTTTCCCTCTGCGTATACCCAGCACAGTTCAACAACTCTATATCGAGTCAACAGTTGGCTGTACTGGGGTACAAACACTTAACGTAAACTCGCATCAGTACTATACCATACCGTATCTGTGTACGTTGCACGTAGCAAAGTTTCAGGTGCATCGCATCGATCACTACGGCAAGTATCGTTTGCTTATGCAACGACTTGGAAACTTAAACCGTCCATCTTCCGTCTTAGTTGCAGTGGATACTCGATAGATGTCGTTAGGAAAAGGCACCAAAAGCAGAAAGCCACGATATCATCCTCGACATACGGTTAATATCCTGCTACCGGGAGGAATTGAATAACAAACAAAGTGTATGGTATATGTTACGTATTAGAGCGGGAAATTCAAACAGTCATGAGGAACGAAAAGAATTTTTCTTTTCATAAACAAATCACGGTCCTCGAGCTATACGGTTAGAAATGTATCCTGGACTGAACTGTCGCGTCCAATTTTATCCTCTCGTGCCATGTATGACTTGTAGCATGTGTGTAACCACGTATACGTAATGGCTGCCGACCCAAGTCCAACTGCCAAGAGCGTTCCAGTTTGCAGTATTAGGGAGGAAGAAATTGGGGCGCTGGGTCGATCTAGAATTGGGCTATAATGGGGAGACGGGATGGTGATGATGCTGAAGTAGACGTAGGGAAAGGAATGGTAGTGGTTCAAGCATAGGAGGTCGACCGTGCCAGGCTGGGTCTGCTGCGGATCGAGGTCGATCGATGCAGCTGGAGAGTCGCACCGGATAAATGGGTCAGGTACACGGAGCCATGTTTCTTCCCATCCCCCTCTATGCCATCCCTTATCCTATCGTGGGCTCCATCCCCTTTTCTACCCTACGGCCGTACCAACCCTCCTCGTTTCTCTTCAGTCACGCGACCTCGAAGCTACTTGTTGAGGAGACTCCCTCTGGCTCGACCTCAGCGAAGACTGCTTTCCTTTTTTAACCACTTTTTCATTTATTTATTTTTGTATTTTTTCGTTCTTTCTCGCGGCTCTTCGCAATTACCAAGAGTCGAGAGTCGGTTGTTACTTTGCCGAAGGTAAAATTTCTGTCTCGTTAAATATTCTAACATTGTTATTGACGTCAGGGTGGAAAGTCACGAGAGAACAAATAACATTGACACAGGATTTAAGAGTTTTTTTTTTTCTTCTTTCTCTCTGTAAAATAATTGATTCGGCACAAGGAAAAGTCTTTGATCAGCGAGAATTGCTTTTCACAAAAGAATATTATAGATGCATTTTATTGCGTTTTGTGCACAGCATTCATAGTTCCGTTATGCGCGAATAATAGGTTAAATGTATATTGTACCCCCCCTCCCCGTATTGTATCCCACGATTTTCAAATTAGTGTGAAAGTAACTAAAAATCGGAATAATTTAAAAAAAGAAGCATTGTCTTCTCCAAACGCAACAGTAACCATGTTCACCCAGTTTCCGGCAGCATCGAATAATATTCCAATGAATGCCCCGAACCTAGTGAATCCAGGGTGCCGACGGGTTGAAATGAGGTCGCTCGATCGAGGCCGCGACCTATTTTCCCGCAGGATCTAGGCGAACGCAGGACGCTCGCCCGTAACCCGGTAATAACGTGAACTTCGTTAAATAGGTCGGGTCGCGAGCCCGGCTAACCCGGATTTGCAAACAGACTCCCAGGAATTGCAAAATATCTCAAGACTTTTACCACAGAGACACAAACACACGCAATATACATTACATAACCCAGAAGAGTTTGCCTAATTTTGTCCAACATAAAATATCACTAACACATTTCAAGTTAGTTAAAAAATTAGAATTTTGAAATTCCCGCCAAATCGTATACGACTAGCGCTATTTGAATGCTCGTACTGACACAATGTGTCACAGTAACGTAACGCGCAGGGCATCGCACTGGAAGTGAAGTGTGCACGGTTTAGCAACGGAATTGTAATTCCGCGCGATCTGGCCTGGACGACCTTCCATCTCTTCCTACTTCCACTTTTCGCTTCGGGACTAATGCGTAAATTGCATTAGCTCGAATTCGAGGTCATTTTGCACATTTTATTTTTTTTTTTTCTTCCACCAAGGACCACAAAGCGAACGACTACGGTTCACGGCTCGTGTGTGCACGTAGATGGGAGACGTTGATACATGTGCGTCTAGGCTACCGCAATTCGTCCGAACTGTCTGTCCATTCGCGTTTATGCAACTTTCAAGGCTGTCTCGACAAATTTGGCCGTACTTCGATTGAGCTTGGTTAGGTTGTCTCCGCTTCTTGCACTTTCAAGGATCCGCTCGCGCAGGATCATAGCCAAACGAACACCTGAGTAAATACTTTCTTCATTGAAACCTGACAAGGAATGCATTGTCCATGGTCTAGCATCGAAGACGATAACTAATTAGGGATTTTTTTTTTTTTTTCCAAAAAATAAAATCAAAGTCAACAGTACGTATGTTGATTTAGGATATGTAGTGATTCTTTCAAATACTAGGTAAAGCGACTGACGCACGATTAAGTCCGGAATGATTGGTCACTGACTGAAATACGTAACTGACGTTGCAGCGTGACGTCATTACAAATTTTTCACTTGAAAATAAAAGATCTTTCAATCATAAGGATTGCTTTCGGTCTCGTTGAAGAGAAGCGAGATACCATCGCGGCGTTAAACGTTCCGTGAAATCTCTCTGATAAAGACGACTGGTTGCAGATCCAATTAAATTAAAAGAAAAAAAATAAATAATGAAAAATCAGAAAAGTTACTCGAAATGAATAAATAATAAAATTCTATCGACAAAAGTAGGTCCTTTATTCGCGAAAAATTCTTGCTTGCCATTCGACGAGGCAGCTTGACGCAAGGGACCTTGAGCGCCTTGCGAAACGAGCATAAACAAATTCCAGTCTCCGCAAAACGCAAGGGACGCGAGACGTAAGAATCTATTCCTCCATTAAATAGTCAATATCAAGATGTACAACGCGGTAGCAGAATAGAGCAGAATCGAAACTTTGCTGTATAATATTAATATCCACAATATATATATATATATATATATATATATTACGTGACCAGCATATATTGTCAGATACCAGCGCATACATACTGGACAGAAGATTCTATTCTCCTGACGGTCTAACCTAACCTATACGCCAGCATTATGGCAAAGCCGGTGCTTTGCCTTGTCCTCTTCTAGCCTGACGCTTTGTGTGCCAGCAGTGTGGTGGTTGCACCTGACCTATACTCGGGATCCGCGGGTCGAGTATTGATCGACCCAATTCCAGAAGACGAGCCTCCACGGCCGAAATTACGCAAGCTAACACAGTGACTAACGAACGAAAGTCGCGCGCATGCATTACACGGTAACTCATAGATACATGTATATCTGTAATGAACCTGAAACTTTTCAGCCATCCTTATGCTTTCCCCATGAGTTTTCGTCCGATTAGATTCGTCTCAGCGGACTGGACGAATCTCCTAATTTTGTTTGGTGACGTGTCAAGTTACCTAGGGGGGGATAAATTATGATCCGTGACTTTCTTTTACACGGGGGAAAGTCCTTGGTTGACTTGACTTTCGTTTCCTTGGTCCTTGAGAGTTGTTTACATTGAAAATGGGCCGTAGTCCCGGGTTGCTTGTGATGTTTTTTTTTTATTATTAACAGGTAAGCATAAGTACTGCGTATTTTTAGTCTTGATACTTTTTATGGATGGAGGATGAGACGAAGGGGCGATTTATATGGTGCTTGTAATACATTTATTGGTTTGTGGAAAGTTGACTCAGGCTACTGGGGCTATTACTATATATGTTGAGACGAACGGTTATTTCGGAGCTGAAGGAAAATATTGAAAAAGTTTACCGAGATTGTCATTTTTTTTTAAGAATTTTGAAAATACGTGCCTTGGCAGATTCGCGACTGATTTCGAGTGTTATGCAATATCTTTGTTCAAATGTATTTGCATTCGCGTGGTTCCAGAACGTCTTGTTCGTGTAACCTAAGAGTCGCTACGTGCTCCGAAAACCCGGTGAAATCACGCAATGCAGCGTACAGAGTCGTGCCGAAGCAAAAAGTTGGAAGCATAATTATTATACGAAGCAAAATTTGCAAGCCTTGCCCAATAGGCGGCGTCAATTGCCGTAAGGACGCCGTTGCGTGTCTTCGCGAGGAAGGACAGGTTGGCCAACCTGAGAACACGATCTTGCCTTTATGAGCTTCGAATTACGAGTTTTGAATTTCGACCTAGCGATGACTCGACTGCCTCGTCAAATAGGACAGATATGAAAAAAAAAATCAAACAATTCTCACGAATCATGACTAACCGCAGGTGTCAACGTCATGACGGACCGTCAATTCCGTCATGGCGGATCCTCAATTTCGATTCGACCGCAGCACACCGACAAATACACAAGTGTAGTCCGAGCGGAGTTACATCGTTTCCAACGAAGCGTTTGATCCACTGTAAAAGCGGTAAGAGAAAATCCCATTTTTTTTTAATGGACCGACAAGCCACCAGTAGGGACAAAAAACCAGAACTTCCAGCGCGGTATCGGTAATGGGAAGTTGAAGAAAAAGGGTCGATCGTTAAGACATAATTGAAATGAAGCTGCTGTCGGGACTTTGCGCTCTCGACAAATGCATGCATTAACGTCGCCTTGAACGTTGGTCGCAAAATCCGCTCGTCTGGAGTCGATAAGCGAAAGCGTAGCGAGGGGATCTACGCGGAACGTTTTTGCCGCCTAGAATCGTAGGTCGAAGGTAATTACGGTCTTACGTCACGTTGAGACTTCTGGTTCCTAGTATGTAGACGAGAAAAACATTAAGCCGACCTCGAGACTTCCCGGAGCGACGGTCGTCGCCAGTGCGTCGCATCACGAGAGACTCGTCTAATACAAAGTTCAAATACATCTAGCGTATATTCCTGAAAAAGATGGCGTCGTAACGAAGATTCGTGATAACTATTTGAAGACGAGAGGGGCAGGAGGGAGGGTTCTAACCGCGACTTTAATTTCACCACGCAACTAACGAGCTTCCACTGCGACCTTGTATCCAGAAGGTGGTAGAACATCCTGACGTAGTCACTGCTGGTACTCGTTATTATTATTATCGCTAGCATTGTTATTATTATCGCAAACAGTAATAAAACCCGTACAACCATTATTAACGCGAACGTATAGTCCAAGTAGAAAAAAAAGGAAACTAGGTGCAAGCAAAGAATAAATCTTGCATTAAAAATACACTTTTTCGTATAAAAATAGAATCTACGAGTAACCAAGGTTCAGTTGCCTATTGGCACGAAAATAGTAAACAGAAAAAGTCTTCTCCATTCAATACGAGACGGTCGATCGTACGCGTAAGGATTCAGAGGGGAATTCGAAAGATTTCGAAACGCCCTTGGGCCTCTAATTTCCCTTTGGTCCCAACGTGGCATCAGTCTGTTTTTGTTCGAAGACCCATTGGATGTACCAACTGACTCCAAGCGACAAGTAAACTATTGGCTGCTGTCAGCGAATGGGTCTTGCCTGTCCCATGGGACCCAACTAACCTGTCCTTTTTTGCGATCGACTTGACTCACTGGCATATCTATGTACTTCCATCCTAGAGTTGACTGTTGCTTTTTTATTTCTCGAGACGTCGATCCTCCTCCGCGCGTCTTGCTACTTCATGGCCATTAAACTTTATGAGCGGGCATTGATTTGAAAATGGCGAACACGTTGATCCCGCTTGTGTTAGGCGTTTGGGACTTGTATATAGACACATTGATGGATAGTCGAATCGTGCTGTACTCCCACGTGGGACTCTTATGTGGGGCCCAAAACTGTTTTCCCGTACATAGGCCGGTAACGGTGTTACCGGTTCGAAGAATATGGTCATGGCTAATGCAAGCATTTCCTCCGTGTAGACACAAGATCCACGTGCCAAGTCTCATTGGATCTCGTCATGCTGATACTTTTGTTCACAAACGTCCCAGACTGAATGTCGACTGATTAAACGCTGTCTTCTGCCTGTTCAGATAACGATTGTTGAACGAGACGAACGAAGTGAATATCGAGCTGCGATAAGAAATATTTTAATTGGGCTATGAGTTGTTACATTATTTAAAATAATTTTTCGTATTTTTCGAAAATAATATAGAATTGGATGACAGGATTTTTTTTTTTACAAAAAGCTCGCCGTGGACGATAAGTGCAACGATAAGTTTATCCCTGGCAAGATTTTATTGAGAGTAAGGCCCAAGGGACTCGCCCAAGGGACTCGCCCAAGAGACTCGCCTCTCAGGGTGTTCAAATTTTTCTCTATCGTGGACTATCCGACGCTTGAAAAATGGCTTCGCGTCTTGCCATATGGGAGAGTCAAGTCTCTACATGGTATCCTGGACCCTTTTCTCCCATTGTTCCCTTTTGAGCGTGAGGCAGGTCACGCAGGACCAGGTGCTGGGGCCCAGACAGGTAACTGACCTGGACCAGACGTTCGAGCCATTGGCCAGGATATTTTACGAAGGTCTAGACAGCCTTTGTGGGGGGACCCAAGAAGGAACAAGGACCTCAGACCCACCCTTACCACAACACGAAATTTCAAGAAGGTCAATGTCATCGGTTTGGGACTTAAGGCCCTAGTGTTACCCAAACATAATACTAAGAGCACATAATCGCGCATTGTCATCAGTGAGAATCAACCTGTACACAAAGGTCGTGGACAATCTCGAAATTCACACAGAGCTCAATACCCATAATGAAAAAATGTCCAAAAAATCCTTATACCCAACAGACAGTAGGATCTCAGCGATTGAATAAAAATATCCATTTCTTTCAATTTCATCGACATTTCTCTTATCATTATCATCCATCCGCACGAAAAGTCGACTACGATTAAACGAGACTCCCCAACGCTGACAATGACCTCAGGAGACAGTTTCCTTGCTTTAAGGCTTCCAAGGCCCCGGGAAGCCAAATCACAGACAGTAAAAAAATTCCACGCGCTCAGGGTACCAGGTCCTTGGCCCTTGGGCACCCTACGAGGGGATTCATCGGTTTTTCGGGCAAAGGTAAGAGACAGGTGTGCAGCGAGGGTGTGTTCACGGTCTGCCAAGCCAATCACGGCCCTTCTAGTCCCATGTCCACCCTTGCCCATCGTAGCGTCCGACGATTTTATCCCAACCGTGGACTCAGGCATGAAATAAAATCTCGCCGGTCTTCCAACGTTTGATACAATCAATATACAAAACTGGAATTAACCAACTGTTATCACAAAAACACACGACTCCGAGTACAGGCAAACGTACGTATGTATGTACATGCTAGACTGTGGGCAATAATACATTTTTCCAAAAATAGTATCAAACTAATCAACATGTCTCGTCAATTATTTTTTTATTCCATTTCTCAAGCTATTATCAATCACACAAATTTTAGGCGTATAACGTTAACAGTGATGTGACTCCGAAACGTACTTCCACTATGTGCCAAACGAATGCGTAGCAACTTTTATTCGTATACCTATCCAAGTAAATTGATTGACGCACGAAACAAATATTTCGAGTGTTAACAACCTCGACGTCTACGTAAACCTAGGCGGCTGGCTGACAGGCTGAATCAATATATACGAAAGGGTCTTTGTTTTTGCTTATCGCGAGAAAACGAAAGTGGTCAGAGTCGACGAGTAAATATTATATACGTACTTCGATACGTCTATACCTATATCCATCGATATGCACGTACTTAGTATCAATGTACTCACCCGATAACATGGGGCACGTCGATGGAGTGCGAAGAGGCTCTTTTACGATCGCCGCCGACGTCAGCCAGTCTCGCGAAATTTGTATCTTGATCAGCGAGTCTGGCGCTTTTGCGTGACTCCAGCAGCCGAACCTCGTCGATACGTTTTGTGAGACTCATGTTGCCCTGAAACAGAAGAGGAAAAAAAAAAATTAAAAATATCAATCAAAAATTCATACTCAAACAAAAAAGACTATAACACGTGTCACGGCTATGCGGGTAAAACGAAAAGCGATATTTTTTAACGTCAAAAACACATCGACCCGGTCACGCGAATTTTTCTGTTAGAGGTAAAAGGAATTAAAAAAAAAAATAAAGTATAACCTGACATCCTGCATGAATTTCAGGAATGTTTTATTAAATTGAACGCAGCATGTTCGCTTTATTGCACGGTTTTTCCTTTTATTACTCCATTTTTCATTACCTCCCTTTTCATCTGCCTGTGACCGTATCGTTTTTTGACAGCTAGAGCCTCATTTTTTATCGTTACAAATTTCTCAGCTTCTTTTCATCCCTTCCGTCGATCTTATCGTTCGTACAGGCTTTTACAGTTTTGACAATTAATACGATGGACACTTGTGTGGTTAATTATAACAGACATTGTATCTATCTGCGCGATAGGACTTTCCGGTGCAGTTTGCAAGTGACGCAAACGCCTCTACGTTATCGTGCCTCGCACGCTCGAAATAAAAGAAAAACACACTGAGAGATATAAGAAGGAAGAGGCCGGAATAAACGCCAGGGAATTTCGTTGGCTGACGTCACATTGGTTTTATCCGTTATCGGGACGTTACGTCGATGCCGCGTAAACCATTAGTCATACGTGGATTACAGTAAATTCAAAAGAAACGAGACATCTCGAGGGATCCCAAAAACAATACCGGAAGTACGTTGGAGACTCATTAGTTCCGTCGACGTTCCCCGCTGACGGAGACTTTCGCGCCATCTTCGTTGCGCCGAGTAACTACTTGTATAAATTTTGAAAAAAAAATTACACACACTAACCTTGTGCTTTACGTATCGTATAAATATATACTTATATATATGTGTGTCGCTCGAAAATAGTTATATGTAATATGGAAAGGTATACCAGGTGGATACATAGAGGATACCTGTTACATACGTTTTACCGTGCTGGTCACACGTGGCTGAATAATTGCGCATTGGGAAATTTGAGTGGTGCCTTCTAATATTAATATTTCACGGTACTAGAAAGCATAAGACTATCTGACACTACTAACACCTCTTGAACATTCATTGCCTACTGTATCTCCGATAAGCCGGTCCTATACATAGTACAGTCGTTTGATTTTCTATTTTAAGCACACGAATCTAATGTCCACGGTAAGCATAAAATTGCTCAAGTTCCTACTGCGCATGCGCGATAATTCTTTTTAATTTCTCAGGCATTATCAATACTTAGAGAGAATTGAGGTTAAGAGGATGTCTAGTGGTATTGTAAATCGTATGAGATAATATTGAAAAAGAATAGCGTTTAAATGTACTGCATTGAAGATTCGGCTTGAGGAATTCTTCCTCGTCCTAGTGTGAATTTATTCCGCATGGCGACCAACAACTTCCAGAAAGGACACTGGAGACAGTTTAATACAAGCTTCGTGCAAACTCGTGTAATCTCGGCACGACTCGGTAGCACTCGGCCTCCCTCGACACTCAAACCGATTCGGGCCGAGGACTTTCTCCGACTTTCAAATTTCCACGCGTCTCACAGCAGCGGGTTTCTTCCTGGGTTGCGATGAAAGTTGTTGACCTTACGCGTTCGCGATTCGGCATAGCAAGCGCCATGACTAGTGACTTTTCCTGAGGTTATGTAACACCTGCGCACTAAATCACCGCGTAAACCGATTCCAGTATATGCGTGGGCGCATATCCGCACGGTCCCGTCGGCCATTGCGGCTAATAAAGTTCAAGAACGGACCGCGACAGGTTTTTATCTACTTAGCACGTGCAGAGTAGATCAACGTGTACGAATATTATTATTGAAATATTTTCTTAAAAATATATTTATATATTTTTTACCTACTACTATTCCACGCTCTTTGACACGAGTCCGAATTGCTCTGAAAACACGTTCTCGGACGTGTTGAATCGAGCAAAACGATCTCCCGTTGCTTCTTTCACTTCCTTTCACTCTCCGTCGATAAAATCGGGACCCAAGTCGATAAAACACGTAAACAGTACCAAGAGCCATCCCACTCCAGGAATCTTACTACGCACTTGTGTCCTCGTCACATTGCAATTGCGAAACGACCGACAGGTGAAAGTGCACTCGTTACATTTCACGTAACGCCCGCACAGATGGCGCCAAGATCGCAACTCCCCTATAGAACAAGCTATGAAAACCGTTGAGAAAACTTTTGAAACTCACGAAACACGTTATTTCCGTTAAGGACTTTTCATCGAGCAACGTAGTGAATGACAACCGGTTAAGAAAATACTGTGACTCGCCAAATGCGGGTTCACTAATCGGAACGGAACCGCTGTACACGTTCGATTCTCAACCGGTAAAAGATGGCGGCGCTAACCGTTACTCCAGGACTGGATAATTAGATCGGTCGCGGACGATCGTGATTTGCAATATCTTCAGAAGCTGGGAATATCCCAAAGACTGTATCAAGCCTGTAAATTAATTTTTTTAATAATACCAACAAAACCTATTTTAACGTTACGACTCATCGGATCGTCCAGTCATATTTCCTATCCTCGCAGACCAACAATAAGAACGTCGCGCATGCGCAGTAGTAAATTCACAAACAAGCCGCACATTTAATCGTTCAAATAATGAAAGCGTTGAACTAATTATCAACGTAAACATTGCACCAATTCTGATCAATGATTTGCACCCGAGTCATCCCGCGAGTACGAATAACCGATAGCGCCGGGACGGAGGTTCAAGGATGGCCTTTGTCATTGCGCCGGGCGTTGGGACGGTGAATCAGCCGGCGAGAGCTCACTCACCTACAACGACAACTTACCGGAAGGTTACACTGTTCTATCAACGTAAAAGGACGCAATGCCAATTGACACCATAGAAGGAAGTTCAAAGGACACAAAGAACAGACGAGAATTGAAAAGCGCAATACAACTAGACCGAAGCTACGAAATAACAAACAGTCAAGGGGAATTCCCATAATACACTCTACCCAAAGGATAAATACTACCATTTATAAAATCAGGTAATCCCAGAGTGATAATTTCTTAAAAGCATCAATCAGCAGTCATCCATGACTCATACGTTTAACTACTAAATTCATTAACACTGCTAACCCATCTAATTCCTAAACCGACAACAGCCCCAGATGCACGTCCAGACTAATCAAACCTCGTGTCCTTATACATTCTCTGATAGAATGGCAATCTTACTCACTTCCAGGTGCAGTTTGCACGTGTCCCACAGAGATTGCTAGTAAAACCGGCTGGCAGAGAGAAAAGACATCCAAGTAAAGTAAAACGAGATAGAGGGGGTTAATCGTCGTATAGTAGAACAAAGAAATCCTTCAAGCCACATAAAGCTGCGTGCTCCCCTTATCGCGATAGGCTATGCTATGTCGATACTTCAAAGAAATCCATACTTAAAGGTTTTACCCAATAAGAATAAAGGCGATGACGAACAACGTGTATATTATCGAGACATAAAGGAAATTCCTCAACGGTTGAGAATCACTGACGTCACCAGCAACGTCATCGTCATCCTTCCCGTATCGGTTCCCCGAGACGCGGAACTCCGCCATGTGGCGTAACGCCGTGACATTGAATGAATGCGTCGCGTACCTCGGCGCTGTTCCTTTCACTTGAACGCGGAGAAGGCACCGGTCGCGAGAGAGAAAAGAAGCAAATCGCGAAGAAAAACGGTACCGCGATGCCCGGAACACGATGGCCAAGCAATTTATAAAGAAAGTTGAAGCCAGCGCGAAGTCCTAAGAACGTGGAACGAAAGAAAAAAGAAAAAAAAAAAATTACTATTGTTTACACATAGCCATGAGAATCCCACGTACGTAGAAAGTCACTGGAAGTATAATGGAGTCCCGATAGCGACCTAAGGTCACCTAGAAAAATCCGAGCCAAGCCTCGCGACCGATATACCGAGGCTGCCTATATCCGTCCACGGTCGATCGGTTAGCGTTTCGTTAGGCCGCGAGGCCGTGGATGCCGTAACTGGTCTCTTTACCTCTTTCGCAAATTTTTGGGATCGGATGTATACATTGAGTTTTCTCACTGCTCTTAAGCATCCTAAAACTAGGCGATGGATGTTATGTAGATCGTAGCGCATGTTGTAAGACAGTAGACTTGTCTTTCTTTTTATGGTTATATATGTATGTATATGTATATATACACATATATAATTTTCTACGCACCGTTGGTATCACTGCTAGTGACGCGTGTGATGTAAATGTAATTGGACCTATTTCTTTTTTTTTCCCTCTCTCTCTCATTTTTTCTCGTTGGTCGAGATCGTAATACCCACGACCGGTATTACAGTATTATTACCCGTTAATTAGCGAATAGTTGAGTGCCTGCACGTCACGCTTCACGCATCCGGTCCCTTTCTTATGGGTGCAGTTACCATTATTCCCTTTGCCATTGCCGTTGCCTGCGACTCACTGCCGGTGATATTGTCCTTGCCTGATTGTACCGATACGTCGATATCTGCATAGGACGAAAATGACGTCACAAATAAGAATCGCCGATTGAGTGTATTCGATGATAAAAAAATGTTTAAAAACGAAAAAAAAATTATAGATTAAAACAGAAAGAGACAGGATATACAAGAGTGAAGAAGACGAAGAAGCAATAAGGCCGTGAAGACATCTGTCAGAGATCCAATCCGTGTCACTGTGTCGAGCTAGCAATGACGTCACCGTACAGCAACGCAAGAACGAGCAGCGATGATCTCTGAAGGCTGCCAATGACTGATACAATTGTCAATAGCGAAATGTCGATTTTTTTGTCGGTAGTTTAACGTCAAAAATTCCTATCTTTCTGGGAAAGCAGGTTTGGGCGAGGCGTATTTAACGGGGTCACGTAAGATAGCGGTTATCCGCAATCCACGTACTGACTACACGTGTGACGAATACACGCTTCCGGTTTTTGTCTATGCCGAGGTATCTTCAGTGTCCCACTAGAGGGACGCCAGGCAGAACGATAACGAAAGTGACAGACGCTTTGTCAATAAGAGAAGGCTTATTAAGATGCCCTAGAAAGAATGAGAAAACAATTTTCGCAGTAAGGATATTTTTATATATTTTTCAATTCCACAAAAATATGCCATTTAATGATCCCCCGATTTCATGGATGATCCATTGCTGATTATCGGAGCAGTGTACGTCATTAATGACGCGTACAAATGTCAGCGTCGAATCGAGCTCGAAAAAATGTTCAAACATCGTTTCTATTGACACGAAGAGAGTCCTTGGCCTGCTCCAATTTTTTTCGTAATATCCTAAAAGGAAAGTATCGTAGCGTCGTAGCGCGTCGCGGTCACACAATTGCGATCGACTGCTTCAAATCGAAAGTGAAATTCGAACGACGTCGAAATCCCGTGTATCGAGCGTGTCCACGGCGCGAAGCCAAAGCGCCGTGAAGCATGCTGAATAAGACAGTAGAAAGACAACTAGCGAGGAAAGAGAGTACGGTGGCGCCGCGGTGCGAGAAAAGTTGGTACCGACGTAAAGAGGTATGAAGGATAGTGGGGCGGAGGACTCTGCGACGCGATGTGATACACAACGTAGATGGCTGAGTGTGGCGAGGTACACAGGGCTCTCGTGGATTCTAGGCTGCGACCCACTTCGCGATATCATTTGGGTCATTGCGTTATAGAGCAGTCGCTGCGACGGCCCGGACCGAACCAAACCGGGCGAGAGTAACCTAGGCCCAGTTCCCGGTGAAATTCAAGCCGCAGAGCCACGGAACGCGTTTCACCCGTTAGCTGACTACGCGCAATGTATGACTACTATACTCGAGCCACGACATCAGTTCCACTTTGACGGGACTTATTACGTAATTTATGTTTGGGCACGTAAGAAGATGGTTCCTCAAAGTAGAACTGATCTCACGGCCCGAGTACATATTATTAACAATATCGTACACTGTACAGCGACAAGCGTCCTAACGTTCTGGATCAGACTAATCACAGTAATACAACGTACAGTGACAGTTGTATAGAATAAAATAAAAAAAAAAAATTATAAATACCAATATCGCCTGTATTATTACGTTATTAAAATATTATAATTATAAATTACGAAACTTGAAAATTACTGTCATTGATAGCTATAATCGCATAGGTGTATACGATATTGTCATGCTATACTGATATCACGATTTATGCACCTAGAATTATCTTATGTTCTAGGTTAGGTGCTCGATCAGCTGTTCCGCAGTCGAATGTCAATTAGCAATGAAATAATGCTTAGGTTAATGCGTAAGCGCATCTACCTATCTTTGACTAATGACCGTGTACTTGGGTGGGCGGTGCTATATATAATATATATATGACACTGTCATGACATCGATATACACGTCCTGTTAACGCATGGCATTGTCATATGTCAGTAAATGTCGTTCCAAATTCATATATCCGACACGAAAGAATGTATTCCCACGCCACGTTATATATATATATAATATATAATGCCTTCCACCCGGGTTTTCTACGCGCCTCTAGCGACAGTCCAATGTTATGTCACACGCAACTATTGCGTAAAGCACGCTCTGTCAGCAGCCAGCCACGCTTACTGCCCGTTCGCCTTTATCCCTTCTTTCACTCTATTCCGCCATTCTTGCACCAACTTTACTCCCACTGCGCGACAGCAGCGGAAAACGATCGACCTGCCATCTGCAGAAACTTTTCTCACTAACTGAGCACAGCTAATCCTAAGCTTCCCCGGTGCCACTGACAAGTTTCTAAGTGAAGATTCGTTGAACGTCCAATTTCGAATTCTCGTGGAATTGAGAAAATGTATATTTTTTATTGAGAAAGAAATAGGTTTTGATTATACATATATGTATATACATACGTATACGTCGACATAGAGTGCTATGGGCAAAGAAACACGTGCACGTGCGCATGGATATCGACACGACATACTTTTTCTAGGAAAAATGGTGACCTTACTTTCCTACCAAGAAAAACCACGACCACCTGCCCAGTTTCCTGGATAAAATCGTTTGTCTGGAAAGCCGTGTTTTCGCACCCCTTGGGATAATCATGGCAGTGGCGATGCAGTGTAGTATAGATCCGGTGCGTATACAAGTAGAAGAGTGGGAGGGGTTACCCGATAGATAAAACTGATAAAAATCAATGATCGCACCACCGAACGGAATGAATATTAATTGAAGTGAGAATAAAGAGCAGCTGAATATTTAGCAATGTTATCGCAGTCGCATATCTTAGATAGGCATACAATTTTCCATTTATATAATTGCAAAACGAAGGTACAAACCGCTGCAAAAGTATTTTCCACGATCGTCGTAACAGAGCGTGCATTGTCGATTGTCGCCGATGGCTCGAGCTACGACGGTACCCGTGCCCTGCACAATGTTTCTTATCAGTCGCAAGGACTTTTCACGGAACTGATAAAGCATCGTCCACACGTTGAACAGCCGTTCGATACTAGCAAGGACGAATTTTTAAACTCCCTCTCGGAAGTGACTCGATAGCAAGATACATCATTTTTCTTCCTGGAATTCACGTTCCCTCAGGGCTCTGTGTAAAAGATTCCTGGCATGGCACTTGAGAGTCGCTCGACACTACCGGAAACGACGGTTACGCTTCCGCGTGGAAACAGCGCGTGGCTTCTGGAATTCAGGACAGCGAACGTTGCAGTCAACGTGGCAGCATCGTCTCCACGAATATTCTTCGTGTCCACATAGCCGCCGTCTTGCGCAATCGGCCATTCGCAAATACCAAAGTGCGCCGACTGCGATTCGTTTAATTGAAATCGTCACCGGGTAGTGCGGATCATACCTGTATATACGCACGTTTCAGCCAAGAGAGCCGCTGAGTAAAGTGGAGTAAAGTAAATCAAGGCGAGGAGAGTGGAGAGGGAAACCCTGGCGAGTTTCTAAGCCAGCGACGATTTCGACATATCGTCTCGTTCGGGTTCCCGAGGCTCTTCGCTTTGCCGTTCTGCATCGGGGGTAGAAAGAGAGAAAGAGAGAGGGGGAGAGAGAGAGAGAGAGAGAGACCCTCTCCACGACCACCTACTCCTGAACCTATATATATATATATATCCCCCTCTCCCCGCCCACCAACCAACACTCCTAGGACCCAATGCTGCTACTACTACTGCTGACGCAACCTTGTACTCCTGCGCGTGCCGCAAGAGGATCGTGTATGCAACGCATGAATTATGGAGCTGCCATAATGCTATGTTAGACTAAGTTATTGTGCGCCGAATGTGGATGCGGCCTTACGACTTCGGTGCGAGCCGATGAAGATGATTTAGTCTTGATATATATTCACTTGGTTCTCGGGTATGCCGTGCCTCTCCTTTCACAGAATTATATGGATCAGTTAGGTGATTTAAGGTGAAGCTAGATGATACGGATGGATGCTGAATGGGAATAAATAAATGTTATTAACGATTTTTTTATGAACACAATGGATTGCGACGATATTTTTTAAATATACTATATGGTCGACATAGGAGGTATAGTCTGGTCGTATTCATAGGTGCTGTATGATATGTGGACCTTAGAGCGTAGAATGTGATCCATATATACGTAACGCGATGTCTTTTTATACTCATCGAAATTCTTTGCCTGTCCATTCACCCCGGTCGGTTAATTACCCAAGCGCTGTTGGGAGTGACCCATCGTAACTGGGACCATTGAAATTCGCTACCTGCCCATCCATCGCGGGTCGATGTACGCGGCATATTTATAAAATGGTCCCAGACGGGACTATCAAGATCTGCTACTTCATACGACTCCGTTTCTGGGTCAATAAACTGACCCATGTTCGATAACGGGGAACGTTTTTTGAGCAATCAAATCTTTGTTACGACGAGTTGCAATTCTAGACCATGTTATATGCGCCATGATTGGTGGCCATGGTGAACACTTGAGAGTAATAAATACTGCCATTATACGTGGCAAAGGGCCCAGGCTTGTATAATTGGGGACCTCTTCAACGTATACTGACCGTCTTTTAAATGACTCAAACTATGTTTGCAACTTTTCTCAATGGGTCCCAACTACTGAATGTGGTCTTAATTGTGTTTCGTAAGGTTTACGGGACTTCGTGGGGTCTTACGACCCACGATGTATTTCTTCATACCTATAAGGGACTTTCCCGCAGGTACGTACTTTATAGGCACCGTAGTAGATTAGACATGAAATCCCAATAAGGGCCTTACTATGCGGCTAGGGTGACCTGACGTCCAACAAGGTCCAACTACACGTGCATCGCTTCCTGGAGGGAGCCTGATCTCCAACTACGTGCTAGACTAACTATCGTTCCCACGCAATCTCGCACGTGCACTGCAGGTAGACCCGACGGCATAAAGCTCCGAATTCCAAATGCGCCGGCTCGGTCTAGCATCTACGTCTTATGCACAGGAGTTCCATTGTTTTCGAAAACTTCATTCCCTTTGTCCGCCGGCCACGTTAAACTAGACCTCCAGACCTTTTCAAAGATGAAGAATGAAATGGAATATACAGAGAGCCTCTTTTTTATTCGCCATAAAACTGCATTGTAAACTATTATTCGTACAATTCCTACGCTGCATACACCTAGGACAGTGGATCCTTCGTTAAAAACAAACATTATGCATATAGTCGAGCTAAAGTGAAATTAATGTCTTCCTGGTCGTACGTTGTGAACGACGCTTTAAATGCTATAGAGTCTAAGCGGCATCCAGCTGGCCGTTCTAGATCGGAGCCACCTACTCTCACTTTTGCCTAGCTTCGTGGTTGACCTATGTCGGTTACGTCCTACTTAGAGTTGGGCACAAGAAATTAAGAAACGATCTTCGTTCGATCGGCATGCATTCTGCCGAATTCACGATAGAAAGTGGAAAGTCCTCCACGGTCGCCATTGTAGGCTAATGCTGTGCTTTAAAGGCTACTCGACTATATCGCTCCGCTACAATATTACAAACCATGCTGTTGTAACAGCATCTATACCCAGTGCTACCGACAGAGCCCAGCGTCTGAACATTGCACAGAGCCATGCTCGAGCGAACGACCATAATTTCACGTTTCACGATACCAGTAAGAAATGAAAAAAATGACGAAAAAAAAAACAAATGATTATAAACGTATATACAGTTTACGAGAAAAGTATAAACGTTGAGAAGTGACGATCGAAGAAAAAACAAAAACTAGCACGATTGATTGCATGTCCCATTGTTTCCGCCATTTCCTCGAGGCACTAAATTGTTCAGACAATACCGTGTAATACCCGGCAGCGATCACTCTTGCGTAACCCATTTACAGTCTAATCGTAAGTGGCAGTGACATAACCTCGTCTAGCAGATCAGCAGTGTACGAGAGTACACGTTAGCTTACGACGAGGACTCTTGCGCATGCGCACTTACTTCGTCCACTTGCGCATAGCCAATAGAAAAGTCGTTCTGCGCATCGCAAGAAGAAGACGCCCGGGTACGAACGGCCGAATTCCAATTTAAACTCAGGATGACTAAGAGACTGCTGCCATTTCCCTTTAAAGCTAACTAGTATCCTATGTTCTATCAAGAGAGAGCAAAATCCGATCGACTTGTAAATAAATATCGTGGATCATTAACGGGCCAGGCAATAATAACGAACGCGTTATAATATCGCCTCCTTATTAACGATAACGAGTGACATTAATATGCATTATGGGAAAGAGAAAAAATATCTCTCGTTGATGTACTAGTATGTTTACAACCTAACCTGACCTATCGCGAGACAAACCATCGGTAACGCTGTACCACCAACGAGACTCTTACTGGAACGATAATGCAAGAGATAACGCAACCTCTTGCCGAGATACTCGAGAATTACCAGGAACAACGATGGTCGCTTCCCATAGTTATGGTTAACGTGGAGAATTCAAATTGATATTAACGACGATACCTCATGCGAGTAATTAATACCTGAAATTGGTACGTCAAGGATATCCGTGCAATTGCACTCCAAGAATCAACCGTTGGAATGAAAGTCAGACGATTGAAAACGGGACGCGAAGCCAGCACAGCGTCGTAGTTGGTTTAAATGTCGTGTTACGGGGTTCCTGATGTTCAGTTGATTCGGCTGCTTGGTCTCTTCTGGTCGCGTGACGTACGGCCCATCGCGCATGCGCTCAACGTTGTTTACGTCGGCCAGGTTGCTCCGCCTATCTTTGGCTCCACGCAACCAGATCTTACTCAACCTCGCACGCGGGGAACTGACACCCTTAATGCCTCTCGTGGTGCTACGTAGTAATGTAGTACCGTACTATAGTAGTACGGCAGAACAGCACTATCCCAGCGTGTATTATAGTAATTCAAACTATACAGCAGTAACATTTGCTCCCATCGCTACTATCGCTGCTGCATACCAAACTATACCTACGAGACTTACTCGACAGAGCGTGAAGTAGATTTGCCAAACGTAACAGACAATCCGGACTACGTTAGCTTGCTGGTATTACTGTACTTATTTTTTTCAGTACAGCGAAGTACGGGTTTTCCCAATTCAGACACACGAGACCTGGTATACTGTTTGTTTCGGTAAACGGACTGTACCGTAATTTTTAGTATTTAGGTACTAGTGGAGTTTACTGCCAATGTGATTGGCAGCGTAACAAGGTATTAAATGAAGGGTAGCTCTCGTAACCTGTGTCCTTATTCATCTATACGTATCCGAGAGAGATATAATTACTTTCGCCGTCCTGTCAGTTAATTTCGAAACATACTCGAAATACTGACGAGTGTGAGTACCGACGGAAAAATAATAACGAGGTGTTACGCTCGAGTGACGTCATAGTTGTTTTGGACACGTTACACGACTCTTGTGATGTATTTGAGAACGCGGGTGACAATAACAATCAATCACTTAATATGCCCAATACTTTAGCAAGACTGTTTTATATTGAGTTGTTGTTAACCTATTTTTTTTATCGCAGAATAATCATGCGGTATACATTTTTTGAAAATAAACCGGGAGAACCAGCGACGCTATGGTCAAGTATTCTTTGAGTATGTTTGCCGTATCAGTAGCGAGGCTCTGTAGCAACACACTCATACTTATTATGAATCTAGCCGCGCCCGGCTAGCGGGATCCGAGGCCACGTACAGTATAAGTTTCCATGTTGTTTTCATAAGCGTGTCTATAGGATGAACGACAACGTGACTTTACTGAACCACGGAATAAGTGTGTAAGGGAGCCTGCTGTGAAAAGACCTAAATCTAAGGTTTAATGTTATTTTGTTGTTACTTTCCGCAATTTTTTATTTAGGGGGAATGAAAGGGGCTATTGGTGTGTTTGTATATGTTCATTGCTTTCAGCCTTGTGCGTGTGACAACGTACCCATGCAAATAGCCTGTTCCATCATTTCCTTTTAATACGTGTGACGGATGTTTTGGAATCATAACAATTAACAAAAAATTGGTTAAACTTAGCATTGTTGAGAAAATGTATGTGAAAATGATACAC
Organism: Syrista parreyssii; assembly: GCA_030142615.1. NCBI lineage: Eukaryota > Metazoa > Arthropoda > Insecta > Hymenoptera > Cephidae > Syrista > Syrista parreyssii. The sequence goes on from JARQTG010000032.1 coordinate 857,741, forward strand.
GGTGCAGTACAGTAATGGCTGCAGCTTTCGGCTAAAAATATTTGACTGAGTGAGAAATGTTGAGGTTTTCAATTTTCATAGATTTAATCTGACATGCATAATACTGCTTTACGAGCTATAGGGTGGCGATTCTTTTTCTAAATAAGTAACGCTGTAATTAGTAGAAACTTTTTTTCTCTCGTGATTCTAAGCAACAGCGACGCCTCTACGAACCGGCAATAGCGGTAAATGTTATTACTGTGTACGGCATACGCGTCAAATGGCAGGACTTGGCCAATTAGGTTACACTGCATCTCGGAAAATATTTTCATTAATTTACAAGCAAAACAAAAAAAAAGAGAAAACTGAGCAGCGCGTACCATCTGTTCATTTCTACGTGTACAAGTAACTAGCGTGCGCGCGAAACGTGCAATAATTTGCAAGTCGCAAAATTGTAGTAATAAAATTTTGATTTTTTTTTTTTGTTATTACACTTCCTTTAGAAATATAAAAGCAAACTTTTTTGTAACGAGGTTTACCAAAAAGTCGTACTATGAGATTCAACGTAACGAGCATTTTATTTAAATTGTTTAAATGCCATTCTAGAACGGCGTCGCCGCCATGTTGTTTGGGAGCTCAACAAAATAGCCGCATAAAACGTAAATACGCCCCGACACAAAGAGCGCAGTCTGCCGAAATTCCAAAGACAATGACTCTCATGCATCCAACGACTGTACCATTTACTTCTCTTTGTTTTCAGCTCGCCTGCATTGCTCCTGGTTTTTCCCCTAACCTCGATAATCTCCTATGAGACACACCGTCGATACGCGCATGCGTATTACGAACGGGGACGCCCATTTGATACACTTTAGGAACGAGGTCACGAAAATTAAATTTTCTCATTAAACAGTCGGCCCCCCGTGACTCGAAGAATAATTTCGACATACGGTATGCACCACGTAAATCCAGGAATCTGTGCTCGTACGAATTCCTTACTTTTTCAAAAATAACCTCAAGAGCAACTCGATGCACGGCTAGCAAGATTAACGGTAAATTTCGAACACATATTTTAACAGAATGTCACTTCAAACACGTAATAAGACACAACTTGATCCAGCAATGGAAGATATAACAAATCGATTCTTTTCACGAAATTCCAATTACAATTTTTTGATTCCTCACAATCGCCAACTGTCATAGTGTCTCGCGTGAATCAGCACTGGCAACCAAAGTTTGTTGGCCTTGCCGCACGAGAGCGCCACTTCCGGCGGGCTAGGATCATTCGCCGGGCGGGCATTGGCATTGGTGGTTCACGTCGGCAACGACGTCGACGACGACAATGATGACGATGATCGCCAGGCCGGCGGACACAGCACCAAATGTAATCTCGGGTGATAAAATGGCACATAGTACGCTAGTTACCGTTCTATCGTACGCAGTAGTAATAATAGAATGACATGGCATCAGTTCTAAACTGATACAGAATGATTATCGTTAAAAAAAGAAATACCAGTAACCAACCATAATCATAGTAACTTTTGAGATACCCTTTTTACAGATACAGCCAAAAGTGATAATGACAATGACATGTGGAGAAAAAATTCATTACTACTATTACTGTCCTGAACATACTATTGAATTATTATCATTAAGAGTGAGATGGTAGCTAGTGACTATCTGAATTGATGTTTGTTATCAGTGCCGTGATATACATGCTAGTCACAACATATATATCTGCATCTCAAAAGCTTTTGACATGTGCATGAACGATTACTATTGTTATTTACCGCAATGGATGTATGGCGGGAAAGTTGTTGATTCGATACTTATAGATTGGATATTTAACGAAGGATGATAGCTGAGACGGTGGTACCAAAGTAAGAGTTTTAAGAACTTCACTATCATCGTCATTACTATTACTATCTACTACTCTTACTATTACGTCAATGTTGTTGAGCCAATGGTGTCCGCTCGAACGCGACGAAAGTAAAAATAAACATTGGGCTGCGTAGTACCGTATTGGTATTTACGGCAGCACCGTTACTCCGTTCTCTTTAAAATGCCGAAAAAAAGTTTCCCTATAACCGTTACCGTTACTGTTACCACCGGCACGAAAAGCCGGCTATATTATCTTGTTTATTTTTTCACTATAGTAAAATAAGACAAAGAACGCCACGCTTTGCTACTAGCGGCGACGCGCGCAACTACGGTTTCTTTCACACAATTCTAAATAAAAGGAATGCCACATCAAATATGTATGAATGTACAAGTACACAATGAAAATTTCCAATTAAAGAATAATTAATAAAAAGATCCATAGACAAATGTATCGTGTAAACATCAGCGTATAATTAAAACAAAAAAAAGCGTCCGAAATTGATCGGTAACTCGGTCATAAATCCGGAAAGAAAAAACGAAGCTACGACTATAGCAGAAACAAAAGAGCATGAGTAAGTGTTATAATAGTAAAGCCGGCAGCAGAAAGTAGAAGTAAGAGACTATAAGTGGCAAGAGGTAAGTAAACAAAACAAAGAGAATGATTAAGTGATGATAGAAACTAGTAAAAATGTGGAACTGACCTCTTGACCATTGGGCGCAATGATCACGTCAACCTCGTCCAAGTGTTCTCGATGCTGAGTAACTTCGGCGTGTATTTCCCGTCCGTTATAGGTGAGATAGACCTTCTGTCCGGGCACGAGTCTGGCTGCAGTGACAGAACCAAAACCAGGTCCAATGAGGTCCCTGTCAGAGTACTCGGTACTTGAACTTGGTGGACGACCACCTGGTACCGCGTCAAATCTTACAGAGTACCTTGTCTTGGGAGTAATGCTAAGTCCAGACTCGGCAGTAGTACTTGCCGGTGTTTTCACTGCGTGAATCACGCCACTGTAATATTTACCGTCGTTCCCGGGGGCGCAAACCCTGGTACCGATTATGCTACGTTTGGCCAGTCTCTTGCCCGTCGACATGGCCACGCACTTAACTACCACGCGTACTACTTAACTAATTGGGGTAATGATGCACTGCACTGAGAACCACTGGTCCTTAGGTCATAGCCCAGGTCTTCGCTGAGCGTGCTCGCCGTTAAAGGAGCTTCTCACAGAACGCACAAAGCGATGCGGTGGTATGCCTCGTCTCCTGGCGGACAGCATAATAGCAAGGGAATTGCCCTCGAAGTAATTGGCTAGGCGAGCCGCTCCGTCAAAATTGAATGATTTAGAAAAAAAATGTTGGTTTCAGACGAATGACGATTTTCTCGATGACGCAGTATGTTAGATCGGACCGCGAGCGGACATATGACACGGCACAGCTGGCCGACCGGCTGGGACTGAGGACCGGGCGGCTTTCACTGCGCCGGCCGGCCGCCCGGGAAAAACAGCTGATAGATAACAACAAACCCACGTGATCTACTCCTCGATGTTCATTGGCTCAGCGGCTGACCTACATACTCCCATTGGTTCGCCGGGCGGAGGACAAGAAGAACGGGAAAAAATGTGCGACTGGAAACCGTCAACGCGAAGATCTTCCACTACGCAATGTTCATATGACGTTCTATTGTGACATATTCGATTTTGTTTAATTGCTTGACAGTATGATATAATAGGTTAGTTTAGATCTTTGATATATCACTGTATAAAATCGTACTGTGTACTGTAGATATGTTATAAAGGCTCTTCTAAATTATGCGGCCGCTGTTGCTCAGCTGTCACAACGCGGCGGCCATTTTGTCATCAGCTGAGGAAGCCGGTGACGAAATGCCTAAGAGTGGAGTCTTTTCCAAGACCTGTAAGATCTTTGGTCAAAGCTATTCATTGTACAAGACACTCCCACGTTATGCTCAAACATAATGTTCTAAATATATCAGTAAATACAGTGTTTTCGTGAAAAGTACGAATTAAACTATTTTAAGCAATTAAATTATATCTAAATACTACAAGCTAGATTTCATATATTTTTATCAGGATAAACGTCAATGCGGTTCAGCTGTCAAGCACAGCGGCCATTTTACATCAGCTGAGTCTACCGGTGACGGCATTACTCGAGTGGAGTGTCTGCCGTTTCAAAAAAATGAAACAACTAACTGCATCCAAAGAGTATTGACCGCCAAGACTGTTCACTGTCAATGCTCCCTGTAAATTTCCCGTTGACTCTGTTTGGAAATTGACAGAGCTCATCCTTTGTCTCTGCGTTCTGATTTCCGGGAAAATGGCGGCCGACTCATCGTTCCTCTTCGTTCCAATATTCTTATCTGTAAGATATATTTTTTTATTCCCTAATCGTATACTATTTTTTAACAATACTAGTAATGTGTATTATCTTCCTTGTTTCAAGTGACTCTTCACATTCTTTCACGAATTCCCATCTCAGTACCGTACTTCGCTCAGCTGTCAGTGGCGGTTTCCAGTTTGCATCAGCTGGCCGAGCCAGTGACGAAACGCACGAGTGGAATATCTCAAGCAATCACCTGTCTCCTGTCAGCTGGGCTCGGGGACAGCCAGGAACGCTCAGGGCCGTCCTTTACTCAAGTTAAACATCACTGCCGTATTTTTCTTCATCTACGCCACTCGTACCTCAAATTAGCGATGATGCTATCCACAGTCATTTTCTAACCAATCCTGATTGTGTATTAACATGACACACGGTGCATTCTTAAGATACCCAAATTCACGCTAACAACGTTGAAACCATACAATTAATTATATATTAATACATATTGATTACTATTATCAAAGACAACGTTATAGTTATTAAACTATCCAGTAATCTCATGACAATATCGAAATTTAATTTTATCATTAGTCTTCACTATTTTCTTAGTATTTATTCAAGACCTACTAACATTTAAAAATTACTGATAATGAAACACGGTCAGATTGTCATGTGTACACGAAGAAAAATGAGGTTTCAGTTTCACGCACAAAAAGCCTCAAATCTGTGTATCGAATCCCCGAATTGTATGGCAGTGTGAAGACACGTGAAGGTTATGGCAGTAATTCAAATACCAATGACCATTAATAGTCATACTTTATGTATAAATCAGTACGTTTCTGGGTCGTTATGACAGACTATGGTATTTTATAACGAAACTTCATTTTTCTCAGGGCAAGTTTAAACCTTATATTATACCTTTAACATCCTTTGACGTTCGTCATTTACTCATATCGTTCATAGAAACAATTTGTGTTATGCGGCCGGTGATATTTCTCAGATAAACACAGTAAATACTGATTCTGCAGCTCGAGGAATATCTTGAACAATGCTTGACGATCGAAAAGTGTATACGAGAGCTTCCAAAGTCTAATACGTTAATCATAGAGACATTTGAAAATGGCTGTACTATAGTTTCTAGATATCCTGACTTGTATAATGAATGTCATACGTATTCCATTTATGTATATAAGAGAATTATAGCTAATTCGAGTGCCTGATTGATTAATCACAATTAAAACCGTATCAGACGTATATATATACACATAAATCATTGACAATTATATTATATTTCTCATATATATCCAAAAGTATATATTCTACTATAATTTATAACTACTGGCTACTAATGGCACCAGTTGCTCACGATATTAAGACACGTGTATGCCACATCTATAAGTATACTGTACACCATGTGCATGTAGATATATTATATCCTGCATCTGGATAGAATATATACTGGGCACGATATATGTAAATATATCATTGGTCAATGTTGGATACGCCTACCTGTACCTACCTGTACTTCTATAGCTATTTTGTATATAGATATTCAAGTGTATGTCTTCATATAGAATGTATTATATCGACTTTCACGTGGTAGTGCTTTGACGAAAAAGTATGCTGCATACGTATTGGCCAGTAATCGGGATGATCGGTAACGTATGTGAATCTCAACTGGGCATGTTTACACGTGAGCTACGTTTGGAATGTAAATTGCGTAAAGGAACTTAACCGTTAGTTACTCATTTCCTTTGAGCAAATCGTTCGGATTAGAGTGGCTTGGTGGTTAATGAGAATTCGTGTTCCCTAATGGTACTTGATATTGTATACCTAGTTGGGTGAACCCTTTTGCTTGGATCTTTACGTCATGAAAATGAACCTGACATTACTACTACTACTACTATTGCGATATTTCGTTTTTGCAGGTAGAGTCGTGCAATTACTTATTGTATGAATTTTATGAGTTCGTTTCGTACGATTTTATAGAGTTAATTTGTAATTGATAATAGTGAGCATGAAGTTTACTCGAATAAGGGGACTTTATGATTTCTCGGGTTCCTTCGTTTGACAATTGTTTATGGTTGTGTTTTTTAACAGAAGAGCAATCCGACCCGAGAATTTTGATGTGAATTTGAAAAATATGAAAAATTTTTGGTCGAATTACTCTTTCTGGTTTGGGTTACTCGTACTCAAAATGTTGATACTAATGGCGGCATCTACATATATCATGCGTTGATAATATCGACTGATCATATGTGTTATGTCGTTGTTGATGTTGACTGAAGGTAACTAGACTAGGCATTCCGCATCTTCTTTACCGCGCGAGTCTCACGTACCTTACGATCTGTATCTTATGAGATACGACGTCATGCGAGCCTGGGTGTTGCGGATACTTACCTACTGGACTTTACCTATTGATATGCTACATATAGATATGTATTTCATAGATCAAAATCGCGAGGGACCAAATCCACAGGTATGTTCAGTCTATTTATATCCAGTCAAAGAACGTAGGGATCTTCGATAATTCTGCCATCTGTGATTTAGAGCTTAAAGATTAAAGATTTCTGCTTCGACGTTTACCGACACCTCGAAAGCCCTCGAAGATTCGCGTTCTTACTAAATTGGTGTCGATAATTTTGCATTTCCACATTAATGAAATTTCTGTTATTTCTCTTCCAGTAAATATCATTACGGCTCACAAAAAACCAGTACGAAATATAAACCAAACACAGAAGCAAAATTAATTTTAAAAAAGTAGTCACCAAGTCATTGATTTAATTATCAGAAGACAAAATTGAACTTTCATCATTCTCGGCGTAACGGTAACTATATTTAGAAGCGTGAAGAATTTATTACAAAAAAGAATATCGTCAGATTTTAATTGTCCATATAGAAAATCAATAGAAAAGTGCAGGAGATACTTAATATATATGTCACTGCATTGTAAGAAACTTCCAAACAAGAAGCAGCCATATGTATTTAGTCTAGTCTGTAGACAGCTGCCAGTCACGCGACTCTGCGCAGAAAACGGTCGAAAATGAACTCTTGTATCAGGAGAATATGCTAGTAGAAGAGGTTACATTGCTTATTTCAATTGTAGCCATGGAGGGAAGCGAATGGTTAATACTAATGTTTCACTACGAGGTGTCGCAGAGGTTTGCGGTTCCGCTATCCCGCTCAATTCAAATAACCTACTAGCAGCGCATGATATCCTGATACTTAGATTCATTTTCGACGATTCTCGACGTTCCCGGACGTACTGCTCGTTAACCGATGGACGGGTCGCCTACATGGAGGCGCACCAAAACGACAGGAAACACGAAGAAACCGATAATAATACACGTTCGCATCGAATCAGCCGCGACAGTTTATCAATCTTCTAATGATGAATTTGTGCTCCGATAACAGGATAACAGGAGTCTCTAGGAGATGCGGTTATTCCTTGATATACGCGAAAGTTACTAGACGAATTTTGAGTTTTGGTATCCGGATACCATGACAATGAAGGAGCTCAGCATATTGATGAAATATACTCCTCCGGGAGTTACCAATGAAATTCTTACGTCTTGCTATCAGGATATCATAAATCGGCCATGAAAATCGTCTAAACACTTATTCTAGCCAACTGTTGTTGAACTCTTTCGAAATATTTTTGCAGGCATTGTATGGATACGAAATATTACGTGATTATGGGATATGAAAGAATAACGTCAGAATTATGAGAATCATTAGCTTTTATTTTTTACGTTTTAATTCGTTACAACAAATATATCCTTGTACTGTCGTAAGTACAAACTCTCTAACATGTAACTTCGTCACATCTTCATTTTCAATTATCCTTGGCATTCGGATTCTTAACAATTTCTTTTTTACGAGGAGCAACAATCATTTTGAACAATGATAACGGGTAATGATAAATACACTTGTATAAAAAATTAATTAAATCTATATACCTAAGTATGCCTTACATGTATGTATATATATTTTTTTATGCGCAGATGCATGCATATATGCTTACTCATTTACAATGGTCGCCATTACTCGAATTGCTATTCTAAGTGAACGCTCTATATTAAAGTTTTATAATATATAGGGTGCGTTCCGAAATTTACTGACAGTACTGCAAAAGTAATAACATCTCTCTCAGATACGTATGCATGAATAAGGAAACAGCATTGGTCGCAATACTGCCAGTGAATTTCGGAACATACTCATAGTCAATCACAAAGAATGGCGCGTCATTTGAATCGGCGGATGAGTATCTTACAATGCCTCGTTATAATAATAACTCATGAATTTACTAATCGATCGTTAGTTCGATTAGTAATTGATACTTAAGTCTACTGGACGGATAACACTGTAATTACATGGACGCGGACACTTTATACGACTTGTATGTTAACTAGGCTATACGATTATAACAAACGCATTAAACTTACATAAACTAAGATACAAGGCGGTTATTTAATTCTATAAAGTGATTATACCTGTAATTTTAATTCGAGGATAAAGAATTCAATACGCCATGAAGAAGAAATCAGAATTAAATAGCCTAATTTATTTCTAATTTATTATTTCGCAGTATACTCAGTCCTAAATCCTCGCAATAAGAATTCATAAAAACAGTATATTGCGATTAATAAACGCATAATTTATACTCGCATTTGTATGACAACACGAGTTATATCACAAGACGCGAACAGATTCGTACGATTCGCTGGTAGCATGAATTTTTCTTCTTTTTTTCTACATAAGAATCGCGTGGCATCTTTCTCGTCATTCGTTAAGGCAGTGTACGAGACACAAAACTTGCATAATGAATAATAGTAATTAGCCATACTGTATGTGTATCTCATTATATCTATGTATACATTCTAGATTCGTGTAACGGGTAACATAATTAGACTAATTAGTAAAATCATTCGTCAGTAACGGTGAGTGACGTAGCTTTGAGGAAGGGAGCGTCCACGTTAATGAATCCTTAATTATGTTAGCTACGCTAATGCTTATCATCCATAGAAGAAGCTTAATATTGTGCGCTATTTATTAGGGCTTATTAAAATTTCATATTAATAATGACCAAGAAAAATGTACCTATTCTGACATTATATTTATATTCTGCTTCTGTGCGAATCTCTGCCAAGAGTTCACGAGGAAGCAGGTACATGTAAAAAAATGTAAAATGTCAAATACAGTGTGTGATATTTTGGATATATGAACGTTCCTAGGCGAGTCGTATATCCAAAGGTGTGATATTAAAAGTGAGAGAACGAAACGAATAGACGATAAAGAAATAAAAGGAAATTCAATTGTGTGTTATGAGACTGAGAAATCATATTCTTAAATGTTAACGCGTGAACGAACATACTTTGTATGTTCTGACTGTGATAATTAAAGAATGAGATCGGTGGTGCATCGAACTAATTAATGATCAACGACATAACAAATCAATATGAATACCAGGATTGATCAATATTATGTAATGTATTTTTAAGAAATTAAAAATAAACGCTGCTTGGCCTGCGTGGCAATACGAAGGAGAAGAAGAAACAGAAGAACACTGGTGTTCATATTGAAAAAGTATGTCGTTATCTTCAACTAGCTTTTGCAAAACAGGTAAAGCAAAGTCCGATGCGATTCCCAGTTGACTCTAAATTTGTAACAATCATATTTCATACGTTCATCTGTCATCAGAGAATCTCAGTCCAGTTGATCAACGTTAATTGAAAAATATATCTTTCAATAAAAAAGAACATCACAAAACACAAAAAAGTGTTACTAATCTTCCTTTCGTGCACTGTCGATCATCTTATCATCCCCTTATTAACGCATCGCATCCTATAACTTTCATATTGAACTGATAATGCACGTCTATCATTATTATTGTACACAGTGTATATAAAATCAAACGTTCAAGATATACGTCCTCGTTTGATCCTAACTGATATTGCAAAAATGACCTAAGGGGACTCTTGTTTTTGTACTTTCATTCTACATAGCCGTTTCTAAGGGTTGACTTTTACTTCTGGCAGCAGCAGAGAGCTGAGTAAGTTCTGTCGGCTCATTAGGAAGGAACACATCGAAATTGGTCTCGAGTAATGCTTCACTTTTTGACCTTAAGGGTTTCTCCTCGGCAGTATCAAGATTCGTTTCTAAGAGGGCTTCGCTCCTGGGTCGTTCCTCGTAGTAATAAGGATGTGGAAGCGGTGGACTAAAGTACTCCGGTACCGGTTCCGAACCAGGAGTCAATGGAGTTGTATCATATGTGCCATATTCGGTTGGCATATATGCAGGTGTAGATTCTATATCCCGTTTAAGCTCACTTATTGAGTCTGTTAACGCAATACTTGAATTTAAAGGTAAAGTAGATGCATTGTTTAGATAAGAAGAATCGTGAATTGGATCTGGAGGACTTTCGTCGGGTGCAGCTTCGCTATTGGCTGCGGATGGCCAATTGCTATTATTCCTAGACGTAAATGTCGAGTGATTACGGAAGCCTTCGTTACGGTAGGCTAAATCGAATGCTGGGTTATCTGCCTGAGTACTTGGATACTTTTGATTGGTGCTCTTGAAGTCACTTGTACTTGGTGAGTAACGGGGGTTGTGCGCCTCGTAGACGTCGTAGCTTTGATTGTCTTCCATTGAGGAATTTAACTGAGACTTGTCCATGCTGTCTATGCTGCCTCCGTTCATCATCTTCTTGTAATCCAGAGATTTTGAGTTCAGCGTGTCGGTTGATTGTTTTGTCTGAAATTTTAGTTTTCATTGAATCAGTTAATTGTCGTTTTGTATACAACAAGAAAGCTGCACATTTATTGTTTCTACGTCCCTATTGGACCTTCTACTAAATATGGCTGAGTATTTGGAAGCGTTTTGTAAAGATAGTAATAAGTCGCAGTTTGCTAGTAGTATTCGACTAGCAATTCAACAAAACTAGGATATTTAATGGTAATTAAGAAGCTTGTAGGTGGACACAGCAACACGGTTTACGTACAACATTCAGTTTTGTAATATTGTCTAACCTGCATCGGTGGTACCAGAACCACTCTTTTTTCCCGCTTTGGCCGCTTTTATATGGATAGATAATTAGAGTTGTGTTAATTAATTTGGAATAAGTGTTAATTTGTCATATGACCTACCCGGGAGAGTTACTATGCCATGTATACCAATTATTACGTGTGACATGAGCTTATAATTAATGAGTTTACGAGACTATCTCTCCCAGGTGCAACAAAAAATTAAATCGCCATTAACACTTACAGCAACTGGTTTTCTTCTGTATGCTAATTCCGTAAAACCGGAAGTGGAGCCAACGGATCGCAAAGAGTGTAGCGACTGTCTTATCGAATTTCTTCTGTCTAATCGTTCAACTCTTCTTCTCTTTGATTTTGATACCCAAAGTCCGATGGCGGCCGCCAAAAGAGCTAACGCTACGCCAATAGCGCCGAGGACTCCTATTGCTACTATGTCCTTTCTCCAAGACAATGGATCAATGTTAACTCTAGGATCTAGGAAAAAGACAATAATTAATTTCACTCTTCAAATTATTTTTTTACATAAAATTAGACACTAATCAAATTGTCAAATGCATTACCTATTTCACAAATGAACGGACTCGGTTGACTACAGTGATCAACCTCAATTGTTTGATATGTAAACATAGTACACTGATCAACTCGTTCCAATTGTTGGACCCAAACTCGCCATGAGTAATCGAAACGTTCCTGCTGTCTGCGCAAGAACTTCCACAGTTCTATGTACTCACCCATAATAAAGGGCATAGATGCATTGGCAGACTAGAAATACAATACCGATAAGTATATAAGAAATTATACATTTTTCAGTTGAACAATAGTTTTACTTACACGACAAAAGTCACGTGCACCATAAAAGTCCATTGGGGCACCAATGTATATGTAACAAGTATCGCCGACCAGTTCCCAAGCAGGGGGACACTTTCCATTTAATACGGATTTATTATTCATGTGAAATGGTTGATAATCAACTTGTAACAATTCTGGGGAATCTCCGCGATCCCGAATTCTTCCTGATACTGCTAGAGTCTCGTTATATCCCCACCAGTTGTGTCTAGCATCCACATGCGATCTCCACATTTCCAGTTGGCTGTTGAAAAATTGATTTTGTATTACATCGTTTCTTGACCACAATTTGCTACAGTCATTTGGCATTAGAAGACAGAACTTGAGAAACATTCATAAAAGCAATAGAAAGCTTTATTAATAACTGAAGCTGTAAGCTTTCAGGCACAGCGATAGAACCTTTTACGAATATCGAACGAGGATAAAGATTCACGGGATAATTTGTCAAGCAAATTGCTTTGCTACTAGATTCACGTTGTAAGCTTTGCACACGAAAAATACAATTACTTTGTACTCGTGTACTTACTTATCATACCATTCCATGTCGACAACGCTGATATATATACATATTTTATACATGCGAGAATCGTATATGAAAGGAAAAAAATCATAATAAATTAAGAATATATTATAACATTAAAAAAAAATTTTTCTACTGCTTTAATACTTACAGTGACCTATTAACCGTAAGCATTTCGTAATCATTGTCAGGATTGAAGAAGACATTGTCAACATATTGTTGTCCAGGAGTACCTGCTATTATGGTACTACGACCTTCTCTATCCACAGCGTAATTTCTGGAAGACGTATAAAAATATTTTTCATATATTGTAACGTAACTATTGCATCAGTTTCTATTAGAATGAGTTATTAATAGTATGCTTACTTATAGAAGCCATTGTGGGAAGTACTTTGATAAATTGGTAACCGAACTCGCTCAAAGCCCGAAACTTCCAATAGGTGCATCCCAAGATTACCATGTAGATAATTCAGGGTCATGTTACTGACAACTTGTTTCAGTACAATGTTATTGTCATATGGTGCGTTGTTCTTGGTGAAGTAATTTCGATATATCGTTACTTCTTGATAAGGACTACTCTGACGTCCTTCAACGTAACTAAAATGATTGAATAAAAGTTACATATCCATTACATAAAACAAGGTTTCATCTTTATACTCACAGTGATGGTTTGTTAAGATTTTCGGTGAAAAGATTGTTCTGAATCCAACCTTTCAAAGAAGTAGCAGATCCTCTCGAATCTGCACGTATTGAGAGACCACCCTGATTTCCTTTCACTAGATTGTTCTGCATAATATAATTTGATATGTAAATTTTGTGTATATTACAATTGATTTATCATGCAAAAAAAATGCACGACAGTTGCTCACCATGAAATATAGCGATTGAGTATTTTGTACGTCCAACCAAACTGCTGACTTGCAAGTGGAAAAATTACCATAAAGCTTTCCACAGTTATTTGTAAACTGATTACGCTCCAGTGTCATTATGGCATTGACTTCGCCTGCACTGGCATATTTGACAGCCCCTTCGCGACAGTTCGATATTATAGAATAAGAAACATTGTGTTGTACGTCGCGATCTTTAAGAAAATTAATTATTAATAATACAAGATATTAAAAATGTGTACTTGAATTCTTTAAATTAGCACTTACTGAAGCCAATAGCAGAAATGGGCAGTGTTACGACTTCCGCTATAAAACCGTGTGTGCTGCTTGCGCCATTTGCAAAAAGTCTTACGCTGAGACTGGGACCATATGTGCGAAATAATTTTTTCTCATGTGGACTGTTCATTTCCAGATGTCCTATCACTGTGGCAGTTACATTATAAATATCGCCGTCGTACAAAGTTATACCATCTGCTCGTCCTGGTTTTCCAGTGGAATTGAATAAGTTAAATTGTAAAAGCCTGTACGAGTAACATGATAATTAAAGATTCTAAAAAAGAAACGATCACATTTATATATCATGTTTTATAAAGAAATTACCTAAATCCAAACGGTTTGGCTCTGTAGGCACTTCTAAATATTTTCACACAATTTACAGGGTTGTTGTCGTACTTATAATACACGAGGACTCTCTCCTCTAGTACTATTTCTTTCGTAGTGTCGCATATGTCTATCATGCTAAATAAATGATAAGGAATATTTAAATCCTTGATAGGTGTAAAGGAACTCTCTTCGGCTTCGCGACCTTCTCCAGTTATCGATAAAATATTCACGCCATTACCAAGAACATTTTTAATTTCGTTAAATAGCAATTTCACCTGTAACAATATTAGAATGAAATAAACATAATATATAGAGAATTTCGTTTAATTACTATTATAGGCTACGTACCGTATTCGTAGGAGATATTACATTAATTCCATGATATGCACTTTGAGTGATATTAACATGACTGATTTCTGGGGATTTCATGATTGATTGTACAGCCGCTGACTTTTCATTATGCAAAATACCAGCACCAGTGATATTAATAAATTTAAGCACTGATTCAACCCTTTGCACCGTTTCATGTGTCACTACATCATGAATTCTGTGTTCATAAAGATGATGTTCAAATTCACTATTTGCAATGCGTATTCCACCCCAATAATCCTTTGAAAGATCAAGATTTCTTTCGCCACAGTGTATAAATACAAATTTCCCATCCCAAGGACATTCGTATCGATGACCGAATAATTGACCATTCAATCTGATTTGACAGTCCTCTAGGCTTTCCTCACTACCGGAGCACTGAAAATAAGGAATGTATTAAATTCCACATCACAAATTGATTGCTCATCATTAAATTAATAATTAATGTATTATTAGCAGCCATATTACTTGTAGTGGTTCGGGCCAGGACCAGATCCTGTACAAGGATCCCGGATGAAGTTCATATCGACGATCACGAGCCACATACACGTTCAGGGGATCATATCCTAGTTGCCTGCAGGCTACCTGAGCATTTCTTTCGGTGAATCGAGAATCGCAAAGAGGAATCCATTGCAGGGTCGTACGATTAAAGAATTCCAGGAAACCTAATAACAAACGATCATTACGAATATACGTAAACTAATGTCTTTTATTACAAAAGTTTTAAGTGTTAAATACCTTCGTTAGTCGACGACGTGCAATTTCCATCCTTGCAAAGACGAATCGTTTCCAATGGCGAATCACTCATCAAACTCCTTTTGCTGTTAGACTGAAGAGCGATTGAGTTATTCCCACTAAGTGGCTTCATGATAATCTCGTGGCCTGCAGCGCCAATGGCTTTCAAGGTTCCAAGTACCAGGATACCGACGTTAGGTGCGAATTGCATCACGACATCCGGATAGATATACAAAGTCGCTTCCGGCATTACAGTAATGTCAGATCGGATAACGTAAGCTTCTGATCTGGGGTACAAAGACAGACTTTCCAAGATACGTCCACCCAAATTGTTGAGGTCAACCTCAGTCCTCAATTCAAATGACGCCGAAATCGACGAGTCCAAATTGTCAGTAGCCAAGTATGGTCTAAAATTTGCCACTGCGTGATCATTCCAGTCGTCAAAGTCGAAGATTCTTTGCCTGATTTGTGCATCGTCCGCTGTTCCCCACCAATTTTCAGACACGTCCACCACGTTATTAATTTTAGCTGTTTTGATGCCAGCCAACAATTCATAATCCAATGAATTATCGCCAAATAAATTTCTGTTTACCCGCACTTTTTGAATACCGTGAAATCCAACTACGTAAGTTGGTGTATTGTACATTTGATGAAACCCACGACTAATGAGACCATAATGATTTTGTTTAATTTCATTGAAAAAGAAGTGAGCATGAACTTCCCCTAAAATTTCTGACTGACTGTCAGCCTTAAATTCCACCATGTATGTTCCACTGTTTTGCAATATTCGATTATTATTAATTCGCATTTTCTTTTCCATTCCACGAATTGATATCAAACCAGTTTTGCATCGGTTACTATCAAACTGATTGTGAGACATGTTCAGTATAGCGAAGTGACCGTCTACTACAAAACTGAACTGATTGTTGTTCTGCCAAGTATTGTTACCAAAGTACAGAGAGTGAGTGAAGTTTTCATTGTACTGCCAAACATATGGTAATGACACTTCAAAGCCACCAGCCTGATTTCTCTCTATTGTGCTATCTTGCATGATCCAGTGAAATAGATTATTTGAGTGTCTCATATCTCTACTAAACTGCAAAATACCTTTACCATTATCAGTAATTAAGGTATTGTTCACGTGAACTGATATTTCCGATATATTCGATTCGAACACGTTCCAGTGAGGAGAATATATGTGAATGGCCTCCTCAGTATTATGCGAGATTTCGCAATTAATTAGCCTAATAGATTCATTAGCTTTTCTCAAGTAATGATCACCAATCTCGTCTATGTAACGATTATAATAGGAAGCAAGAATTCCTTTTTTGTTCCCTTTGATTTTTACATTTGACATGGTTAGTGTGGGAATTGGACCCTTGACAATTTTATTACGAATATCCTGTAAAAGGCAAAGACATTTTTTATCAGTTTAATCACAGTTTAATCACTATTAAAGAAGGTTACTAAAAATTGTATTTTAATTACCTGCACAGGGGCCGGAAGTGCTGTGAGAACCATGACTGTACCTCCTAATGCATTACTTCCGCTTCGATACTCCAGTATAACTACGAATGAACTGGACGCTACTGGAAATACAGTCAAGTCTCTTTTAACATGCCAAATGTTGCCATTGTGAATGATGTGCTGTGAATCGTGAAGAATTATCTCTTCGGTGCTTCGATTGTGAATGGGATTAAGAAGTTGAATCCCAATAACGTATCCTGGAGTGCACTGAAATTTGCATATAACCATTGTTACTAGTCTATTCATTGTAAAAATTATGAAATATAAAAGTTTTAATATTATAAAAATAATGCTCACGCGTATATTTATACGTCGCTCAAGATTTTCTCCAATGTACTTTGATGTTACTAAATATTTTGTTTCTCCCATAGACAATTCGATATCCGTACTATCATCTGGTACTAATATGGGATTGTAGGGTGTATCAACTGTCATATCCGGCGATCGTACAAACCATCCAGCGAATTCTCTCTGCTGTACCGCAGAGAAAGCTGGATTATGCCTGACCCCGGCTATTTTATTGTTTTCAATTTTTGAATTGGCAATGAGAAGACCCAACTGCTTGAAACTAATCCCGCTACCGCCGTTATTTGAGAAATCACTATTTTTCACAGTGTTCACTGCGTCGGCCGAATAAATATCAGAGTACAGAATACCTAAACCGTCCTGTAGATTGTTCACTACCTTAATGCCCTCCAGGGAGTGACGAGCAAAGTCAATTTGCAGAGCTATCAAACAAAATTACATTTTTTGTCATCAGTGATACTATTTTGAGTAAAAAAAATATCAATTTTACCTGGTTTAAATGAACTCGTAGTGTAATCTAGTAAACCAGCTCTCTCAATGGTTATGTATTGCAAGTCGCTTCTCTGAGCCAAAGGCCCTAATCTGAGCCCGGCCCATGCGGCCTCAGAACATCTGACTCCGACATCGTTGTCATGTGTACAGGAATTCTCAAATTCTCCCTGACTCTCAGCTTTGCATTTAGATACGTCAATGTCATCGTCAGTGCATTGCACATTACTGAGAATAATATCCTCATTTGTCCCGGCACTAGGAATCTGAGATCGTTCCATGAACCAATTATCTGAATCTAATGTGAGTCCCAATTGATGACACACTAATGCTGCGTCACGAATAGTCCAGCCATAATTACAGACCGTACCCCATTTTTCACCAATTCGAATCTTAAGAGAAACAATTACAGTTGAATAAATTTATCCAGTAACATATCAACATTTAAAAATAGTAATACCAACCTGTAAACGACCTTCCAGGTTTGTTTTACCACCCAAAAGTCTAACAGGTACCGAATCAGCTTCGTTAAGTCTAGCCATTTCAGCAAGTGTCTCATTCTCAGGTTCTATTATAATTTCTTCCTTAAGAGTCATAAGAATATCGCTGGGTCCTTTACCACGGGCGTCCAATTTGCCAGCCACCATCATTCCCACAGCCGGTGGAAATCTGAGGGTAACTCCTGGCTGAAGAATAAGTTTACCACCTGGTCTAATATTGATATCCCGCCTGACGATGTACTCTCCAGCCTGCAGAATTTCCTGCCCATCAACCTCACCACCCACCAAATTCGTTCCAGGCATGTTAAACTGGGCTACGAACGTTGGATTCGAAATGATCGTATTCGCACTGGGATTGCTACTATGCAGTAAGTAGGGTAAATATTCAATTTTGGCCAGATTGTATCTGTCCTTCCTAAAATATGAAAAACAAACGATTTAGTCTAAAAATCATTTTCATAGTATCATTACTATATGAAAATACTGTGTGAAATATACCTATGAAACAATCTCTCGAATATCTTCTCTTCTTGAGAAAAACCAAGCCAATTATATGTACAATTGATGATTTTACTCTGGTCTTCTAAATGGGAGCCAATCTCGTACTGAGAATTGAGATTGTGCAATATGTTTCGAAAAACATGAACGTTACTGGATGATACAACAACAGCCGCGGAGACTCTTGATCGTGGAATTAAACGTGATCCTTGTATATCACTGTTGTCAAAGGGTTCTCGTACACGATTGTCACGCACAAAATTTCTTGTAAACAGTAGCTGCTGAACGTCACTGTATGGCGAGAGTCCAATACTGACAACGTACACGCCACGATTATTGTAAAACTCATTGTGCTGAATTACAATATCTGCCGGCAAAATATTGAATTCCTCATAGAGAGGATTCTTGACTAATATACCGCCATAAGTATGTTTTCTAAAGTGATTGTACTCGATGCAACCCTTCATATTTAAAGCTGGACTCAATTTAATACCCAGCTTTGTATTCTGAATGAATACATTATGGCCAATTTGTAGCCTCAATAATCCCTGATTGTATCGCCAACTGGACTCTACCTGTACAGCTGTTTCTGTACTACTGTTAAACCAATTACCCGTTACATTTACGTAGGAATTGCCTGTAGAATTCCCGACCTG
The DNA here is from genome assembly GCA_030142615.1 of Syrista parreyssii. Classification (NCBI taxonomy): domain Eukaryota; kingdom Metazoa; phylum Arthropoda; class Insecta; order Hymenoptera; family Cephidae; genus Syrista; species Syrista parreyssii. Next base: position 876,905 of record JARQTG010000032.1, read on the forward strand.
CAATATAGTAATTTTCATATAGTACACCAGCAATGGTATACACTAAAACTATGCTCATAAATTGCAACAAAGATCTCCTACCAAAACACCAATATCCTTGTTCCTAAATATCTCAGAGTATTCAACAACAGTTGTCTGATTAAAATGAATATACTCGGTATAGGAACTGTCATTTAACCATACAGCAAAGCCATAACCTTGATTGGAGGATATACTTGTACGCGAGATATTTCTATTTCCTCCTGTGACTGTAATATTAAGTCCGTCGCCTCTGTTAAACGAAATTCGACTTTCCGTAACGTTCACGTCGGCAGCGCCACCAAGGACATGAACACCACCAACGTGATTATTATTCGACACTGAAGTGTCATGAATATGAAGCGCTGAACGAAGTTTCTCAACAGCAATCCCTCTTCCGTTATTATCAGCAATTGTACTACCGGTTACATTGAGGTCGTACATTTTTTCTGTAATGATCGGTAATGATTATGAACCATAAACAAGTAAATTACAGTCCAGCTATAATAACTAGAACTTACTGTATCCCGAGGAAAGTCGTATAAACGCGACCATTTGCGTGTAAGATTGGGCGTTAAATTTTATAAACAAATTCTGACGACTTGACGTCACGCTCTGTGGTAAAGTTTCATTTCTAACGTTGACACGAGCCAGGAGTTTCTCGCCATTGCTTACGCCATCGTAAACTTCTATAGTAGCACTGTCATTTCTGTCAGTTTTCATTTGAAGGAAATGCAGTGTCAGTACGTGGCCGGGTCGAGTAAAAATATGCTAAAAATCATTTTAAAAATATATATGTACATGTATATCTGTCCAAATAATTAAATCTTATAATATACCTAATCCTAATTCGTTACTTACCTGTGGGCATCGTTTTGGATTTGGCGCATATTTACTTTGCTCCATAGAAATCGTAATGGGAAATGTTTGACTTGTTGTCGTGGGGAATGTGCAGAGATCAAAGACATCCGTCCGGTCAAGTTTGTCATCAGGTCTTTCGTCATGGTGGACGTATTTTATTCCATCAGCTCCATTATCAAGGACGACACAGTTATCAATATGCGCTAGTCCAGATGAACTATTCATGTAGAGTCCATATCCTAATAACGATACGACACAATATTTCAGTGACTATTAAATATATATCAACAGTCATACAGAATAATGATTATTACCTTTGTTACTACGTATAGTACAGTCTTTTATAACAATGGGAGCGTCTGGAGATGTAATATTTATGCCCGTAAATGCTGAATGAAGTATCGACAAGGATTCCATCTGAGGTGGTACACCCTCGATATGAAGAGCGGAAGTGACGTTAAATTCTCTTCCGGTTCCTGCATACCTATTATTAATACACATTATAAATCATTCGGTATGTAATTAATTTCTATAAATAAGAAAGAAAAACTTACTTAATATCGACGTATCTCAGAATGGACTTTGACCTCTTAATATACAATGTATTTTCCTGTATCAGAGGCTTGTCGTAAACTGCTCCTTCGAACCTGAGACCTCGCCAATGTCTAACAGCCTGAGTCGCACCGTCATGATGTGGAGAACACGAGATTCCAAGATCGGGATGATAGTCTGTAAAACGGATATCGAATCATTTAATACTGTCTCAATGAATTTTGATATTATTACATAAATATAATCTTACCACAGACTCCAGCACCGAGTTGCCTGTTAGACCATTGGTCGCAACTTTGCAGGGATTCCTCGGTACCTCGGCACTGTGGTTGCTCGTACAGAAGACGTGGTTTGGCTGGCCATTGTCTATCCATCCAGCCTACCCAACGACCACCTTGTAGACCCAATTCGCGACAGGCTGTCTCCAGGTCAGCACGAGTCCAACTATCAATTAATGACATACATTAGAATAGAGTATGACTTGAAGAAATTATTATTACTTGATGGAACAGAATAGAAATCATTTCATCGATACTGACAAATTCACTGGCACAATGAAGCTCGAGTCAAAGACAATTTCTTTAACTTACTTTCTTGAGTTTGTACAAACAGCACGCCATTCCCCCTGGTGAAGAAGCTGAAGTCGACCTTCCAACGGGCTTGGACCATCCACCAAACGAATAGACCTTGGCTCAGGTTGACCGGACGGAGTCTCTGCACTTGTTAATATTATAGGCTTCTCTGGCTCGCCCTGAAAGTATAAAGGATTACTTTAGTAAAATAACTTGTACATGAATGAATCTTAAGTCAGAGCACATGTGAAGATGTTCAGATAAAATTCATATTCTTTTTGCTATGCATACAGGACAGTGACCTTCCTTCATTTCAGGAACAAGTCAAGCGCTTAATTTAATTTTGATAATTTTAGAAGCACAAACAAATATGAACTATACAGAAAAACTTGCATACATAAGAAACCTGGTGAAACTTTTTCAAATGTTTTGGGAAATATTAATTTTTCTGTTAATGAAATATTCGTTAATTCCATCATGAATAACTTGATTTCATGTCACGGATGGAAGTCGAAATATCGTAACTCACTCGATCAATGGGGAAAATTTGTCACAGAGAAACGGAAAGTAAGAGAAGAAGAAATACCTCGAGAGCAAAAACTTACCTATCCCATAATCGAGACTGAAGTGACGAGTCTCGAAAAGGAACATACCTTTATAAACACAGTAAATCCATAGAAAAACTATAGGAATTCTTGTTTGAACTGAAATATTTCATTGTACTGTACTGACCGCCAGATAAGTCTGTTTAGATACAATAGTCAATTGACTACTATAAACGTGATTAGCTACTGTACGTTACCAGTGTAAACGCTTGAAACATTAGAAAATAAAATTCATTGGAATAAATTTAATTTTTCACTATTCTTCTAATGAAAATTGTATGAATCATTCACTGATAACTCAATGTACATAGAGATACGTTGCACAGGCCGTTCTGATAAGCTTGATAAGATTCTCACGCGATTTCAAAAGCACTGTAGTAAATTAATGGGTATTCGACATTTTGTAATATAGCAAAAGAAACACAGTATGCCACTAGAATATATTTGCCTCATACAAATAATTATTAAACGATGATAATAGATGAAGAGGTAAACCGTGAGGTATAGGGGACTCTTTAACGTACAAGTGCATAAGAAGATGACCTCTCCAAAACGCATTTCAATAATACACCGACTACAGATATGTAAATTCAAAAACTGATATACCTCATATTCTTATGCCCTGCAGGTTATCATGACGCGATGACTGATAAAATAAGTCTGTTAAAAAATGTACTACAGCAAGGAATCTACAGTCGGATCAAAAAGTTATTATCAACGGTAGTCAAGAAATTCTATCTGTGCCTAAGGATTTTAGTCTGTCTCAAAGACGAGGACGTGGAAGATCAACACAGGTTAACAAGAGTCGAGAATGACTCGTTGACCTATGACCCGAGATGTGTCGCAGAGGCGGCGAAGTTGATTCACCCATTCATAACCCCAGCTTCCCAACGTTAATTAAGAAATTAGACAGAGTCAGTTCCTTGGTCGTTCGGCCAATTAATAATTGCATTAGATAGGTTATGGAGAGAAATAAAAAAAATCCTGAATGGATGCTGACTTTTTTTTCCTCTCTTTCAAATACCACAACCCCTCGGGATTGGACAATTATAAGAGCAGATCGTGGCTCTACTACTCAATCCTGTACTTAATTGTTCCCAAGTTCATGGTACTTTAATAGGGCTAAAACTCAGCCCTGCGCACGCACTAGCCGACACTTACGCACTTTACGCCACCCACGCAATTTTCATGTTTTCGTCCTGAACTCACGTGGGAATTATAACAATTAAATCTAATTACCGGTAAAATCCCTGGGTTTTCTTCTACGCACTTAAACAGAGGTTCGAGCGCACGTGGGGCGTGCGCTGAAGAAATAGATAAAACGGAATTAATAAATTTAACGAAAATCACAATACTGATTTGAAATTTCGCAAAATTGTATGCTCTACTGAATATTCACTGTATTGTGAAACAACCTGTATAAGAATAGATCATTGAATAATAGTTAGCCAAGAAGAAAATACATTTAGTAAATGCCTGAGCGAAGAATAATACTGATATACGAAAACGGAGTGAGTTGACATAATTACCAAGCCTATCGATCGTTATATGGTAAAGTAATATATTTCCTAAAATGGCTTCCCTCTTCCGGTATCACGAGTAGATGGGCGTGTCGAGTAAAAAGGATAGTCAGATACTCTCTTCGTTTATACATTATTCATAGTCTTTACGGAATACGTTCAAACCGTAACGAGTTTTACGTCCACATATATATATATATATATATATATATATATTCCTTTTACGTAAGAAATTTTTTTAAATATGAAACTTTCCTCCCTCAATAATATTCTGGAGTCAACTAGTCTACTCCGTTGTTTCACGGTATGAATCACACGGTACCCACTTCCGGTAGCTTCCAGGTTTCGGGCCAGTGATCTTTACGGTCAGGACTGGAGAGAATTGTATTATCGATGTGCCGTTTCCTCGACTTTAGCCTACGAACGGTAATTCGGAAATGTATTACTTTACCGTAAGTAATATTCGATTAGTCTGTTACGTTAAGGCGTGGACACAGCAGTCGGTAACGTGATACAGGGTAGAATTAGGTCAAAAAGTAAAGGGCTTTATATTACTACGGAGTCTTTGCTTCATTTCCTTATAGAATTATTTTATAACATTTTTTATATAAATAATAAATGATTTGTCACGAACGGATTTCCTTGAAGGGACCGTAGAGAATTATGGGTTGTATTGTTTACTCATTGTCATGGCGACCACCTGTTCCTATGACATATTGTATGCATGTTATGCACCATGGGTACCATAAGTATCCCATTCACGCATTTCTGGTATTTCCTGTCTGCGAACCATCTCTTTCTCCATTATTGTAATTCCGCGGGATATGGTATGCAGCATTGTTCTGCTATTAGTATTAAATATGTATATATATAACGGAATTAATTGTTTATAAAATTATATAATTCTGTTTGCAAATGTTGATTAACAAAATCAATTTGTATTGAATCAATGAATAATGCTAATATAGTAACTCTCTTTACCATACTAAGTTCACTGTCCTTATTTAATCTCATTACTAGAGCAGATCGCTTAGAAAATTGCATTAGGTAACGAGACAATACAGTGAACGATCAATTGACTATTTTCTCCTGTGTTTAATCAGTAAAAAGTGGTTCTAGTTATTCAATAGTAAAATTGAAGTGAAGCTGCCTAATCATTTGACATGTCTACTGATTGTTAGAGAAATTAGAGATCGTCTTCTAGAATTACAATGCCAAATGAAAAATGCTATAAAGTGTACCAAGGAGTATAAGACTATGAAATTACATACTAGGATAATTATTTTTTGTATATAATTAACAAATTGTACTTGACTCTCTATACTGATAAAAATAAAATCCAGCGTCCGTAATAGTTTTAAAAATATTTTTCTAGCTTCTTGATAATCCCTTCTCTAACCTCTTTATCAAATCTTGCTGTTTGTAATATATAACAATGTAATTATTAAAACCAGGGTAAAAGCACAGTGGATACTTCATACGTTTGCCATTACGGAGTCACTGACATCTGGAAGATACACGCACAACACGTAACTGTATACAAGCTACTTCGGCGTCCTCCTGACTGGCTTGTGTGACAGAGTCGAGTTGATACGGCTACATAATTTATGCGTATATGCCTGAAAGCATAGAGTACATAGTTCAGGTACATAAGGTACGCAGAGTCTCTGAAGAGTAATGGCAAAGCCGTTTACAGCCATTAACAAAAACAACTCTGTTTCTGTACGTTACCATAGGAGAGTTAGGTTGTTCTGCGATAAAGAGATAAAAATAAACTTGTAAAATAATACAGCAATGATATTGATTTTCCTAATTCTACGTGTAGCCATGCACTATTTGCATTTGGATGTTCCATTAGTGTTCCTTCTCCATAGATACCGTACGACCTGCCTTATTGATTTTCCAAAGCCTAGTCCTATGTAACCTAAAATCGTTCAAAATCCAAGTTAGATTTAATTGTCTGGTACGTTATTTATCATGTTACCTGTTTTTTATCAATCTATATGTATAACTGTCTGACCCATCTTCAGCAGTACGATTACCAACTAGGCTACACGAATGTGACTCATGACGCACGGAAATGTGATTCATATTGACCGTAGCTATGTCGTAGTCATCAGCAATTTCGCAAGAATTAACATTCCTCGGTGACAATTAGCGTTGTGAGCGCGGGCTAAGTTTTTAATAATCATCCGTCGGTATCAGATGCTGGGATTTTTCAGCACTAAAATTCTCCTGTGAAATACAGAGAAGAGTAAGTCAGTGGGCGTCAGGTTTAAAGAGATAATTCGTGTTGGTAATACATGTGGCACACTCGGTCTCGTGCCGGATGATAAGATAAGCCCATTTTGATAAGACCTTTCAGGTGCATAAATACACAGTAGTAACGTTAGAATGCCTATTGTACTCTTGGAGTTTAATAGCAATGGAATTTACATACGTATCTCAGAATTGCACGTACGTGTCAAACGCTGTATACATGTTCTCCGAAATTGAATTGCGATAACACGTTCCCAAGGTAATTCTAGATAATAGGAAGGTATTTATAACGTATTAGAAAACCCTTGCGATACTCGGACAAATTGTTGAAGGGTTCGTATTCCAGAACAGGTTGCAGGTAGATGATATTCAGTCCCTCACGCAAGCTGTTCCTATATGTACGTTAACCGTGCAGTATATATATACCCACGTGTGTGTACAATAGAGGCTATTAGGCTGCCGAAAAGTCACGCACCCTTAAAGAATGTCTAATGCAAAGAATAGGGGATGCTTGCGAGGAACTTATTTCAAAAGTTACAGGTGTCAAGCTGGCTATGATCAGAGTTCATTAATGTATAAAGTTAGAATCAAATAGAATGTCAAAAAAAAATTGTCTATTTCAAAATTTTTCGTTACCGTCACACGGCCTATCCTTTTCCTTTCTTATTCTCGTTTAATTCTTCACAAGTCAGATTCTCCTTCTCTTTCTATCTGAATGGACAAAGAACATTTTTCCATCCGTGCGTCCAGCGTCACGACGCTGCTGTCACAAAAACATTCAGAATACGATGAAGCGAAGAATATATGAAGAATATAAAATTTCTTTACCTTGGCAGTAATCACACCGCGAATGGTAATTCCTATCATGGGGGCAAACCGGATCTCGACACCAGATTCTACAACGAGTTCACCGGCTTGCTCCACGAAAAGATCTTCACGAAGTAAGTAAGGACTCCGTGACCTTTCTAGTAGCCTTTGACCCTTAGTGATCCGACCTCCAGGTAGTTCAGTAAAATCCTGAGCTCCATTTCCACTAGTAGAACCAACAAAACTAGGCTCTGTGTAATAAATTGTTGGCTGCTCTGTCGAATTGGATTGCGACTTCACCAGAGTCAAAATCGCCAGGAGAAGACATAACAAGGATGAACTCATTGTCCAGGACATTCTAATGCACAATTAAACACAGTATAGATTCACACGTTATCACAAGCGAACACTGATATCGCAAACGACTTGCACTTTCCTTGATAATTATCACCAGTTTTAAATTACAATGCAAGCAAACATATCGGACTGAGTCACTACACTATCCTGGGATTATTCTCCCGAAACAAAATGTCATTACTTAACCAGCCACAACTGTAGCATTATATCTTCACTACACAAAACCAACGTAGTATCCTATACCAGAATCATTGTTACCCAACAACATCATTCACATGATATTTTGCAGCACTGTGATTGTACTAAAAACATTTGAAGTAATTTTCACAAATTTTTTATATATCACAAAACAGACATCGTTGTTATCTTACCAGGACACCATAAAAACACAGAGCATTGTTCCAGCAATATTTTCACCATAAGAAGACTCTAACTTCCATGATCCTCTATGAATGTTTAATGCTCACACCGTAGACTCTGTTATACCATGAACATTCACTCACTATACTTAGCCACATGAAAATTCACTTCTAACCGTGATACTACTACGCCATATCTGCATCACCTGGGATAAACCATGTATCGTCGAGTAACCATCGTAATGGATCAAGATCCATGAATTTCAACACTCACGGGAAATCATCGCAATACGACGATCTGATATCTTTCATGAGAAAGATCAGAAATGCAGTTCGCCTTGGAGGAATGGCTGAACGCTACTACGGTTGCATGGTGCACTGTCGAGGATGCTTTGCGAGGGGCGCCACGGCCTCCTGGCGTTTCATTGGGTGCGGTTTCACTAAAGCCTGATGCTCGCCGCTTGGCTCTAGAAACGAATGCTTTCGAAAAGTATCGGCCGTCACGTGACTTCTACGTCACGCAGGTTGTGAAACAGGTGAGTGACTACCTTTTGATTCCCACTACCTCCTCGACGCTGGCCAACGGTTCGGCGTCTCACCTGAGCGTTCTCCAGGCGAGTTTGAATGTCCTGGTTGCCGTAGTAACGTACCTAATGGTGGGTAACCATGGTAACTTCATTTGAACTTCTTTCGTGCGCAAAAGCAACGCGGGTTGCCAGTCGGAAGGCGCATCGATACTGAATTATATATTTAATAGAATGAGTTATACAAGCAGGGCTTTTCAAGGAATGTTAGTATCTTTGCATTGATACGAAAGTTGATAATTTAAAGCGATCAAAGTTATGTAGACAGTTTTTTTACGGTTTTAGTTGTCAATCGCCGAATTTGAAGATTAGTTGTAGCGACTGTGGATAGATGGCGTAAATAGGAAACTACTATACCGATAGTTGTACCGGTGTCAGTTTATGTCAAAGGACTTTACTTTTACAAATTTTAAACAACAATCTGCTTAGGCAGTTTATTGTTTAAACTGCTATTAACTTATATGAGAGGTTGAATGGAGTTTATTTTCTTGGATATTACAGAGTAGATTGTGGTGCTGAGTTTTATGTTCTTCCTGAACGTTTAATTAAATTTATTGGGAAAATGAGTTCTTTTCTAACCAACATACTCCTTACAGCAGGTAACAAAAAAGTTTACTTTTCATTCGCATTTATTATTATTGGATTTATTGGAAATACTCTGTAATAAAGACTTGCTTATAGATACAATATAGTGTATTCTACGCACTGGATATATTATGTTTGTTTATAGAAAATTGATGTAAAATATATTCTAGGAAATAATGAGAAAATTGACCTCAATGAGAAAATAAATGAAATAAAAGAACGAGTTTTAAATCTTAAATATGAGGTCAAAGATTTTATGGATCATAATTACATAGAATTTACTCCGCAACTGAAAAGTAATGAAACCTTGGCAAACAAAGCTGAATCACTTATTAATGAAATGAATATTCTTCAAGCACGGATTGAAGGACAGGTACATAGGACTTAACATTAGTCTAGTTTTGCATTTTACAGTTAATAGTAATTATTATATTTTCAGATTAAAATAGAGCTGTCTGGATCCACAAGGGAGTTACAAAGCTTATCAGATGCCTTAAAAGAATCCAATATAAGTATTAAGCTTTCTAGCCAACTTTTAGAATTGCATAATGGCTTAAGAAGCATTGAAACATATAAGCAACAAAAACGTTATGTAGATGCTGCAAGATCAATTCAACATGTCCAAGTATTATTGGAGAGTCCCGATAGTGACTTACAGAGTGTGGATATATTTCATTCGATAATGAATGAATATGGTCAAGTGCATAGCGTGTTTCTTGGTGATATTTCTGCCCTTTGGCAGCAACACATTAGTTGGAATGCAATTGAAGAGCCATCTAAAGCATTGTTTGTTACTCTAACTATACAATGTAGATTAGAAGAGATTCAGGATCTGATCCAGGCATTACATTATGTCGAAAATCTCACCAATTGTCTGAACAATTTTGCAATGAAGCTTATGAATCATATAATTGGTCCTATAATTAATTATGTATGCGATGTCCACGTACTTGACGAAACAGTCTTCAGTGTGAAAACAATAGACAAGAAAAGCAAACCCTGCTATGAAAGTGTGCTGTACAATCTGAAGCTACTTTTCCAATTCTTGCATCAACATTTGAATGTAACTGTGGAAGAACAAAATTTATTGTCTGAATTTCGTAATTGCTTACTCAAACCACTTTCTGACATATTGATAAAAGACTGTATCGCTAACATAATTCCTAGTTCAAACGCAGAGCTTCAAAAATTTGGACCTGTAATTAAGGCTATTAATGAATTCCAGGATTATCTTATTGAAATCGGTAAATCTCCATTATTTCACTGTTCATCCATATATAGAGATTAATTCCAATAACCATGTGAATTTTCAGGATTTATAACTGATCAACAATTGTTCTTGTCTGATTACACAAAAAACATAGATAGTTTATTCATTGATAAGATATGTCAGGATCTATTGGCCAAAGCTCGAGTAATAATGAAAAAGGATCTTCACGATTCGATTAAGCATGAACCTCAGGTATAAATTTTACATTCAATATCTTCATTTATGTATTTTCTACTTACTGTGTTTTCTTGTTTAGGAAGCTTTGCAATTTCCTGATGAAGCTTTAGACGATTATGAGCTAGAAATCAACAGGAAACTTAGCAAAGTTACATTCCAGTTACCTGCATGTCAAATAAGGTAAACACACATTTATCAATTACCACAATAATACAGTTTACTAACTAATATTTCAATTTATAGTAAAAGTGTGAAGGAAATAATGGAACTAGTAAGGGGAATCTTGGAGGAGGCATGCTCAAGCTCAGAAGCTTGTTCAGTAAGACTTTTCTATACTAGCAGAAATGTATTTGAGATGTATGCTGGATTAGTACCAGAACACCATAAAAAATTCCTGGAGACAATTCCCCAACAAGTTGGTAAGCACATACATCTTCAATTTTCAAATTTTATACGTAAATCAAAGAAATTTACCAACCATTCGATGTACCAATTTTCATACAGCTCTCTTCCACAACAATTGTATGTATCTTGCACATAACTTGTTTACATTGGCACACGAGTACAGAAGGAAGTTGCCTGAGTTGTTCAAGACGCACAATCTAACATATGTTGATCTGCCTTTACTGTTACGTGCAGTTGGTATGGAGTACTTCTTAGAGCATATGAAATATCAGAGAAATATTATCATTGACATTATTCGAGATTCCGGTAACTATATCCACATTTTTTATTACTATGAAGCATTTTCCCCATATTCCATTTACTCTACATCACTAACAATCTTTATCAGGGCTCTCAACATTGGGTCAAACTCCAGAATTACCTCCAAGTACTGAACGCGCCATGAGGCAATGCATCAGACAATTAGAATTGCTTAGGACTGTATGGCTTGGTGTATTACCTGTTAATATTTATTGCAGAGCCGTGGGTAAGTTCCCGTAAAAATATTAAAAATATTATTAGTATAAAACACGTAATTAACATATTAAATGGATGACAGGTTGCATAATGAATTCAATGGTGGAAGACCTGATAACCAAGGTCACTAATGCCGAAGACATTCCTGCAGACGTCGCGACAGAATTGGTCACGCTTTTTGGTATGATAATCAAACGAGCACCATCCATATTTCCGGTAAGTGAGAATAGGAAGTCAATTCAATGAGAATTAAAAATGAATTTTTTATTGATTGCTCTGTGTATTTACGATACACTGATAGAAATAATGTAGTTTACGCCGTTTATAATATATTCCCCATATTGCGGATTCCCCTTGTATTCCTGTAAGAATGAAAAATGTAGAAGACATTATTCATACGGCTTCGTGTACGACGTTTTGGAATTTCATAGAATTTCTTCTCATTTTTCAGGATCCTGATTCAGTGCAGCGCCACGTGCGGAAATGGCAAAAGATGACTGAACTGATAAAAGTTCTTGGAGCATCCTTAAAAGAAATTGAAGATAGGTGGGATCATGGTAAAGGACTTTTGGCACGTGAATTCTCTAACGTTCAAGTGAGACAACTAATAAGAGCTCTTTTCCAAAACACCGAACGCAGAGCAATCCTATTGGCCTCTATTAAATAATTCCATTCTGTGTATATAAAATACGAATAAGATAATAAATAAGAAAGTTATACACTTTTATGTATGAAAAATGATTTTTTACTCGTACCTCTGCTGCATATCCTTAGTATTTCATTACACTGCAATACTTACGAACAGTCATTCCACAGTATTTAGAAATAGGTGTCGAACAATGGATATCATCTGGTAGCTACGTACTCTCCAGAATGTTTTTATAGAATTTTCATCTTGATGATCGAAGGTGAATCTTTATGACAGATATCTTCTTGATTCCTGCACTGTGCGAATTCATTGGAGTCTTCACTTCTTATATGTATTAAAACAGAGATTGTAGGCAAAGAGTCGTACGGGCGGTGAGGCAGACGGGCGGGCAGGCAGGCAGGGTGGCGATCAGTGGTGAGCGCAAGATATTTAATTATTACTCCAATCTCAAACAATTTACAGAAGAGTTAAACATCATTGCCAAATTCTTGTGTTTTTAGGTATCGTTATACGACGGTCTCATGTAACAAATTGATTTTCTCTGAAACTTGATGGAAATCAGATTCTCGTTTCATCATAAGGAATCCTCATTATTCCAGCAGTTTGATTTTCCATTAATTAGGATTTTAAGATTCGGTACGAAGACGTGGTTTAGTACACGATTACATTGCGTCTATTTTCTTTATATTTAAAAAAATGAAACACCGCTATTAATAGAACAGAATAATAGTAACTAAACGCCAGGCGTTTTTTTTTCTTTTTTTTTCTATTTTTCTTTTTACGTAAAGACACAGTGTTTGATAATCCTAGATTATCGCACTCTAAACGTTGATAATATCCATCGTATCGAAAAAAAAGGAATATTTCATTATTATTGATTCGATTAGAAAACATAAAAAAAAAAAGAAGCAGCCAATGAAGAGTACAAAAGGGACCTACTGAGGGACACTGGCTTCTAGTCGCGTCGTGCGCGCGTTCAATTCCATTGGATCATCATACAATTTATCATCAATGGAATTAAATGAAATAATACAAAATAAAAAGAAGGCAAAGCTTTCTCCCATAATTAATGTGGATTTTAAACGCGCTAATCTATTGTCGCTAATCATCATATTGCCAGTTAATATACGAGGCAGGAACCACGTAGTCTGTCAGTCTTTCTGTAATATTTTTTAAATGTCGGTCTTCCTCTCGCTTATACCTCGGCTCATATTTTTAAAAAATAGTCATCATGTGAAACACGGAGACACCAGAAACTCCTAAAAGTAGAATGACGTATCGTTTAGAGGATACGATTGACTGTCTATAAAAATCGGTATTCGTAGAGTGCGAAAGAATATGCTTTAGCGTAAATCGTTATAGTAATTCTTGTAATGTATATGTACACGTCGCTGCGTAGATTGGACAGAACGAAGTCGTCGTGGCGGGTGGCTGATTGGCCCGCAGTTCAGATTGGCAACGAAGAGCAGTTCTTTTACGTGCATTCACGCAGATGACGATGACTGTGAACATGGAAGTGCAAAACAGGGTTTGACATTACTTTCACTGTCAGCACCCGGCGACGCCGGGCGTCTCCGATCGACGAATTACTCGATCCGCTACGTCCGTGCATGCATCGGCGGTGCATTAATATTCCAGCGCTCGCAATAACAAGACTTAATTTAAGTCTCATGCATTTAAGAGATTTTGCGGTCAGTCCTTGTCAGTCGACGGTGAGATACTCGAAGTACGGCAAAAATCATTTGCCTCGTCGCGCATTTATTTCATTAATTATCATTGTTATTGTCAGCATCACAGAAATAAATCTGCCAATGTGTTCAGTACCGGAGTATGTCTTATTTTTGTTCTTCCATTAGCAAACGTTCGAAGTATACAGCCCGTAGAAGGATCGGATCGTATGATATCAATACGAAGATTACATATGCGACGATTAATCGAAGAATAATTCGTAGACGAAGCGCAGTCTATTTAAAGTTCATTAATAAAGAGGAGCACACGGATGTGATTAACGCTTCAGTGGTTTTTGAGAGAGTTAATTGGACACGGTGGATATGGCTTATCCCATCATGGTATCCCTTTGAAATCGCGAAAATCTCTCGGAAGGATGTTTCAATTTCGTCGATTAATCGGAGTGGCTTTAACTTCGATCCTTTCATTGATCATTCAAGCGTCGTTCGCCGTTTAACCGGCATCCCCGCGCTATTCGCTACAGGTCTTGGGTAGATTTTAGAACGAGGATTGGGTATCGTTAGTACCTGCCACGGCCAGCCGGTGAGCGGCTGCGATACCTCGACGATCCGGAGTCCTTGCTGGCATAGTAGTCACCGCCGCCATCGCCGCTAGCTGTGCTGTAGCTGTCACGTGAATAGCTGTCACGAGAAGCATAACCACCGCTCCGGCTAGAAGAATAGTCGTCTCCGTAGCGGCCTCTGCCCCTACTCGTAGCACCTCTACCAGCGTAGCTTCCACCACGATCACCGTATGATCCGCTTCCTCTGTAACCGGCGGTACTTGGACCACGGGAACCAAATCCTCTGCCACCAGCTCCTCGGCTTCCTCTGAAACCTCCTCCACCACCTCTGCCGCCGCCACGTCCGCGACCTCTTGATATTTCTACCCTTAACTTTGCACCCATTATCTCTGTGCCATTCATGTTGTCGCAGGCTACTTCAGCTTCATCCTCGTTAAAGAATTCAATGAATGCAAAGCCTGGTGGATTAAAGGCCACCCAGACCTTGTTCAATTTTCCAAATTTCTCAAATTCCACCTGCAGATCTTCCTTCTTGATACCTTCGTTCAGTCCTCCCACATAGACCCTTGTGTAACCCTCCGGAGTCATATCTTATCTGTGAAGAGAATATGGAACAGTGAGATTTCTATGCTTTATTATAATTTATTATTGCACTGTTTACTTTATAGGGTTATTTGAATGTTATACACGCGCTTATTATCGAATATCTACAATTTCCTAATATTTACCAAGAATATGACACAGCACTCCAAAATGGATGGTAGAACCATCAAGTAATCCTGTCTTCGCTATATCTTTATTTCCTGCAGCCCCGAGTATCTTCTTACTATTTATAGGCAGTAAAAGTGTACTCACCCTTTTTCAGCACAATATCTTCCCGAAAATAAGCTTCCTCCAACGCACTTTGATAACTTCCACACGAAAATACAAGATGACGCCGGGAAAGATGCGCGCCGCGGAATCAATAGCACAGGATCAGCCGGGGTCCACAAACACAGAAACCATACCGAATATTTCAAGACCTCCAACCCAGACGCCCGGAACTCGAAACTTCTTTAAACAAGATTTTTTCTTACAATGGAAGGCATAGTTTCCTTTAATAGAAAAAAGATACACGCTATCTTGAAATACTATTTATAAAAGCTCTAATATTTTCCTTCTTTTGTTTTTGGCGACTAAAAGCTTTTGTAAAGATACAAATTTGACATAGGATGCCCGCTCGATTCTACGACTTATCGATACTCGAAATGAAAGCTCCAGAATATATATTCTTTAATTATATTTCATGTTTTATATTTTATGTATACAAGAATTATTGCTCGTTCTTAATCATACTTGTTAATAGATGAAAATCATTATCAAAAATAATTATAATGCTTTAACTGAAAGAAGAATATGCACCGGTTGTATAGAATCGATCGGATCTATGTTGAACATGGTTGGCAACATATTTATATCCGCCACAAAAGAAGTTTGGCTAACAGTAGTTGTTAAACTTGGCTAGACTGATTCATACAAACAATAATGGCGTATTCTGTGAATATTTCGGTAGAAGCCCCTATTGAGAATCAAATACAAGAAATTACGTATGATGGGCAAGAGATTTATCAAGCGTAAGAATATTTCTATTGCCGTAGTTCCTTAATGGAGCATAAAATTTATTTATTATTGACGTTTCATAACGTAACCTACATGTCATTTTGCATGTATCACATTTTATTTCATTTGTATATATTATAGGCCTCTTACACTGTCTGAAAACTTGGCAAAGATAGCCCAGAAAATTGACTTCAGTAAAACTACCAATGGGGATGATGTTAAAAAGGAACAATCAGATAGTAGTGAAAAAAGTGAGGATGATACGAAGGATCCTGCAGCCTTTCAGTCATCCCTGTGGCCCTGGGATAGTGTTAGGACTAAATTAAGGTTCTTCTTTTTTCTTTGATAATTTTTTATAGTCTTAAAGCTACATTGGACACTTATTTACATCTCATATATTTTAGGAATGCTCTGACAGAAGTATGTGTATTGGCTGATGTTTTAGCAATAGCAAAAGAAAAGAGGTACATGGTTTTAGACCCAGTGCCCCAGGAGGCTGCTGAAGTAAAACAAATTGTTCAAATTTATGCCAGAAAAAAGGCCTTAGCTGGTGCTGCATCTGTACTTATGATGGGTGCTGAACGATTAAGAAACTGTCAGAACGAATTGGCAAGAAATCGTTCTACACCAGATTTCCACATTGAATTGCTAAGACTTCGACAAAATTGGCGACTTAAAAAAGTATCTAATTCTATAATTGGTGATCTTAGCTATCGTACAGGTATGTAGAGTCATAAGGTTATGTCATCTATCGTAGCACCAAAAACTAAGATAAATGAATTTCAGCTGGCTCAAAATACACACAAACAGGAATGTTTGAAGTCACAAAAGCTGAGGAAGAAGAAAAGACCAATACAAGCCCACCTGCTTCTCCTAATCCTAATACTACTGTGGCTTCAGGACAATCTCATGGTTCTTCAACTACCAAAGCATCTGCATTGCGTGTTACAATTCCAAGTGAATTACAGGGTGTCGCATATATTGAAGTTCTTTGCCAAAAAGGTAAAGTGAAACTGTTAATTATTGAAAAGAAGAAATCTAACAGTCAAATAAATCTTATCAGACCAAGAAGACTTATGCAGCGCAAACATTAGTCTCCTTAACAGCAGTGCTAATAGTTCAAATACAGACATGCATTGGCAACAGAAATTGGAAGCTGCACAGAACGTTTTGTTTTGTAAGGAGCTGTTCAGCCAACTTGCAAGGGAAGCAGTACATTTACGTGCACCTATACCGCATATGGTAGTAGGAAATCAAATAATGGCTACCGTAAGGATAATAAATACTATTATGTATCTCTACATGTTTTTGAAAATGTATGATCTACAGTGTTACGTTCGTCACTACAGGTTCTTCCTGGAATTCAGCTTATCATAGGACTGTGTCATAGTACTGGCAATGATAAGAAACCTTCAGCACCGCCACCACATAAATCCGATCACGATCACGTTCTCGAACATTCCTTACATCAATTATTACGTGAAGTGCATCATAAAAACACTCATCATCCATTTCCACATCCGTCATCAGGTCCTCTTGGTCCTAGTAAACGTAGATGCTTAGCTGGACCAACCGCAGCGGATAGATATGAATTAATTGAGATGACAAAGAGTCAGACTCTCTTAGAGCAGATCATCCAGCAAGCTCAACACTTCTTCATGAGGCTACGCACAGAGTACGTCCTCGACACAATAGCTAAAGAAGTGAAGGATCCTCTGATTGTATCTCACTGGAATGCTCTTAATTCCCCAACACAGTCTTGCGTAAAGATTAATATATTGACACATGGTTATGATATTGTTTGCCGCACTTCCTTGGTTGTTCATGTCGGCGAGAAATCATTGAAGTGCGTTTGTCGGGACGGCCGTGTGATGCACATGAGTTATGAACCACAAGAATTGCGAGACCTGATTTTCTGCCAGGTGAGATTTTTGACAATATCAGGTTTACATATATTAATACTGACCCAACAAACACATAGTAACATTTACATATCGGCAATATTAAAATGCCCTACTCAGGGATGTAACAGTTACATACATGAGGTATTTTATAACTATTACATAGTCGAGTAGGACATTTTAACATTGCTGATATATAATTGTTACTTTGTGTTTGCTGAGGATTAACAGTATATTGAAATTGATTGATATTGTTACTTTTTTAGATATATCAGCATCAGATAACTGCAGTTCAAGCACTAGCCAAGTGCATGGGTTGGCAGTTCCTAGCAAACAGTTCTCATCTTGGTCTTGGCGCTGTGGAGCCTCTTGGTAACGCCAGTAGTTGTATCCTGGCTTCTCCCATTGGTGACAGGTAAATATACTCTCAGGGAGTTAATCAGAATATTTTCCAAATTTTATCATGTTATTTCTTTCTAGGATGATCGCAGTAAGATGTGAGCCGCAGACAGGCGTGCAGGTGGCAATAGCTCATTCTCCCAGGAAGGATTTCTTTCCAGGTCAATTAGTACGAGAAAGAAAATGGGAGAACCTGGGTGGTTCCTTCAAGGAAGTACGATGGGATAAAATGGAGGGCAAAAATTTTGTCAATAAAATGGAATTGCTCATGGCTTCCCTTACCAGCTCTTAAACTTTTTAAACAAAAAGTGCCATTTGGTCGAACAACAGATTTTGGTAAAACCGTGAAACAGGGTAAAGATCGAGTAATTAGAACCTTCATATTTTTCTTTAAGAATATTCATATCTTTCTACGATATAATATTCCTTCGTGTCGATACATTTTCTTTTTATTTGGAAAACCATAAAAGATAAAAGGAGCTATTGGTACGGATAAATCGGCAAAAAGACTTCCTCGATCTCTACGCTTTTACATTTGAATTCTTAAGCTTAATCGTAATTCGGGTATCTTGAATTTGATTTCGCTCTAATCTCAAATAAATGTAAAGCTTGTAGACGTTTCGTACGAATAAAATATTACGTTAAAATTGAAACTCGTACAATACTTCTACTGCTTAGAAGCAATACTGTGTAACGGTGTCTGTACAATAGGTTGTTTATTGTTTTCATAATAAAAGAAGTGAAAAATAAATAATCTCATTCTTTTTCTTATAATTAAATATATCCTAGTCGAGTGAAAGGGAATCTGCATAGAGATAAACGCTCTTGTAGCTTTTTCCTTCATTTTTTCCCTGATTTCTTTTATTACAAAAATCATTTTATTTGAATGACATATGAAATGTAATATGAATTAGATAATAAACTATTATTAAATGGAAAGTGAATCACAAAAAGAAGATGTAGAATATACATGACATTTTATATTCATCTAAACTACATTCATCAACAGGTTATTCTATCGATACAAAAAGTAATCAACAATTCCTTGTGGTTTTGAAAATCCACTCCGACAAGTCATTTTGATATTTCCTTTTTTTTTGTTACTTGAATCAAGATATCAATAATAGTAATGTTCTTTATGATTGTTATTAATATTATTACCATATAACATGTAGGAATGGGTGCGGTGAAGTAACACCACATATACACATATATGTTTGTATAAACATATGCACACATATATGTATTGTTTTTCATCAGAGTTCATTTAATATTGTACCAGAATGTTATCGATTAAATTGCTTTTCATAACAAATCGCCATTGTCTTTATCTAGAAATTTAATTCGGCTGCATACCTGCTTTTTGTTTAAAGGGACTGACTAATGGCTTGACTAAGGTAGCCAAGAGGCTGAAACTGAAGTAGAAAATGATTTCACGAAAAGGATCATAACATTAGAATTTAGAATTTAGCTGGTTAGAACTTCATATTGAAAGACAGCAAAGTGTTATATACATAAATGCGTATTAGAATTGACAATGCTGAAGAATTTGCAAATTTGGTAAGCGATAAAACAGAGAATTGTGCTTAGCGTCCGCTTAGGTTTAGCAATAATCAAATCGTATAAAATATAATTGCTAATGCTCAATCTCCAGTACATACGTTGCAAGAGGTTCTCGTATGTAGATGAAGACGATAAATTTTGATGGAGTATCATAATCCTTATTATTATCAAGAGGCGTTTCCAATAGACGACAAAGCGCATCATAAATACAAACATCGACAAAGCACCTTCATGGAAAATTAATACTAAAAGTCTAGCCATTAGTCCTTTGCTTCGTTGTGTCCCGTATATTTATTTCTCATCGAAAATAGAGTAATAATTTAAGTTGACCATCATTATAATCTTCGCGATATTCATTTTGCCCATTTCCACAGTCAATATGTATACGTCTTGAGCACTGTATCCATTTTTATAAAAGGAAGCGGAATGATTTTCAATCCTGAGTCGATGTTGCAACAATTCAGGAGCCACTCCAGGTCGTTAAAAAGAGTCGATGTAACATCGAATAGGAGTGTAGACGCTTTTCACTCTTGATACGCCGTATCGAATACAAGTCGACTGTGTGCGAAATAATAAATAGCCTCGTGTCTTATTATTTTAATTAAAAAAGCAGCGTGAGAGTGCTATCTCGAACGCAATTTTCTTTTTGAAGCGATATCCTTTTTAATATCCATTTGATGTGATTCATTGCCCTGAAAGGCATTAAGCGTCGCGCTTTGTCATTGTACTAAACGCTCATGTCGATTTTCATTTTCTTACGAAGCACTGTGTTATGTTACGCGCCCTTCCACCAGCTACTCTAAATGCTAGAACAGCTGTTATAACGAGAACAGTGTACACAGAGATCAGACTAGCTGCATAAGTCTCATATCGGTTGAGCAGTGTCATACAGGAGGCAAAAAGATGGGAACCGACGACCCAGGCGACCAGACCCCATTTCTTGTGATCGAACGCAGAGAAGAAGATAATACCCCAGAAGGTATGTAGTAGAATGAAGCAGAGTGTGGTAGCAGCAGATATTATAAAAAAATATTCTGAGCCTTGACGAAGACCCATTGTCCCAGGTCCTACAGCATCAGCCAGCACATTGACCAATGCAAAGGCACCACTCATAAACCCGAAGCCCAGACCACAAACATATGCAAAGACATGTCTACTGTCAGCAACATGTGCAGTCGTTACTCTCTCCAATCCACGCTCTGCTTTCCGCAGCACCCAGTACAATAGATATCTGAAGAACAAAATTAGATATATTTAATTACAGGATACATAAATGCAATTTTTTGAAGTATAATATTTAAAAGATAAAGATTTACCTAAAAGCTTCTTGAAAAAGTACTGAGAAAACTAGACCAAAAGCCAGGTGGTCCTGGAGTGGTACAACAGCATACCAAAGTGCAGAGGAAATGAGTAGCGAGATTAGCCAGAAAAAGGCACTGGCTATTAAAATTATAATCCTTATAGGTTCCACAGCTACAGTAAAGGTGAACATAGCAAGTGGTGGACCGAAAGCCAAAAAGGCGCAGCCAAAAAAGTCCATAACTGTCATTTCTAACCGATATCGATACACAGCGTTTTCTAATATTCCTTGTATTCCCAACACTTCTGTTTCACTGCTACGTAACGTTGCTTGGATCCACAGTCAGTCTTTCAACACAGTGTGACACAATTTTAATGAAACACATTTATTTTACAAATTATTCTCTAAAAACACTACGGGCTATAAAGGACAGATGATGAGAAGTAATAGTATGACAAATCAAGACGACGGCAATGCCCTCTGTAACTACCCTACCTTAAATCCTCCAACAGCCCTTTTATCTCGCAATTAAAATTTTATTAAACTTTCTAGTTAATGCTCTTGGTCGATTGGACGACAACCATTTACGTCAACATCGTCTCAGGACCGTACAATACGGAAAATATTTAGGCATTAACAAGTATAAAGCTCACCCTGTATAACATATAGTAAAGATATAATTGAATTAATTGAAACTCTTATCAGTCTTAAAATAAGCAATCTACATTCTTAGATAGAGAAAATCTTCGTGGATACCTTATATTTACAAGATATTATCAGAAAAAATGTATTATAGATGACACTTCATACACGCCTGCTTATTCAAATTTCATGCCAAGCATATTGGAGCCAAACGCAAGGGGCATATACAACAATGTTCACTTCGTTCCTGAGAAACTTTATTTCATTCAAAATTACTTTCTCGTAGTCAAATGTTTGCGATCAAAATTCATATATTCTAACAAAAATATTTCTATACTGTGATCCAACAGCGGTGTTTAACAAGCATTTAATATTATTAGAAAGTTCTGTGAGCGCCGAACTTCAGAGCGTTCCGCTAGCCGAGCTTTACTTATCGTTGACAATACATATACATCTGTCATTCCCGTTCATTGCTTGGACAGACACTCATCTCCCTACTGACCACTGGACACTCATTAACGTATCCTCCTTACGGCCCAATATGGTACGTATTATTTAAAGTTTATTAAATCTTGTTGAATTTACATTGTTTTAATGAAATATAATAATTTTACTGACAATGACGCGTTCTGCTCCGTTACACTTACCTTAACTGTACAGTATTTCTTTAGTAATTTAAAATATAATAAATTGCACAGTTCTTTTCCATGTGCTTAATCTATCGATTGTCAGATTGTTTTGTTTGAGATCAAGAGTCTTATTTGCAATTGGAGCAAGTTGTATTTTCGGGTGTAAAAAAAGACCTGCATTCCTTTAGAAATATCCGAGAGCAATGCCCCGTATAAAAACATTTCCTATTACGATCTGACGGTTCATTGAAAGGTCAAGTGAATTTTTTAAGCCTGTTAACTAGTTACGCTCTCAATTGTATAATGGAGACTTTTTTCTTTATTTCTTCAGACATCTGTGAAAATTTGTGATATTGGTGATGATGTTAAGGACGCATTAAAGGCTTTTCGTTTCCGCAAGAGTCAAAAGAATGCGGCATTGATACGTGAGTCGTTTATTATCTCAGTGTGATATATAGACATTTTTCTGAGTATTGCATTACTCACATAATTAATGTTTCAGTCAAGGTCGATAAAGAAAAGCAGAGAATTTGCATTGATGAACAGATAGAGGTAGGCTGTAATGATATTATTGATATATTGTGATTATATATATTTGTAATTTTAAATATATTTACTGTCAATATAGAACATTGAAATTGATCAACTACAAGACTGCATACCAGCACATCAGCCACGGTATATTGTGTACAGCTACCGAATGGAACATCAAGATGGTAGAATATCATACCCAATGTGTTTCATTTTCTACACACCCAGGGATATTCAGATGGAATTACAAGTGCTATATGCTAGTATGAAATTAATACTGCAGAAGGAAGCTGAGCTTACAAGGGTTTATGAGGTCCGTGAACTGGAGGAGCTTACAGAGGATTGGCTTAAAGAAAATCTCAGCAGGTAGAAAGAAATTTGTGTTATATGATGGGCCTAATTCGTCATCTTTCCATGCATTTTTATGATTTATGTACAAAATGTAAGATGAGCTTTTCCAAACAGTATGGGGAATTTATAAAGGTAATGTTGATCATTGTGGGAACCATCGATTATATCTAGGATCAATATAGTGTAAGATAACCATAAAAGCCATTTTGAACAAAAACAGTTTACACTGGAAGTATTAAGAGTAATGCATTATGTTTGTGCTTCGCGACATCCAACAGTTTCAATATCATAATATTGGATCAGCTTTTTTTTAATTTGTATGTCCCTAAGGGCTATATTAAATACCATCAAGCTAACTTTTTTATACAAATTTTTTGCTAAAATGATTACAAAATGCGTCAACTCAAAGAAACTAATTATCGTAATAGATGTATTTATTCAATTTATATATTGTCATTGACAACTATTCAAAGAACTAGTCAACATAGTGGAAGACAATATAACATTTCAATCATGTCTGAAGTACACCAGTGGGAGGACGAATAAAAAAAATGATTGATACATATGTACATATCCTTTTTCCAACTGCGATCTCGTTTATTATATGAAAATATAAAACGTATAGTCGGTATGGCGTTGGATTTTTGCGAACACTTCGTTAAACAGTACATCCGTTCAGTTCAGATAAACTTAGAAAAAATTTGTTCAAAGTTTTTGGTACTTGCGTGTTACTCGCAACAAGGTCGATTCAACAAAGCATTCTTGGACATTCAGAAAGTAAAATAACATTAGTAGTACATCGATACGATGAAGTTACCTAATAAATACTAGGATGGAGTTAACTTCTCATTTGTTACATGGCCTTTTAAAGAAGTAACACTTCCTTAGATATTTCTGTTGGATCGTTAGAACTATGATTTATTCTTGACTTAAACCTTTGTATCAGACTATTTGTTCAGAAGATATGGTACACTCATATTATGAATATATGAATCCAGCTTGACATAATCTCGGACTTGATGCGGCACGAGAAGTATCTTTAGTAAGTTATTAGGACACTACAGTCTCAGTGAATGAGCGAACTGATCATTCTAGAAATAAATGGGACAATTTTTATAAGTTACTCTTATATATAAAATTAGACTTCAACAAATAAAGTATTGAACATAGATACAGTAATTCAGTAGAGGTGAACATACCCATAGAGGTAGTAGAAAAACGAGAGGAGGTAAAAAGCCATTTTAATCCATCCTTCCCGTTGACATCTTGTCAAATCATTTGCATTCATTATACTTGTAGGATCATATAATCCTGGACCAGTCATGACTGGCCTGTTGAGGTACCTATTTATGTGGTACGCAATCAATGGAATATTTAAAAATAGCGAAAGCCATTCTCCACTTATCAAAAATAGCAGATTTGACAAAATGTGGAGGCCATATTCTGGGAGAACAAGCTGAAATTTTACAAATAGGTGAATTAAAAGAATTCATAATCATAATACGCAAAATATTCTAACAGGTATGTTATATTTTATAGATTATCATAAATCTTACAGGATTTAAACTGTTGCATTGATCAATGGGATTTTTCCATTCTGTCTTGAGTTCGTCAAATGCGATTATCTGAAAGAACAATTATGTTATGTGTATCGAAAATATAGTAATTATCAAAGTGAAAAGAGATAATGCAGTCAATGTTATTTTATGTTGAAAAATTGAAAGAAACGCGTAAAATATCGATGTCATGCTATGTGAGGTTACGAACGTTATATTATGTTTGTAAAATAATAGGAAATTCATGCGCATGATTATTTTCATGTTTTTCTACAACCCTTAATTATTATAATACTCACATGAAATATGGAAAAGAATATTAAAAAGGCGTCAATAATTAACGCTATGATATAAGAAAAAGCAGACATATTGAACGCCATTTTGAACGTACTGTTCTAATGGATGCGCAAGCGAGGTGATGATTTCCGTTTTAATAACGTCACTGTGTCTACTTTTCAAGCTGTTCAAATTAGACTTCACCTTAAATTATATCATAAATCAACATAATATCTCAACATGTTTATCAGAAGTTCCATGTATTGTATAATAGACTTTTTATAAAAATTGTATCTACAATACGATTCAATATATCTATAAAGTATCACAATTCTTGTCTACTTTTTGCATTACAAGCTTTGTTCTGTTGATTAAATAAAACATTAAAATAAACCTAAACGTATCTTTGTAAAAGCATAAATTATTTTTTTACAGTTGAATATATAAACCTTATGGCTCATTGCAACATAAGAGAAAAAGTTAGCTAGTAATAGGTAGTGTATGTGTACTGCTCATTAAACTATTTATAGTTGCTCTTGTATATATTTCTTTGTACACTTAAGTTTATTATAGCATTGAAGTCTCTTTTCATTTTCTAGTCATGAGGGAACATCATTATTACATGATACTAGTGTATTATGTATAATTAAAATAGATGTCTCTCTTCTGGAACTTGGATTGTGGCTTGTTACTTAGTTACTAATATTACATCTCTGACCCTAGTACTTTATATTGCATCTCTGAATAAGCTCATTGCTCAAAAATTGAAAGATTATTAACAGAAACAATATACCTCGAGAAGACTTTGATCCCTAAATGAGAATTTTCAGATGGTTCCACGTTTCAGCCTTTATTTCTTTATGCACTTTAATGGTTTGAAAAGGATCTACGGTTTTTTTGCATCCCAGATGGAATCCAACAGATTATTCACGCCATTGTCACATAGTCCTGGTAATACCAGGACTTCCATAATTGTGTTCTTGTTCAGATTCTGATCTAGTCATTAAACCTTCTTCATCTTGGGAGTTCCATCTTGGATTGTAGTTTGTGATGAGTTCTCGTTTTGGTCTAAGCATACCCTGGATATCACTGTACTTAATATCCATATCTTTAAAGGCATTAAGCATAAAAATAGCAACAATGACAGTGGAAAATCCACAAAGTGACCCCAATATATCTTCAGGTTTCATGTGCTCCCATTCACGAAAGAGAATTGCTGAGGCCACTATCACAAATGTTGTGAAGAAAACATAATAGACTGGAGTGACTATGCCAGTATTAAATAAGTCCAATGACTTATTCAAATAATTCATTTGAATAGTTATACATAGAATGGCTGTGAAGAGGAATATCCATGTGAGCCAATTTCCCATTTCATTTGTACCCTGTATAGTCTCTTTCAAGGCTAATCCAAGACCTTTGCAACTCATTACAGTTAAGGAGCCTATAGATGAGCATAACAGGATATATACTACTACGTGGTGTCTCCCGTATACAGGACCAAACTGAAAAATTATTAATATTGCAATAATTATTATGATTACAACGTAAATAATAAAGCCAGGGTCCTTTAGTTTTGCTAGTAATACGTCCAGACTCTCGATTTCCTCCTCTTTTGGGGAATGAAGTACTATCATTGTTGATCCCAAGATACATAGGATACAACCAATCTGTAATATAAGTGTTATTATCTATCAGGATTTATTGGAATATGAGTTGTTGAATATTTTTATAAATATATGTATAATGCATACTTTCCCCAACAAATTTAGCTTCTCATCTAAGTAATAAGATGCTAACATTGCTGCTACTAAAACACTGAGTGCTCCCAATGGAGTAACCAAAGATGCAGGTGCAAATGCATATGCTGCAAAATTTGCAGCTTCTCCAATTCCCACTAAAATAACACAGAATTGCTTAGTTACAGTTATGAAAAGCATAATTACATCTGAAATAATAATAAACTTTGTATCTTTTATCTCTATATCAATAAGTATTACATACAATTGATCAGATAGGAACATATAATAGATAAAGTATAATTCCCTAACAGATTCGTCGTGATCCAATTCTTTAGGTTTAAATTAGTCACATTTCGGATGTTTATCAATTTTTAGTTTAAGAAAAATAAAAAAATGGTGCTTTTATGAATTGTTATTATCAAACTTTCCTGAAGTGTTTGATTATTTTTTGAAAGATATACTAACAATGAACCAATGACCTATCAAAAAAATACAATTTAAAAGAATATTCTTGGAGTTTCCCAAAGTATGTTACTCTATTGGTAACATTCTCTGCAAAAAATGACTAAAAATCAACCACCCTATTTTCATTTGAAAAAATGTTAGTAATTTTGGGATAATAAAATGTTCACCAAGTGACCAATATGCTTTGATTACTTTTGTTCGCAAAACCACATTCGCTGGAATAATATTAACGAATCTGCATCATGTATGATACGATATGATAACATTTTTTTGTCTCATACGTACTAGACAAAAGACCTGCCCACCATATCCATTCTTTAAGGTATCCAAAACCGCCAGATCCAGCCCTTAGTCCTCCGAGCCTTTGAAGTCTTATTAATGCTTTTTTCTTTATTATAAAACTGGCGCCTAAGAAAGAAAAATCAAATAAACGTAACAATCTATCTTCGTGTAACAAAATTATTGAAATAAGCTGCATAGTGAATACGTCACACAGTGACCATTATCGAATCTTGAAAAGGAAAAAAACTACCGTCCATAAAAACGTAATAAACAAGTCACAACTCAACAATTAATTTGCGCGCGAAATGCGCGTGAAAATATTTTTCAGACTAGTGTCAATACAGAGATCGAATACCATTGGTAATTTTAATTAGGGCATTTGTTCTGATTGGATGTTAGAGCCATTTAAAATCATAGAATATTACTACGCACAGTGTCATCTGTTTTACACCGTATTACTACTTTACTAACCTATAAATCCACTAGAGCTGATTGCCAACCCCAGACCCACGTAAAATTCAACCGTGATGTATGGTCTTACCACATTGTTTATAGTTTCTAACTCCTTTGGTGTTATAGGTTGCATATTCTCTTATCAATCACTATTACCTTACATGCAGATACGAATGTTTTTATTTAGATGACTGTGAACCCTTTATCAGAATACCAGATTTCTCTTGTTCGCATTTAGTCACTGACTTACGAGAAAGTCATTCTATACAAAAATACCTGCTGATTATTAAGTATCGCTTCAAAAATACTGTAATGCTATTACTTTATCTATGATAACGATTTGTTAACGCTTATCTTTCAAAGTTTTTTTCGTTGATTATAGGAGACCGTCATTTCTGACTCATAATACTTTGGCGCTACATTTAAATATCTACGTATTTTCTTTGGTATCATCATTGTAATTATGTGATTTGACGGATTTGCAATATTTATTTTTAAAAATGGTTTGACATTAGATAAAGTGTGAAAATTCAGTTTTTTAAAGTTGAAACTAAGAATGTTTATTTTTATGAAAATTGACATTTAAGGGATATAAATGTTATAGATTTTGATGAATAATATGAGACATGACAGGTGTTCAGTTTCAATTATTAATAGGAAAGGAGTAGGAAGCAACTAGATCAATGAACAATATATCTAAGATTTAATAAAATCTTGCAATATTTAAAGTATAGTATAAAAAATATATTGCATAAAGTATTCATTATAAATCGTATCAATTTTTTCACTGATCATATCGTATCTTCTGTATTGAACTCTCCTGAGCACTCGTTATAGTGTTTTGTGCTACGTATTTTATATTATTTACCAACAAAGTTGTTTATCGGCTAACAGCGTTTTTAATGTTTTTTGTGTGATCAATCTCATTGTATGTGTGGGAACTGTTGATGTGTACAAAACACAAAAAACCTGATCCCCCTCTTTGACAGCATGACACTTGTGATATTCTGAGCACCAGTATGTCTCTTTAGCTCCTTCAAAGTTTTGCCCATTTTCACGTTGATTTAGTCTCTTTGGAGCTTCTGTACTATCTGCCTGATATTCTTCAATGTCTTCAGAAAGGAGAAATGTCTCTACAGCTTGATGATAGAAAGTTCTTAAAATATCCAGGCGATGAGTTCCCGTGACGCGGTTCTTTGTATTCTGAGGATTTCTACTCAGTACAAACTTGCCAATTCTGTAATTCACGAGCAGGAATCTGTAATGTAATTCTTATTTGTATTGCTATGATTTTTAAGTTAGACAGTGAAAAATATATTACCCCAATATGCCAGAGTCTAGTGATATATTAGAAGCAACATTTTTTGTGTAAGACTGTTCAGCAGCTCGTAATATATCTATGCTACTTCTCCAGCATTGAATAGCTAGTCTTTCGACTTCTGCTAATTCCGGAGTAGGTCCACATAAAGATAGTACTTCAATGTGATCAACCAAAGTTACAGATACAAGTCTGAAGGCTACCTAGATTTTTAAATACAGAGTATCAAATGATATGTAAAGTATGCATTAAGCTAAGAGAAAATGATTACATTTGGACTCTTATTTGGTAGAAACACTGGAAGGTCTCTGGCAGTACAGCTGCCCTCGGTTGTCGCTGCTATTATTAAGAGTTTTCTTTCTACAGGATCAAGGCACCACCAACTTTCAGTTGCAACTGATACGCTACCATGAATTAAAACACAACCATACATTGAATCTAAACATTCCACGTAAGCTTCTAAGCAAGCCTGAAAACAAGAAAATTAATATTTACTGTAGTTTATAAATTTTTGACAATTGTGTAATGTTAAGTATTCACCTGCAACAAGTGATTTTCAGGGCACATAATATTTTCCGTCATATTAACTAAGTCAGTCTTTGTAGAAATTCGATCTCCAATATCCAAACACTCTAACAACCTGTCTATGATGGGATTACAAATCCGCAAATCTCTTTTAAGTCTTTCAACATTCCTGGGATTTTTAATATCATCTATACCAACAACCAAAATCATGGCACTGAATACTGCATCAAGAAATTGATTAAGAACGCGTTTTGTTGTCCCACTGGCAATTGCAATAAGCGTAATGCATTCTTCATATTCTTTCCATACAACTGTAGTATCAGGCATATCTGTATTTAGCAGTTCCACATTTTGTGACTTGAGAAACATGTGAACTCCATTCAATGATGCCATTTTTGAAAAAGTCATCTGAAGCAGTCATTATTTTGAGAATTTTATGTAATGATACTATATTGATATGACAGTGTGATAACAACAAATTTTACCATATCACCTTCACCCTTTTTTCGTGCAAAAATAGGTATTCCTCCAGACGAGGTCAGACACATAACGTGTGCCGTCATTTTTAATTACACTAAAATCCTAGTATAAGACACATAGCTTTGAGGTTATTTTTAATGAAATTGTATGCCGCCCATTGATCCATATGTATGTATAATGACAAAGAAAGGAAGCGGAGGTAAAGAAAGAAACTATATATTGAACTTGATATTATTACTATAAGTAGTGCAATCGTTCCTTACAGTATTAAGAGAAATTACTATTCGTCATATTTTTATTATATCTACGAGGTACAATAATCTATACTGTAATACTTGAGTGAAGATGTATTATTATGTTTTATGATATTGTACAAAACAGAAACAATTCTCGACAAGTACAATTCAGTAAGTACAAGAAAAGTTTAATAATGATGATCAAGTATTTCGAAATTACTTCATTATAGCTTAAACATTCTATTCAACCATCAACAGTCGGCATTTGTTACTCTCTCATGATAAAATTTCTTCATTATTAGGAAATCAACATTTGCAACTAATTATGGTTCATTACTTTAGAACAGTAATTCCGACATATCTATCAATTTATAAGTAATGGAACATCACAATGTAGTATTAATATTATTCAGTAACAAAGCCTTATTTAAATTTTGTCTTTTGTCGATTACAGATCCACCATTTCATCCATTCATTTCAAGATAGTTCTCGACCTTACATCTAGATGGTGTATCCATCCTTATTCAGTAAATCAGTTCGTATTTCATTCTGTTTCTTTAAGAAACTTTACCGACATCAAATTTTTCCATTGTTCTGATAATCGGCTGCAATATCATAGCCACAAACTCTGGCACGTAACCCATTGGGGATAAAGCCATAAAGAAAGTAAGGGGCAAGGAAGGATAGCTGGAAACAATCAATGACAACTAAACGAACAACAACGTTGATCATAAGCAATCTCATTATACTTCGTTCAAAGTCTTAAGCTTAGACTTAAATCCATTAAGAATTTTTGACAAGAAATAGAGCAATCTATGGTTGCCTATATTGAGTATTCATTTACGAATAAAATTTATTCTTCTAATTACGTACTTATTAAGATAATTTTATATTTATTTTAATTGTAATTAATAAATATTAATTAGTAAATTTAATACACATTAAGTATTTCGTTGTTAAATTATTTCCATGACAAAATAAGCATATTATTTATCAAGGGAAATATTCAAAGAAAATATTAATTGATGAATTCATATAAAAACTGTATACTTTTATTTTGGCTACTTTAGATTATCATTCATATTAATTGTCATACATCATTTACATAATATATCAGTATTATAATTAACATAGTATGAAGATCCACAGAAAACGTTTCCAGTTGGGAATAGGATAACTCAAAGAATAAGAAACAAGAAATAGAAAAAGGACGAGAAGGAAACCATCGGTTTATCAGTAATAGAAGATTTTTATCAACCAGGCGAGTTTCGTGCCGTCGCACTTCGCTGTCTGTTATCAGTCGAGTTCAGTCGCGCGCCGGCAAATGGTTTCTATTAAAGAAACTGGCCGAGTTTCACGTTAAGAAATGTTCTTCTACCCATAAACTTTTAAAGT
Organism: Syrista parreyssii; assembly: GCA_030142615.1. Classification (NCBI taxonomy): domain Eukaryota; kingdom Metazoa; phylum Arthropoda; class Insecta; order Hymenoptera; family Cephidae; genus Syrista; species Syrista parreyssii. The sequence continues at coordinate 908,895 of JARQTG010000032.1, forward strand.
ATATGCGGACGAATCCTGTAGGGAAATTGTGAAATACATAAAAAAAAACGTGCACACTATTTGTATCGACTGATTTTTATATTTATTTAATCAATACAATTCCTAAAGGAAGGATGTTCGGAATATTTTGAAGCATTGCGAAGATGCTAAAGCAACAACTGCATAATGTGACAGTTGCGGATAACGAATTTGATGCGGAGGGTGAGTTTTTTGAGAATTAAGGACTCATTATTTGTTCTATAGTCATTAAAGGGAATATTAAAAATTTTGTTTGTCCATAGGACCAGTGTATATCAATCATTGAAATTTTTACATTTTTTTTTTGTAATTTCTGAGTGTCATTATTTCACTGTTATCTCATTTTTTTAATAACATTTTTGACTTACTTTATGTTTCATCCAAGAAAAAAATGTAGCGTCTAAATTTCGTCTGAACATCGGCATTATGACCTTAAGTCGCGTTTTGAAAATTATTTCGTCGAGTACGCAGTTATGAATTACCCGATAAGGATTATCTGAACGTCGAGGCAATTCCTTTATGGAATAACAAAAAGTTGTTTAGTTTGTGATGTTTTTAAGAAAAAATAGAACAAAAACGGACTGACTATTACAAACAATAAAATTATCTATTTCATCGTGCCATAGTGTATTTGACATTTTGTGATACGGTAACCTTAAGTCGTTCAATGAAAACTGACACTACATTTATTGTAGTCCACATAAAAGTAGCATTACGAAAATAATGTACATGAGAATTTTTTTTCGGGCAAATATAACTGAATACTCGTCGCTTTTATTCACGCGTTCATAGATATGTTATGTAGAAAGGCTGATTATATATGTGCGGAGAAATTGTGTAAAATAAAAAAAAAATCAAATTTTACGTATCTTGTTAAATTGAAATGATTATCGTCGAGTTTAGATAATAAATACAGTTTGTCTATATTTTTAAATTTTGTTTCCAATCAGTCAACATTCTGATAGCAGAATACTTGTTTAGTGATTGTGTTGGCTATTCATCCTTTGTCTTAATCAAGATATCCTTATATATGACAACTAGCGTCTGGCAACTTAATTAGGAAATTGATGAGGATTCGGTATTATACAATCGATATGATACAATTAATTTCGATAAGTGATAAGATCGGGTTATCAGGAGCATCATATGTTTCGTAGTAATGCCTTTGATATAGATAAAGTAAATATTTCCTAATATTTATGATTCTAATGAGTCATCGTGATTAAACGCGTACGTTATAACCTCAATTAAAATATAAAGTCTAATCTACTTCTATCAATTATTATCATACGAACTATGAATTATGTAATTTCTTATTGTCACAATCAGGTTTTAAGGTTAGTTTTATTTGGAGAGGCTATGTACTCAAGTATAAAGAGTCCCTTGCATGCTCCACTAATCTCTTGGCCTGACTGCAATATAGTGATATCACACGATCAATCATTAATCTAGTATTTTATTTAACAGGATGTACAAAAGAAGAAAACAACGTCACCAAGTGGAAACATATTTTGAAGATCCTTTTTGAGAAAGACAGCAAGAAGATACTTTCCTTGATCGTGTATAACTCCTTCATTATCTACTGCCTTGGCGTCTGGGTCGATACAACCAATAGTCTAGGTTAGTTTTCACGTAATAAAGAAAAAGAGGACATTTTAAAACCCCTGCTATACCGACCTATAGTCATTGACAAAGGAAAATTTTATAGATTACCGACTAGGTCTGTTACACTGTAGTCTATAAGAGGTTATGGCATGCACCGCATGTATATCACCGCGTGTAATTATATTTCTGAATTCTTCACACGAAACCGGAAGTCGGTACATAAGATTTATAGAAAGTTTCTTTGACGTTGGTAAAAATTCGTAGGATATAATTCAAGCGTTTCTCTCGATCCTGGGTCGCATGAGGAAATTAAGAGAAGGTTCCTAATCTCATGAAGAGGTATCTCCTTCTTTCTCTTTCTTGTTACCTTTCTCTATTTGACTCTCACTCTCAATCTCAGACTCTCCTTAAACGCTTCTTTCTCCCTCTTCAATGCTGCGATAAAAATTGCAAAAGTTTATATATCAGGAGCTTTGCGCTCGCTCGTACAAAGTTTTCACGGTACGGACTTTTTTTCAACTGTTTTTCTCGTCGTTCCTCAATGTGGAGCATCGGCTATGCCGCGGCTCACCGAGTGATAAAGTTTTTCGTGTAATGAGCTCGCGAGTGGGTGCACCTCTGTTCCTCACATTTCTAATACGTGTGCTTGACTTCCTCTGGCGAATATCGATGATTTGTGCGCGTCTGAAATCTCCGGATGATTAAGGGTTTGATATCTTGAAAACCTAACCTAACTTCTCGAATATTTCATACCTTTGACACTGGAGCTCAGTGGGTGAAAAATTTGTGAGATGACTTTAAACTTGAAACAATGATTTGCCTTCGTTACAGTGAACCATTAACCTTATCATAGGTAGTTGTTGTCGCTTATCAACGATACGTGCTATTAGGAACGTTACGTTTGACGCGATTACATTAACCAAGGTGAACACGTTTCAAAGGAAATTGGCACATGTCTAATGTACAGTTCCAATAGAAATTCAATAATTTCATTAAGTGTGGTGAGCGTTAATGTTTTTTTTTGAATTTTTGTTTCAGCACTAAAAGCATACCAGAATACAGTTTATTTTAATATCTTCGCACTGGGTGTCTGTCTGATATCTGTATGGGTGGATCAAAACACACCAAGTGGAGATAAAATCCAGTCTTCATTTTCACCCTTCAAATTAAAAAGGAAAACCGTCTACAGTCACAATCGGTCACGATCCGCATCTGGATATCCGGAATACACAGCAAGTTTCGCAACGCATTATTCCCAGCATTTGATATCTGGACCATGCAACCTCCAAGTGAATCATCAGGAATCTGCTAAGGATCGTCACGATAATGCTGAGAATTCATCCCTGACGATTTTAGGCCTTGAGAAGTATGAGGTTCTCGCACTCCTCGTAACTTCCTGTATGGCGCTGATGGCAGCGTCCCTAATCTCCATGGAAGCTGTAACGAGGATCACAGATCAGTCAGTGGTCCATACGTAAGTTTCCATTAAATTACTATTGAAATTCATACATGCCACATATGCATATGCACCGTTAATTAATCTCATAAGGAATACATTGGCCTTTCTAAAAGATATTCAACTGCCGGTACATTGAAACACTCTGTATAATGTTTCATTACTTGACATTCATGCGGTATATCCACTTGCATAGGATGGACATACGTTTCATCGTGAAATTGCACTGGTGCACTCAGTAGGACAGAACTACCATTCCGCACATATGCTCTCATGATGTGATACTCTGAGAGAGAGAAAGAGAGAGAGAAAAATATTAGGATTCCAGCCAGATGCAGTTCGGACACATCAAAGAGTATCCCGTGTCTCTCGTGGAAAGGATAAACGTGCCGTGACTGCCAGGATGTCTGCCCCCTGGGAATTTAGAACCTCGATTAGTCACACTCTGTTGAAACGACCTGTATATACATATGTGTGTGCGTGTATATATATATATACTCAAATTTTTATATTTCTCTTATTACAGTGAATTCTCTGTCTGCTAAGTTAACACGGCGTGCACGCTGAAGTTCAGAGGTCACGAGAGCAAAGCACTGCAATTCCATAAAAATGTAGTATATAATCGGTTCACAGTGCAAACCAAGTGCAAGTGCAATGCACCGCACTACCGATTCGGTCATGACGATGTAATTATACGATCGTAGAATCTCGGGTGTGGTTGTGGCGAAGTTTACTGATAGCCAGGAACACTGTTGAGGATGTATATGTATATATACATACGTATAGTAATTACTAAGGAAAGATGGGGGACTGAATGGAGATAAGGTTTAATTGCCAAGTCGTAGGTCATCGGTTCGCTTCCTTGACTTCGTATCTGTGCACGGGTATCCATTGGTTGCTTGTTGGCTGAATCGCTGGCTTTGCTTTATCGTTGACACGAATAAACGCAATGGCAGATGTTTGCTCTTGGAATATTCGGGGATTCTCGTGAGATTACGCTAGGTTGCTACTCACTAGATTGGTTTTGTTCTTTAGAAATGTGAAACACGAGGATCGAGTCTCCTGCCTGTCTGGCTGAGTGACTTCTTTGTTTTGTAATGCATTGTAATTAATAAGCGTGTAGAGTTACTAATTAGTTATATAATTACGATATTGAATAATAATAATATAGCGATGAGTCAGTTATAAAATTTTCCTGGCGTAGATATTATTTTAATAATATTTGTATAATTTTTTTAATTAAGAACTTTCACAAATTTCATTTATATTGCACTGTACACCATGGCGCACGTGTACTATATGCTTTGGTTGCAATTAAGCTTTGGACTGTGCATCGAGAGATTTAAATTATGGAAATCTTTCGCTTTTTTATTTTTTTATGAAAAATTAGTGCAAATTTTATCCGAACTGCCTTGTAGGTTTCAATGCTTCTATGCGAGGAATTTAAAGTGCATGTCATCTTGTTAGATTGATTGTCACGTGTTCTTATTGAGTATGCATTTATTTTTGCTGGTTGCTTAGTCCTCGTCATTATGGACTTTTTAATTGGATGCATAAGAACAATGATTGAGATCACGTTTCAGTATACAGTGCTAAACGGATAATGCAGTAGATATGAATCTTAATATAAATCATATTACTGTTATTAATTAATCCTCGTGATACTTGTGTAGTATTTAATTAAGCTGTATTAATTCTAGCTATATTGATTTATTATATTGTTTAATCCAATTCGTTGCCGTTAAGCACCGCATAGTATCACTACACTACTTTATGGCGATTACATGCATGAGGTCACGTCGTCTGGAGAAAAGCTTAAAACAATCAAAGATGATATATGAAACCACGAGATTAACGGACCCTGACGGTTCATATAAAAATTTGAATTAGTCTGATAAAAATGGCAGATAATTGTCCCTCGCAACCTCCATTTTGATAAGGCGACGGTTGTGTAAGTTTGGCTATGATTATAGTTGAACAAACGAGTGGAGGGTTTTTGACTTATAAAACTAATCCTGGATTTAGGAATAGAGTCGATATACAACGGGCGAATTAGTTTTGTGCTGTAAACACCAGTTGCGTGACTATTCGAATAAGGATTGAAAATCGGACGTGTATAAGTGTATAGTTACTTATCATTTTTATGTTTGTTATTCAGGGGACGTCTTGGACTCGGTGCAATTCTTGGTCTTGTCGCTCACTTGGGAACGATCTTTGGCTACCGGGATGCTGCGCTTGAACACGTAGTTTGTAAAGCACTGCCCTGCCCTACTTTGAAAGGCTACAATCCTATACTGGGTGGTAATTTATTAGGAGCTGTAATTTTAGGAGGTACCCACGTGCTTATACAAAATTGGTATGTATGTATGGCTTATGATTAATTGAAATTAGATTGATGTTTTTTTTATGATACTTTTAATGCTTTTAGGGAATTTTATGCTGTTGATACAGCTGCTGCCTTCACTATAGTCGGCCTGACTGTGACGTCTATGCTACCACTAGCTTTCTATACGGCTAGTGTAATATTACAGGTAATATACATCATAATGGTCTTCATCGTTTACATTTATATTTAACTTGCACTTACAGCTATTTTTATAATGAAAAATTTCTTGACTTTTCCTTCAGAAATTACCTCATCACATGAGCGAGCAGCTTGACAAGTGTCTCAGGGAGGCGCTCAATATAGACGGTGTTCTCGAATTTAGGAACGAGCGTTTCTGGACCAAATCTTTTGGCAAGCTAGTGAGTATGTACTGGGACAAGCAATTGCTTGTGACATCATGCAGATCTCTGTTCGATTGGACCCATTTTACTTCTTACGTATACACGTTAATTCCACTGTTCATTCATTGTATGCATTCCATTTCGTCTCACTTAGGCATTCGATCACTCAGTCATTACTGTTGACGGTGGCACTCACGAAATTGCGAAACAATTTCACGTGCTGTCGGACGTCATCCGTTAATGGGAACAGGAGAGCGATTATCAATGGCAATAGTGCGATTCTCACGTTCCAGAGAATTCTCCATTTAACCCAGCATATATTCCATTCCATTCCATGACTGTACACATTCAGAAAGTAGCACCGATATGAGTGCCGGAAGTAGCTGCTACGTAGATCAAGTATCAAGGCATTTGAAGTCACCCATGGCAAATTTATCAGGTCAAGTGTATGTATGACGTGCAGGGGTAAGGAAGAGAATGAAGAACAAAAAGTAAATTATTTTTTGCAATTTTCTTGACTTCATGCGAAACCGTACGAGATAATCTTATGTTCGCGGACAAAGTTCCAGCTCGATGCACCGGAAGTGACGTTCACGTCGAGTTACTACGAACCAGTGCAAATTTTGCTGAGCCGATACTAAGTCGCTTCGCGACTTCCTCCATTTGCTTCCGTTTTCATGCACTTCTTCATCTTATTCCTTTTACTCGTCTTATATCTCTTTACAAGTGTTCCACGTTTCGACGAGCACGAGTGGCTTTCCGGAAGTGCTGAAAATTCTTTCGAGGATTATATTGCTTATATCTATATAGATATATATTGATACTGTATCTTGTATTTTCCAGGCCGGTACTCTTCAAGTCCGGATAAGATGCGACGCCGACGAGAATCACGTTTTGGAGAATGTCGTTGGACGTCTGTCAAAGATCGTCTCGACACTCACCGTTCAGGAATTCCGTGAGAACCGCTTCTCTGCCACTTCCGGTACTGAGCTTTCTGCAGAGTACTACATAAACGAGTTACTTCCTGCGGACGATACTAATAGGAAGAGGAATTGCGAGGAACAGAGGAGAAAGTTCGAGGACGAGGTGCTGGTTATAAAAATCGATGATATACTTGGAGTCGAACCCGCCCCCGTTGAGACCTTCAGGTTGCTTCCTGTCATTTCGAAGAGCAATTGTTCCCATTCGGTCGATAAGTCTAAGAAGAATTTAACAATTTATCGTAACGACAATGTTCAATTGAAGGATTACTTGTACAGAGAGTCTGTGGTGCAGAATGCATTGCTTCAAGGGATGCGAATTGATCTGGATAATTTTACCAATTGCACGACATACAGTGAAGATATTGGAATTTAAGATATGAAATTATCATTGAAGAATTGATAATAAAAATACTGTAAAGAAGAACTTTGTGATAAGAATTCGACGAGAGAGGTAAACCTTTTTTCTGAAATGACAAAACTGTGCAGAAGGAGAATGAAGATTCATTAATAACGTGTTAAAAGGTAAAAGACAGTTTTAAAGATTAAAAAAGAACCTCAAATATAATAGATAAATAATAGACCATAATTGTACTATTAATATTTATTTTATTTATAATTGATGCTTACAATGGCGCGACACGCTTGAATAAATTTTGCTGGAGAGTTTTCGATAAATTTTTTATTAATTGATTATTCCGGTTCGTCAATGGTAAATTATGTTAATACACTAGAAATATCTCAGGTTCTGGTTCATTATTTAGAAGCTGGTTCCGGCCATCACGCTCCAAATAATGTTTGGTTGTTTTACGTCGTGTATGGGTCAAAATCCTATCAAACTGACCATGGATAACGAAGAAATATCATGACCCAGGATACATGAAAAATGAAGAGGATCTCTAGTCACATCCACGGACAGATACACGTCCAATGAGCGTCAGCGTACGGGTAATTTGTCAAAAAACATCTAGCGGTCCTCCGTACCTTTTTTTGTTAGTTATTGACTGCCATGACGCATCGTTCTGTCAAAGTCCACCTTCTATAACACGTGACCAAGAATTATCCATGGTTAACAGACCGTGTCAACAGACGATTCTCATTCTAGTGAGAAAGAAGAAAGAAATCAAGACTGGTCGGTACAGCCAGATACGCTGACCTAATCATTCAAATTGTTCTAGAAGGAAAAACCATTTCACTGGTCACTTCCTCCTCTGGGAAAGAAAACAGGACGAGGATGATTGACCTGCTCAATGGATCAAAAACGGTCTCAATAATCTATTGGATTGTAATATGCTTTGTCAGTGAAAGTTCTTTCGCAAACAACTGCTAATGAGATTTATTTTCATAGTCACTGAGAAATTATATCTCGTAACACAAATAAGTACTATTTATCACATTGGAATGTCTTGGACTCTAATATTGGTCAATATTTTTTAAATTAATTATATCGTGCCAAACGCATTACGGTAGCAAGATTCTAATTTTTTAGTATAGGACGAATAGCATAATGACTATGAAGTTCGTATGAAGAATCAATGATGGCGCTGCAGCCGGCTCGGTATCCTCTAATGATTTATCGTTTCATTGTTCCCAGTGTTGGCAGGCTTGTGATCTTGTTCACAAATCTGCCGCCATGTTGGTGGAAGTGTAACAACGTACGGCAATACTCATAACCTCATCTTCAGAATTCTCTGTTTCTTACTATATACAGAAAGTGAATTGCCATGAAAGCGCACAAAGTCGTTAATTAATCTTGACTTAATTGCTTCACACGCAGTCAAGGTACTCGGTCTTGTATAGCGCGAACAACAACGTCGTTCTGAATGTGCCATAAGTTTCTGTGTTACCAACCATCTAGTTTCTCCATAAATAATTTTAAACGCTTACAAATACAAGTTAACCAGATTTTATTAACACCTCGCCTTATACAAGTGAAGAAACAGATATCCGTGGAACCGTAATAAAAATGAATACGAATAAACTGGTGACGCACAGCATTGAGGTAGGCCAATAACGTAAATTTAGCAATTCGTCCCTGAAGCTGTCAGATAGCCGTAAACGAAATACCAATCTCGAAAATGCTTATTTACTTTCTAAACTTGTTCCCAGAAATTCACATAATGGTACATATACGAGACCATTTGAATACCCTGCGAAGATGACGTGATGCTCAGTACGTGTGATTACTATATATATTATTTGCACTCAGCAATCGTAAACATTTCTAAGATCGAAAGCAATGACTGATCGTCACAGCCAATTTCTAATCTGCACTCATATATATAATATCGGTATGAATGTACAGTCGCTATCCAATATGTACAGCCGGTTGCCTGTACTTGGCGCGAGACTCGACCTAGTCTCTTGATGTACATAAACTATTGGCACACAGTACGTACACGGTCAGATGTTGAAAGTTTGCTTTTCCCTCTACCTTATCCTGATATCATTTACAGAAGAAGTATATCTCCTCCAGGTCATTTAATGACAACGAAGTCACTGGGGCCAGTCCTATATTCCATAACGAGGATTATTACCGTGGTTTTATACCAGATCAGATAACCAAGTCGCTCTTCCGGAATGATATGGTCGAGTGGCAAACACTTTGGCACAAGATAGGAGGTACGTAGTCTTATTTTCTCTTAGCGTTTTGCTTCTGACTGAGCCGTACGAGTTTACCTGGTGTAACAAGGGGAGAGCGAACATAATAGTAATATTATATGTATGTATACTACTACCCATGGCTATGTAGGTATGATGGTGGGGTTTCCCGCGCGTTTCTTATTGCGTCATGACTTTATCAACCGGAAGTTGTAGAAGAGTTAGGATTGAAAAGGGGGCAATTCACAGAGTCCCCCCTTTTCACTTTTATTTTCTCTTACGGATCGCTGACGTGTAACGTGTACAGTATATGTATATAGGCGCTGATACGTAAGTACAGAAGTTCTAATTGAAAATAAGAAAGTATAGTGTAGTTTAAAAGATCCTTTTCGTATAGGAGATTGTAATCTGTGATACTGTAGATATTTTATGACCTTTTGTTCAATGTTAAAGTAGTTGGATATGTAAGGATCATTTGCTCGATATCTCTTTACATTGAATTAATGACTTGCATTGTTTAATATAGTTGAAAGTTCAATGTTTAAAGTGACTTTGTACTGTGATTAATATCCGTGATAAATTTTGAACTGTTAAACTTTTCAAAATTTGATACTCACCCATTTTCAAAAATTTCGATATCTGATTTATATTAGTTTAACTCTAGGGATTTTTATATCTAGGGATATAAAGTGCGTACTAACTACTAGAAGTTTTTTCTACGATACTGGAAAATTGTCTTGGATTCTATAGTAACTGTCAACAATTCTGCATATATACTAAGATTCCATGACTTCGTATTTCCTTTCTGTTTTTGCATCGTACGTACATACATAAGACAGAAACAGAACATAACGTAGGCTCCGGTCTTGAAATCGATATGTCTGAAAATCTCGCACCCTTTCACCGGGTCGGGATGCCTTACGGAAAGGAGAAGTCGTCGACATCGTAATAAATCCAACTGGAATAACTATAGGAGAAGCTACGAAACGTTGCAGAGAATTGTTGAACGGATAGAGGGAGGATCGTACGCCCTGACGAGACTGCCGCCTGGTGAGAAAGCTTGGCAACATTGGCGAGTCGGCACAGCCTCCGTCGACGCCTCAGTACGGCTTCGGCTGCCGACGCAGTAACTTGTTTTGTGTTCTTCGCGCTAGGGCAGGTGGTGCCGGGCCGACCGTGACCCTTTGTTACCGTGTATTTCCGTACTCGCGAAGAGTATCGAAACTCTTGAGAGAGAGAGAGAACAGTTAGAACGAAATAACTTTGCAATTAGAGAACATCGAATTGGTGGAACTGAAAGTTATCAGGAAAAGGACAAACGTTGAGCAGACATGCGGCGAAATGTGAAAATTGTGCTTCTACTGTCATGCGCGTGGATGTTTGCCTTTGTTTACTACTATCACACATCCAAGGATACCAAGGTACGTCTATCCATTTTATCTGACCGCGTGTTAAACAGCTGATTCATTAACGAAAGGCATGTATGGTAATACAGTTGCTACTGTAATACCTGTATGATGTGTACTTAAGCTAGTATGCACGTAAAGTGATTTTTAAGTAAACTGATAGACGTTAAGAGTAAATACGACCGAGGAGGGAATAATATGGCATCGCGTGACACGTTCATCTACATAGTATACGTACGATATACGATATAGCTTACAATTAGTTGGGTTAACGAACGACGTCTCACTGTTCCACGCTCTCGGTACGTGCGATTTTACCCTCTCGACTTACCCACTCGTTACATCCCCCCACTGACAGACCGCCGGTATCGCGTGTATAGCTGCCATAAAGGAACGTCAACATCAGTCCTCGCTTCGCGTATTTTCCAATCACGTTACATTATATCCTATTTATAACCTCCATCTCGTGATATTTGACTAGGAAATCGTTTCAACCGTTATGTCCATTTAGCGTATCTAACAAAATTATAGCACGTGGCTCAGTCCTCTCACGTATTAATATGCCACTGTTACCATTTAGCATTTCGAATCTGGCTCATGGCACGGATTTGGCGAACCCGTCCAAATGGCTATTGAAAAAAAATACGAGTTAAATAAAATCTCACAAAACGCTCTTTGACACTTATTAATATTTTTCCTTACTCTTAATCCGATTAATTCGACAATATTGAATGAATCAGATATAAAATTTACACTCGTGCGTACATACATGCTTTATTTATTCGATCAGCAATTATTCAAGCACGCTTTAGACATTTCTATGAAACCTCCGTATCACTTTCTCACTATTACAAAACATCAGTCGCTTTGAATGGCTGAATGAACATCAACGGTGCGTAACGCGATTCCCTCCCAGCGTCAGTGATTCGCATATAAGCGCGTCGCGGTATGTGAGCTACTAAATGGGTGTGTTTGCACGTACGGCGACGTGTATCAGGATGCGAAGGTTGGTCGCTGAATGGCTGCAGGAAGCGGGCTAGTCATTTCTTTACTATCGCCACGCCAGACGCCACGTGCGTCCTGTGTGACAGCCGGTCAGCTGTCTCGGCTGCACTACGTGTGTATATCTCGTGTATACACCGCATGCAATCGAGTCACATGAAAAGGCGCCATGACGATCGTATCGTACCTCACTGACTTGACTGACTTAACACATTACCCAGCAGCACCTGCACCTCGTGCGAATTTTTTTTGTTTACCACGCCGCGTGACAACGCACTTAAAGCTCATCAGCAAGAAAGAGGTGTTAAATTCGCCGCTTGAAAATTGTGTGTAAAAAGATAATGAAGAAAGCGAACTCGACTGTCCCTGAACTTTCTATAACACACACACGCACGCACACCACGTCTTTCTCTTGGTCAGCCCGCTAAATCGTTAGCTCTAATGGAGCGACGCTAATCACGTTAACGCAGCCCCACATACACGCCGGGACCTTTCGGTCATTAAGTCGCACACACACAAGACCGTCGAAGCGTCGCTATATCGGACTTTATACGAACCGCGATGGCTTAGTTCTCTTTATTTCTTTAACCGTCGTCGCTGGACTTCTTTGACGTAGAGAAAAAGCAACATGGCGAAATCCATTGTTTGGATTCGACGAAATACATTCTGTACGGATTTTCTCGTAGTTCAGCCCTTTGCGCTCGTACGTTCCTTTCTCACTCTCTCTCTCCTTTGTCCCTCATCTATCTCCCTGCTCCTCTTACACTCGCACGAGGATTTCTGTAGCTACGCCAAGGGCTTAACGGCGCGTTAACGTCGACGATTTATTCGACGTTCCCTCGCGCGACACTATTAAATCCACAATTTGACATACGCTCCCGGGGACGCTTTGTAGTTCGCCTCATCTCCGACCACGTCACGCAGCGCCTCCGTACGTTCGGCCTAGAAAGTTGCTCAACGCAGACATCGTGTCTTTCCCGTCGACCTTATGCACACGTATTTTACGATCGATCGTAGATTGATTAACCGTACGTGGGTTATTACAACCTCGTATACATGTAACTACGGGCGCTCGTGTCTCACGTGACGTTTACGTCTGTCCCTTCAGGGACAATAGTTGATTTTCACGTGTACGACAAATTCCCTTGTACGTTGCAATGACTTAGGATTTAACGCCTGCCGCGTTCCCGCCGTCATCCAACCTCTGCCTCCTTACCTTGGAATTCTAGTGCAAGCGGTCAGCCTTGACGACAGGGCTGATTCGCACGTAAGATCCCTACTCGCGTTTACGTCGGGTTTACTTCGGGTTTGTTTCCTGCTGCTGTATCCCACTGTCACTGTCTCTCTCGCTCTCGTTCCTGCTATCCCCGTGGCTCTGTCTCTTTCGTCGCTCCAACCGCATATGGCAATTGTCGCGGCGCATCGTCATTCTCGCACGAATAACCAGCCGGGAATTCTCATACTGTCCCCCTGTGTCCTGTTCTCGTTTCGCTTCGGTCCGGAACTCGGGAACCGGTCTTTTTTTTTATAGGTGGAATTTTTTATTTTTTCTTTCTTTCTCTTTGCTTTCTGACCACTCGGTCAACGATTGTCATGCCCGCCTACACGCGTCCTCTTGGAATTTGTCGGATTCTACGATCATTTATAGAGGTTGCTTTACACGCTGGGAACAAACGTGATCGACCATTGTGCTTATTTCACGGTTGAACGTTTTGCCCTTTTTTTGTGGTTACACGCGCTTGTTTTTTTTTTAATTTTACCCTTTGAACCTCAATCGCTGTATTACGGGAATCTTGACTTTTCACGTTTCCACGTGATATCCGCGTGTAACTAGGCGATTAATCGCTGCGCGGTTTTGAGGAAACAGAAGCTCGTTTCATCCGCTCAGAGTAGATCGGCGGTACCGACGCCCTCCTCTTTCTTTATTGCTCCTCCTTGTCTTTCGCTTTCAGCCTATCTTTTTTGTTTTCATCCGCTTAGTTTTGACGATGTGAAAAATATTTTTTTTAACGGCACCAGGCATTATTTTTTGGGTAACTTTTTTTTTGTATCGGTTGGGTTTTTTTTTTAATTTTGCGTGTTTCACCCCCCCCCCCCCTTCCTTGGCACCCCGTCTCGTTGTTATCTGCTTCATTGGCCAGTGATCGATTTAATTGTCCAGCTTTTGTTTGGGCACTCGTGCGGAAAGTGGTGTCTTTTGTTTTGCGTAATTGCCGAACCGTCGAACGTCGCGATTCGCAAACCCTTCTCGTCGCAAATGCTGATAAATGGATATTCGTTGCTTTGTGTCTCCTACGAACCCACCGATCGCAGGCTCTGTGTCTCTTTATTCGCTTACGCTTTAGGCTTTTCTCCCTCCGTACCTTAGCGGCAGGACGCGTAGTGCTCGTTTCAATCTGAAGCCCGCAGCACCGAGTCTATTTCATCGTACGGTCGATCGTCCGTATGTATTTTGGATTTTTGGTATATTTGATGAAATTCGCTCGTTTGTAATAGGAAAAAAAAAGGCAACCAATTGGTCTTAACGTTAATTCTAAAATTTATCGGATAAAGGAAAAAACTCGATTCTCCCCACCACCTTGATCCCTATCAATTAAATCTGAGCGCCCTCGATCGATAACCTACCGCGGCCAACTTCACGTTCCTTTAGTCTCTCGCTCGATCGAACGGGAAAACCGCGTGCAGCCAAAGCCTACGCTTACGATCCTAGGACGTCGGATATCCCTGACGTCCTTTCCCCGCGCGATTGACAGGCGCGTAAAAAAGTGGCGCCAACAAATATCCCGTAGCGTCTTCGCGGCTCGTACGGGAAGTCCAAACGACGAGCGTCGCGACGTTGATCGTCACGAGATATACGCCCGCGATAAGCGCGCGAACCCGTCGCGCCGGTCAAATACCAAATGGCCAGGTTTTACAAAGCACGTCGAACTGGCTCGCTAACCAATCGATCAAACCCCAATTCATCCCTTAGCCTCACCCTCTGGCGTCTCTAGCCTTAGGGGTGACCCAGTAGCACTGCCCTTTGTACAGAGGGGTCCAGACTCCCAATATTCGAGGCTCGTGTTATACCGGCCTTCGAGAACCCACAGTCCAGTCCAATCGTACTAAGCTTTCTTGATGTACTGTACTTTACACTGTATTCCCTATGCGTCGCATACTCGGTGAACCGTACATATACCTATATACAATATAACGTATGCGATATATACGTGCATTGAATAATAATAACAATAACAATAATATTATTATCACTGTCACGCAATTTAATTCATATCTTTATCGTTAAGTATACGCGGACGGTATATCTGTATATACGGTTGCAATGGATTCTGCATGTGGCACTGGGAGTGGCAGTTTGGCAGTGTTGCTGTCAGTACGTTTCTATCGGCAACGTGAGCAGCCTGGGTTAAGTGTAACAAGCCGAGTATCTCAACTAGCCAAAGCGTTAAGGCAAATTTACATACGCATGACGTCACGTTCTCCAATTTATCCCTGGAAACGTCACCGACGCGGATACGCATGTATATACCAGTTTTGGGGTTTCTTGGTCGCGCGCTGTCACGAACCCACGCTGGCAACCCCCCCCCCCCCTCGCTCCCTCCTCCTTCCCTTCTTCATTGGATACTACTAGGCTGATTAACCCGCAGTCCAATCAGGACGTGCAGTCGCGCGACTGTTCAGATCCAAAGCTCTGCCTCTGATTAGTTCAGTGTCCTTTGACGAGTTGAGCCGCACCGCGAAATTTACCGAATCCCTCACGAGTCTCGATATTGCAAGTCGAACGCGGAGGACGAAGGGAACGGCGTTGCCCGTTCACATTGGTTTACTAGTGTGATTCCCTTTTTTTGGAGTGTCGCTGCCGTTTGTCGGATATCTGAAATTCCAATTTTGGATGAAACGCTCGGTACGACTTTACGCCGTAGGCGTATTGGCTCTCGGCGGTCATCCCCTCTGGAGCTCCTTTGTGCTGCTCGACGAACTTGAGTGTTAATGGGGTAGCGAAAAGAGAAAGCGTAAGTGACTTTTTTTTTCGCGTTTAGGGTAATTATTTAATTTCTGTTGAAGCACGGGGTGTTTATTAATCGGGTTGATTTATACGATTCGTACTGAGGGGTGGGTTTATATAGTTGGGGATGGGTTTTAGGGGCTGGGAATCGATTCTTGGACAAATGTCTCTATCGGTATTTTCTAGGCTCGATGATCCCCTCTGGAGATTGTTGGCTGTCACTCGCACCCCTCCGCCACCCTTACCACTCCCCTTTCACGAAACTACCCCGCGAGTTTTCTCTCTGATCAGAAATTGCGGCTACGCCCTTCTGTCGTCTCGGGTTACTACTTTTGTTCCTCTCGGTGTAAGTCGTTTTGTCTTTTTTTTTTTTTCCCTTTTAACCCTGTCTCAATCCGCTGTAATTTTATACGACCGACCTTCTTTCCCTCCCTAGCTACCCCGAGCTTACGTCGTCACGGCACTTTACTAATATGCAGATAGCGGATGACGTGTATGTGTGTATTGGCAATTGGGTAATACGGTGACTACGGGGGTTACTACTACCTAGTCGGTTGGATGTATTTGAATCCATCCTGCCGGAGGATCTGCCGAGTTGGCCAGTGAGATTAGGGTTGCTGGTGCAGCTGCTCTCAGGAATCTATAGTTGGGTATACAGTGGGGTAGTTTGGAGTTAATCACTTAGCGCGTATCCATCGTGCCGTCGACAAATTTTCTTCCACCCCCCTTCAACCACTTTTCACTCTCGCTCGACCAGCTCCTGAAGGAATTTCCAACGGGCTCTTCCTTTTTTTTTTTTTACAACCCTTGCAGAGCCCGGGGGTACATAAGTGTGTCAAGGTGAGCTCTTGAATCTTTTTCATTTGGATTCTTTCTCGTCTGATCGTACATTTCTTGTGGGTATATCGACCCTTCGTCTTACACCCCTAAGTGAGAGTCTCAGGCGATCTACCGTCAATGAACTGTATGGTGGAAGGTTTGAAAAAAAAATTTTTTTTTTGTTCCTTTCATGGAGCGATAGGGGTTGAAACTATTGAACCGTATATTAAATTGACACTCCGAAAGGGTAGTATTGCGTCGTGTCCCCCCCACCGCTACCCCCGACAATAGGAAGATGTTAATACCTGTAGATTAATCCTTGATGTCGAACGACGGAGATTGAAATCACTGGGTTTTGGGAAAATTTAAAGGGTGTAACGTTTCATCCCCGTGAAGACTGGCGGATTTACGCGGACAATAATTCGGCTGCGCACGTCATCTCTCTTTTATCTCATTTCTTTTTTCTCCCGTCTTAGCAGCGCCCAAGGCGAACGAAGTTAACGAAAGTTCAGACGACCCTTACAGATATTTCCGGCGGAACGAGGAAAACCACCCCATCGTGGTCGTTGATTCGCGCGCCGCTTAGTCGACGTAGAAATTATTCGAGTACGCGTTTGCTCTCGCAGCTTCGTTACCGCCGTTCGCCCTTCGACCCTCTTTCGTTTGACTCGTTGGAATTCACGAGTCAAGCCCTCCCAGTCACTTCAACCGTGACAAACCAACCCCCTCGCTATGTTCCACTACCCCTGTATTATACGTCGGGAAACAGGGGATGCTACAAGGGAAGACAAAAAAAAGAAACAGTCATTTCGTACAACATAAATTACATACTCGATCATCCCTTAACTTTTTTTCTTTCTCGTTCCTTAACCAAGTAGCAGACACTTAAGCGACGTCGGGCGTCTCTTTGCTTTTCCACGTTGAAGCATCAGCCCACGCGGCAGTCTCGTATCGAGCCTTCGCGTACACAGATTTTCCGGGCCTCGTGCCAATTACGTCGTGAAAATTAGGACACCGGGTAGACGACCCACGTGATTGTATTATATGCGTTGCCTTGCATCGGGATTCCATCTGTCGGATCGTTCTTAAAGTTTCGTCTGCCTGCACGCGTTACGCGTATAAGACCAGGGCGGCGCGGTTTCACCGTGCATTTTGATGCTCCTCGCTTTAGCCGAGAAATCTGGACCAATGAAGGGTAGGAAGTCTCGTGCATTGCGTCGCGCTGCTTTAACCGCCTCGCTCAACTACGCTCGCGTCCTTCCCACCGAGCCTCTTGGGGACCCGGTACTTCCGTCTGCGGCGACAATACCTCTGATTCCTTGGTATTCGTATGAATCGAATCGTCGCCACGACCAGATCGACCGCTACCTGCCTCTTTGCTCTTTTGCTCGTTATTTTCTTCTCTCTCTTTTCTCTTTTACCCCCTTCCACGTCGAACCATCGGAATTTGTAATTCCCGCGTCTCCACCACCGTCGTCCTGTTATTGTCAGATCAGCCGAGTCTAATCTCGCGCCCCGTAAAAGCTGTATAATTCAGCAGTCGACCGCGACGCATTGAATTTTACATTCGCCCACTGACAATGTAGCAATTTTCTCGGGCGACAATGGGTCGCGCTGTGGCTGCTCTGTTATGCGTATATTCGTTGAAGGAAAAAAAAAAGCGCACCACCAAGTCTGATCTTTTTTTTTTTTCTTTCCTTCCTTTTTTCTTCGACAATCCTATCTTCTATTTGCTTTATCATTCGGCTCTGCGTTGCTTATACATTTACGTTGCGCCAGGTGACAAGGGATGCTGGATTCGGGATACGAGTGCGCGCATACGGAACTACACGTTAACGGATTGACAAGTGGCTGATATTTCAGCTCGCAGGATTCCCCGTTTGCATACGTCGAACTCGCGTTTAACTACGGCTACTGGTTTACGAGTATTTTTTTTTATGGTCGCCATAAAAAATTCGTCTTGGGATCGTATATCTCCAATCAGCCGGATACAACCTCGCTTCGTCCAGCACCGGGAAATTTGTCCTCCACCCTTCTCGTGTAACGAGACGCGGGGTGTATTTTGGTGAATTTCACTTTTTTTTTCTTTTTTACACGTACACCCTTTGTATAGAATTCCCCTAGGGATTGACGTATGTTAATTTAATTTCTTCGGCCAGGCTGTATCTACGTGAATTCTTTATTCCCGCCGAAAAACCTCTTTACGACAGCGACTCTTCGTCGACGGCATTTCTTATTCCTTACGACGCTTGTCTCGGTATCGTCGAGCGCTCCCTTACGCACGTAGTCACATCGCCAACCACCTTTGAATTAGGCCTTGTGCCATTTCCGTCTCGAGACGCCGGTAGACTTCCGCTTTATTTATAGTCGGGGGATTTCCTAAATGGTTCATTTCTTTTTTATTTGACATGTGTGTATATATATAAATATATATATATATATATATATATATGTTGTTGGAAATTTTTATCTTGTATACCATCTACCAACCCCGCGCGATGTTTCTACCTTACGGTTCAGTGTACGAGGATACAGAAATTCCTTCTTCCTCAGACGTCAACCAATGGACGACAATGTTCCTCTAGCTGGGTAACTCGAATTGATCGTTAACCCCTCGAGAATTGCTGCTCCTGCAGCGGTGGTCTTCAGATCGCGATGATTATATTCAAAAGTTTTTTCACGACGACTTGAAAATTCACTGACCCTACGAGCTAATCCACGGCTGTCGACTTTTCTACGTTGAAAGCGAGTGGATGATGTTTAAGGGTCTTTTTTTTTTATTTTTTACATTTTTCTTTTTTTGACAACTTCACGTTCGCAGACCTGGGTAAATTGTCGCCGGGTGCCTCTCGACGTTCATTCGCACAGCGAGGACTTCATTATGTCGGCTAGGTGGGGTGGTTGGCTAAGTGTGTTATTGTGCCAAACGACTATTGCTCCGGCTATGACATGTCTCCCAGGGGAGTCGAATGGCGAAGGTTAAAGGGAGGAAAAGAAATAGGGGATCCGAGGGGAAGTGGAGGAGGAGGAGGAAGTAATGGGTGGAACGGAAGTGGCCTCTGGACACTTGTATATAGAGAGCATAGACGAAAGCGTTTGTTTCCTTGAATCATCCCTTCCGGAGAGTTGCTATCATCCCCCGTTCATCCTCACGGGAACCGGTCGACCGCTCGTTCGTCGAAATAGTGCGAAAGTGAAAATCCATGAAAACTAACCGTGAAATCTTTGGAGAGAATTTTTTTTGTTTTTCTCCCATCAGAAATCCTTCAGCTGTATCAGTAAGGAAACGCCTCCCCCCTATTTTTTTTGCTGGCTTCTTTCCTTTTTTTAGCCTTAAAACGTAAATCACGGTACTTCGCGAAATACCTCAAGCCTCTTGCCCCTTGCAGTATCATCCCTTATCTCCCCGCTGTCTCTTGGGGCTCATAACGTTTTTTTTCTTGGCTGATAGGGAAATCCGGATCGCTGCCACTTCTCTTCCGTTTCATTTATCTGGCGTATCCTTTTTTTTTTCTCTCGTTACTCGCTCCGCGTATAATTCGATTGTTTTTAATCACGCTCGTAATCGTGTCAAGAGCGAACATTCGAATCGATGTGCTCACACGCCTGTCAAGGTTTGACAGTTGTCACGTGGTCGTTTGAATTTTTTGAAAAATGTTTCAAATTTTACCTCGCGAAGCATCGAACGCCAAAATATCATCGAATCATCCCGATATCTCGTGATCGTTAAGTTATCGAAGAATAATCACGAGAAACTGTCGTATATCTACCATCCGCGAAATTTTTACTCAATCAATCGCTATGGCTGGTCTCTCTCTCTCTCTCTCTCGCGCGCATAAAAAACGCCCATAAGTCCGTCTCTCTCGCACTCGCGTCAAGTATAGGAAAATGAAAAATTTCACAGATTTTCGGTGACTCTTATTCACTCACGTTTGGTACATTTATATATCCGTTTAACTGTTTTTTTTTTTTTTTTTTTCGAATTTCTCCAATCACTCGATTCAAAAATTACAATCGCGTTGTTCAATCTATCCTCCCTCCTTCCATGCGATACAGGACGTCACTTGAATTTTCATTGATGCTTTATTACTCTGCGGTGGTAGCCCTGCTCGTTCGCGTACGTGTATTGGTCCATTTCGCGGGTAGGAACGACCGTGACGTTTAACAGTCTACACGCCATTAGCCCCAGCGGGCTCCTCTATACACTATCCTCGACATAACTATTGCTTCATAATGCTCCCGTAATACCTGCCATAATTTCGAAAGCCGAATGGCGCCCTTTCGGCGCTCCACTATCCCTCGTCGTATTATGCTAGTCCGCTTGGTATAAAGTTCTCGCTAATTGGGACCCTCGTTCCCTTAGCCTCAAAACTGACCAGACCCTCGACCGGATCAGTATAATCAGAAGCACGAGGATTTCTATTCTTTATATATATATATATATAGGTGCGGTTCAAGAATTAATTTCACTTCGCGAACAATATTTCTATATACGTTAAAAGCACAAGGTACGAATACGCGTCTATGCGCAACGGTGAGTTTGCCGACAGGGTAGCCAGGGGTTTGGAAGTTCAGGATGCCAGGAGGGAGAGACAGACCTATTTCAGGGGTGGTGGGTAACGTGTGCAAGCACCCCTGGGAATGCACCGAATACCGCAGTGCGCTGTATTTATTCGTTTTAATTTTATTTCACAGACCTCCCTGACCTTTGCCGCGTTAATCACGATTAAATAGGGGCTCTTCGCGCGGCGCCCCTTTTCTCCTCCTCCCTTTGTCAATCCACTGTGCTACGCCCCTTATACGACTACCGGAACGACTAGGACCCTGGCTCAAAGCGGAAAAAAAGAGGTCTGGAATTTCGAGGCTCCTGGGGATAAATACTCTTGACTGCCGGAATTTTTCAGCAGCTCTCGTTAACCTCGTACGTCCCGCTTGCGGTTATCTCTCGGTGAGTCTCGTCTTTGACCAATCTTTTTTTTTATGTCTTTATCTTTTTCTTACACTCGGACCTCAGAACGTCCATGCTCGCACGATGAATCGCCTTATCAATCATTACGTCGAGAGACTCCCCTATCTAATGTATCCAAATGCCTGCAGTTGCGGGCAATTTTTGTATTTGGTCATATAAAAGAAAGAAATATGGCCGAACGATCGAGTCGCGGAGATTAAGGAATTTTTTTTTCTTGCATTTTTTTTTATATCCACCCTCCATCCCCCAAAATTTTCCTTCGCGTTTTGCCCATTATCCTTTTTTTTTTTTTCTTGTACCTGCCACCGCTTCCACCACCCCGCCCTTCCCTCCTCACCCGATATCATCTTCTCTCTCTCGACAATTCCATGACAGCCCAACCCAGTGTCCAACCTTCATCCTGACGTTTATCATTATTTTAGCCGGCAGCCAGTTATAAATGACCCATCAGCGAAAGGCCCCTTGTATAAATATTGACTGGACGAATAAATTGCCTTTTTTTTTTCTTTCTTTCTTTCTCTCCCGTCGTCTTCCACGTTCGCGGAAAACAATGCGGAGTAACGTACGCACGGCAGATCCCAACCCCGTAGGCTTATTCTCACCCAATCCCCTTCGAAACCCTACGATTTCATGCCAGTATCCCTTAACCTGCCCTCGAGCCAGCACCCAGCCGTCATCCAACCCCTCTCACGGGAAAAGTGATGAATGTCTTTATTCGGCGAGTGTGTTGGTTTCTACATGCTCCGACTACCTCTGCCCCGGCAAGGGATGAAATTATTGTCTAAGTTTCAGGCACGTGCTACGATGGCCCTCGCTATCTGTTTACACAGTTGTGATTAATGTATGTCGATGTCATTTACGATTTATTTATTTTTTTTTTAATTCTCTTCCCCGTCTTCCGCTTCGGTAAAACAATTCGTGTCGGGCCTCGTCAATGTTTCGATTGTAGCGTCGTTGTCGGTTTATTCGTTAGCGAACAGGACCGGTTAACGTAGATGGATACTATTTAGTTTTCGAATTTTGAAGCGTAGTGCTCGGGTCTGGAAAACGTTGTTGGGGCTGAGCAGAGACAGATTGGTTTTGGATAGTCGAGCGTTTTAGCTGTGAAAATCACAGGTGGCTCAGAGGCGACTTGGTGTATTGTCATAAATTGTATAGGTTTAGGCTTAGCTTGGACTCGAGATTTGGTTGGTTTTGAAAAGACACTGGTGCACGTTGATTTGCTCGGTACGTAAGGCATAATTTTCTACAATGTATACGCAACGAGGCTGCATTCTTTCAGAGCGCTTGCTGTCCTTTGCTGTCCCCGTATAAAAGCGTGTTGATGTGGAATCGAACAAAAAGTTATTTGGAAAATACATATATTTCTGGTGTACTTGCGTTCAGTCAAGCTAAACTTCTCGTCTCTTTCTGTTACAGGTAAGAACGTTCAGCAGTGCCATCTATCGGTCGAACGTCAAGATAAGTTTTGTCAATCAAGTACATAGACGCGCTTCTGGCTACTTTGTCAAAAGTAGATCGGACTCAATTTTCATTGGCCGTCGGCTGTAAATCGACGTGACGGTAAGCCGCGTCGATCCTCCCTCCCTTCCTCTTCGCTCCTACCGGTCTACTTTTTATCCCTGCGGGCGAGCATCAAGGGGTTAATTTTTAACCCCCGGCGTAAGCCAAAAGATTTATCGCAAAACCCGTTACACTAAGCCCAGGCAGTGTGTATTGCGTATTTATGCCGTCCCGTCATGTGGACGAGGCTTAAGTCCGCCTAGGTACGATACGTACGTATTACTGGTAGTTTTATACAAGTAACCACCTAACCCCGTATGCTACAATACTTTTTGCAGACCCGCGTAGGACGACTACACCCTCTTTCCGTGTCGCTTTCACCCCGTTGAACCGGATAATGATTAACTAATGACGCCGGGGAGTACGAAAAAATGGACGACGGTACCAGGTCAAGGTCGAACCTACAGGAGCTACGGCTGCCACTAACGAGAGTGACGGATCAACGTATGCTTAATAGGTTTCTGCAGTAGTGGAGTCAATTTTATCAATTTTTTATTTTGCGTTCAGAACGATTTTTTTTTATAATTGAAAACGATCCAAAAATATTTAAATTTGAAAATGACGTTTGACACGTATCTGATTATCATATTAATCCGTACGCGATTTAACTGCGCAGTGTTATCGATTTTTCATCACACCGCACACTTTAGTCGTATCAGCGATTATTACATTTAATCTCTGGTATCAATTTTCAGGGAATCGTCAGTTCAGATTGTTTATTATCGAATAGTAATTCGAGCCTGTAGCTCGCGTTGGCATTGTCGGATTGAACTTCATGGCTCGTATCTGTTATACACTTGTGTATGGACAAACTATGGTTATCGTATGGCAGTATAGCTATATGTATATTGCGTAATAACGAACAGGCTCGATAATAACACGGGGTGTAATTATTACGCGTATATCATGGCTATTAGTTCTCCTGGAGTCTGTGTAATTCTGCAAATTGTTCATCATCCCCTTTGATATTTACTCTCGGTTCCTCTTAGCCTTTTCTTTCTCTCCTCTCCGCTTCTGTCCTCTCGCGCTCGACTATCACGATTGATATCGATGACCCGACGTACTTATGGTTTAGCCTCGCGATTTATCGGCCAACGATAAATCAATTCTTCTCGCATTGATCTTTCGATAGGCGTAAACACCTTTTTTTTTTACAACTTTTTTCTTTTTTACGATAACCTATCGTCCCTTGGATCTCGGTAATTTTCATGTGATTTTTTTTGTACCTCTTTAGCGCGAATTCAAATTTATTATAGTACCGTAATTTTTATTGTATTTTCGCAAGAGGGATATTTTTTTCGGTCGCCATTTTTTTTTTCATACGTTTTCTAAAATACCAGCTGTTCAGACTTTGGTCTGTATGTAATTTGAGATTCTTTTCCTTGAGATAGTTGTGACGTTTTCGCGAAATAATATTAAGGGTTACGCTGGGTGGTTACGCTATAGAAAAATGGACAGGCTAACTTCAGGTGGTCATATATATATATATATGCTCATACGTATATGCACATGTACTATGTTGTACATACGAGACTGTAGTACGTGTGTCGGCAGTGTCTGGAATGGTGTACAGTGTATGCGTACTATTTACGTGTGTATCCGACAGAGGCGAGTGCTCGCCAAAGGAAGACACATGTTGCTGTCGTGAAGCTAATTGAAATTCAACGCACCCGACGCTCCCTTTCGTACGCGACGACTTCCGCCGTTCGCGGAATGTAAACCCGTCCCCTTTCTTCTCTCTGTGATCTCTTTGCTCTGTTCAGTGACGACTTTTCTTCGTATCGCTGTTGCCGCACCTCCTCTTCTCGGGACGGTCCCCTCCGTGTTGTATCTTTCAGGAAATTGAAGTACGAACGCGGACACGTAGAACACGATACCTACGCGGGACTCCGGTTTATTTGACAAGTAGGATCTTCGCGGAGAGGCTCGGGAACAAAATGACTTTACCGACCGATGGTATATCACACGTTACGACGCGGGCAAATATTGGATTGCATCGGTCGGCTCGCATTTAACTTCGAGCAATTAACCGAATTCCACGAGTCTTGCGAACTGAGATCGCGATTTTCGTTAGCGAACATCCAATTAATTTTAATCGCATTTCTTTCTTCTTCTTTATTTCAAGGACTTCCGCCAACGTTTGCATTCAACCCTGCTGAATTGTAAGAGTAATTGTCTATACAAAGGGTTGGGTTTTTACATGGACTCTTGAAAATGCCAGTGGGGCTCATTGGCGGAGCGGAGCGACAGAGATTCCCCTGAGGGTGGGTTAACCGCTAAGGGGTTGGCACACAAATTAGTCACTCGTAATGGCCGACTAAACGTATTTTAACGTTTGTTTTTATTCGACCTGTAGGCATCTTTTGCACTTTTTCTGTAATTATTTCTCCTGCTTCATCCCTAGTCCCCTTGTCGTACCTCTCTCCCCCCCCCCCCCCACTCCTTCTTCCTGTCGTCCACCGTCAACTATTGAACACAAGCAAAAACCGGTCACCCTTTACCGGCCAATACCCCCCCCCCCCTCCCCCCTCATCCCTAAAACAGTATACCGTCGTAATACCGAACGATACACAAATTCCACCCTCGTTTTGAGAACATAGTTCTCCTCGTTTACAACTGCCCGATTATGCTATTTGATTTTCCATTTTTTTTTTTTTTTTTACATCCGTTTCTGTCTCTCTTCTTTGGCTACGCGCGATACCGTAAATAGTAACTGACTTGTTTTTTCTCCTCTTCTTTCTTTTTGTCCCGTCACTCGATTACTCGCGCTAATTACCCGACGGCTTAATTGCACCTTTCACCTGACGCCGTACGATCGATCTCTTATCGTTACTGACGTTCGTCGCAGTCTTCTTGACAGCGTACAGATTTTCCTTTATTTATTTGTTTTTTTTTTCTTTTCATTTCTTCACTCATCACGTGTTATCTCTCGTACGTACGTGCACGTGGATCGACACTACGTTGCGCTCATTCGCTTCCTGTACCTTGTAACCTACTCCTTACTTCCGGTTCTCTCCTCTGTCCTCTTTATTATCAACCAGCGACATTACAACCCAACTCAATCGCAGAGCACTTCCGGTGCGCCCCGTGTACCAGCTTCAATGGCTGCTGCCACTCGGTGGATACTCGGCGTCTCGTACTTCCTTTACGACGAGTGCATTACTGCTCGCTCGACAGTAAGTACACTTTTATTTCCGGTCTGAGACAATACGCCAACGGCTACCGGTGTACGTTGACGTATATAATTTTATATACCGGCTCGCTATAAGAGATGGCGAACGGGTCGGTTCAGTGTCGCTTTTAAAGATGAGAAATCACCGTGTTTCTCTTATCTTCCTTTATCTTGCCTTTGCCATTTCAACAGCGACGCTCTGGCGCGTCCTTCCTTCCTATCGCTCCTACTTGGCAGGCTCGTCTTCGACCGGGTTTACAATGCACGCGACGCGGGCCACGTTCTAACGTTACGTTTTATATCCGCCGTACGAGTCGCGCTGTCGTATGTTCTTTTTTTCTGGTTTCGTTGCGAAACGACAGAAAATTTGTCCCCCGGTAATTCATTCGCAGCCGCCAAGTGTCCTTCGGGGATGTTTTCCCTCCTTGTGCCCCCCCTCCTTATCCATGTCTGTGTATAAACCCATTTCGCGCTGTCCCGTGTATTTCCTAACCACGGCTACCCCGGACCGGAAGTTACGTAGCACTGCGATTTACCTGCGAACTTTTCGGAAAACGTGACCAGTCGGCAATGTTTCGTTTACGTGAAAATATTTAAACGTTCACCACTGCGGCTCACGCTTCTATTTATAGACGGTGGGTTCTGATCGCTCGAACGTGTTTTAACGTAGTTTGGACGGGACGAGGTGTCGTTCTGGAGGATTGTGAATTCTTTAAGGGGAAATTGCCTACTGTTGTCAGTATCGCGTGACGCGTCTCTTGTCATCGACTGTTTATGACGAAGCTCGAAAGGATCTCTAGTTTATTTTCATAAGCGAGCCTTCTGATCATCCTCGCTTCTGGAAGAGAAGGAAAAGTTTGGAGATTCACGTTGCGTCCCTCTTTTCGATGTTGGCAACTTCCGGGAAACATATGGCGCCTTTGAATGCCATACGGGTCTCGATATGGTCTTAGGGGATGATATCTGGACCACTCTGGACTTGTACACGTTTTTATTATAGCCCCTTCTGCTTTCTGTACTTTTCTGATCGCTCAGATCAACGCTTCTATATCAACGAATTGAGGTTAGGTTGGTTCGGCTTGCTAGGGGTTACGGTTTGAATGGGGACGGGGATGGCCGCTGCCTGTATCGTCCTGGCATGCTATCTGTATGGACGAGAAGCACTGCTCGGGGCTGATAATACAAGAAGTAATATGAAGAGACGCGGTAGTCTAGCTCTGCGTATCGGACTCAGTCTCGAATCGCGTCTACTCTCAGCCGTGCGTTATGATTTTCTTCAGCACCAAGGGCGACTTCTAGACTTACTTTATACGCCGGGAGGGGGTGTTCTGAAATTTTCCTAAACGGTACTATATATATATGCATACATGGGAATATATTTTGTGCGTGGTAAAATGCTATATAATACACACACGCGTACACACAGGCACGCGAACTTAATTTATAGACCATACAAATACTGTATGCGTACAAGGAACAAGAGTTAAAAATTTTTTTGAATTTTCAAAAAAATCACAATCTTCCACCTATTCCGAGTATCCGTTCGTGGACAGTTTTTACGCGCAGTTTTGCGCCTTGCTGGAAAATTCTACAGTCGCTCTCCCGTCAAGCATTTATTTTTAACGTCTCGACACGGGTAACGCGGCCGTGGACGCAGTCCCATGCCGGAACACGATGAAACAGAGGTATAATGTTCAGCTTGCAAGAAAGAAAAGTCTATTGAACACTCTAACACGCCTTTGACTTCCAGGACAGCTGACGGCGTACAATTTACGTTTACAAGCGAAGCAGTAAGACGGTCGACATAAAGCCTCTTGGCAAGCCAGCGTTAGACACGTGTTCGTCGCGTTCAAAGGCAAAGACGCAATTACGCTTTCCCTTGGAAAATTCAATGACACGAGCACAACGCGATGCACTGATAAGGGCCCAATAATGGATAACACTGTTTACATCGTGTAACGACATGAATGTACAGTAGTATAATATTTTCAAAGGACCACTTTTTGCCTAACCGCCGTACAATTCACAGACCTTGTTCCAAGCAAACGTGACATTCCTTAAAAAAATATTCAAGCGATTCAAGCCTAGTCCAGGATTCGTGGGATTCGTTGGTGACAATAGAAATCAATATATATGTATATATTTTTCCTTTTACACTGTACCATCGACACTGTGTTATTTTTAACGAGCGACAATCGTGCTTGCTGAAAAAAAAGAAAACAATGCGTACCGCAATGTAGTGTCGCCTATCCACATAGGCAAATAACATTGTCGTCGCTATATGATAGTATATCTATATACCGCATGGCTTCTGCCAATCAACCAGACGCATTCCTATTTAACAATGGAAGCGATCAATGTACAATGGATGGATTAATAAGCAATCAAAAGAGATAATGCGCGACAGTATGCTAGTGGATTATTACTGAAATTCCCTAGCTGTAATGTCTAGTAACATTGTACATACGGTGAAACGAGTCGCGTGCTTTCACGTTGATACTCGACGAATTAATTAACGTTATTTCGTTAATTCATGTGTTTGCTTTATTTCGTTTTATTTATATCGGCAGTACGGGCGAGGCTAGCAGGCGCGTTTACGTCGAGGGACACGCGCGATAAATTGTTTATTAATACGAGCTGCTCGCCGAATGCAAAATTTAATTGTTATCGTAACGACTTGAGCGATCCTTACGTATCGCTGGATCCGGGGGACTCTTTTACGTTTGAAAGTCATTGGCGGATGGCACTCTGCGTTAACGCGCGTTACTCGCGAGTGGACTTTGTATTAATTACTCGAACCTGGCATTCATTACGTCACTGGTACTGATGCTGGTTAATTATGTATATCGAAAGTGTTACAGGCGTCTCGGGCACGTTGATACGTCTGGTTTATATTTTAACTATCGGACACGCTTAATCCTACTTTACCAGCGCAGTAGCGTACTCGGTGGGTAAATCAGTCTGTGATAAATAAGGTTTCACCACTGATTTTTAAAGGGCAATGCTTTCTGCTGGCTTCACGCTGGTACACATGTCGGAGCAGGGCAGACGTCTTAATTACATTGACCGTCGATAATGCCATTACGCTCGCTATTTGTATTTCCTGTGGGGAAATTGAGAAATAAGATTTGAAAAGAAAAAAAAAAGGGACAGGGCTAGCCTGGTATCCGCATAAAATAAATTTCAGCGCTAGACACGACCCTGGGGGTGAATTTTCTATGACCGTCTAGCGCGCACGCCAGATGCATAGTGATTGCCTTATTTTGTCGGCCGTGCGCCGTCGTTACGTCCGTCTCGTTGGATACGCTCGAACTGCACGTGAATAGGGGTGGCGAGAAAAAATGGGAAAAAAAAGGAGGATAGGAGAGGCTGTGATTGTGATTTTGAGAGTAAAAAATTTTTTTCATACTACAACCAGATTACGTTCAGATTTACTTGTTATCTTGAATGACCTTTGACCTCGTTTTTGGCAGATTGGCTATCGTGTCGCTGAAAAATTTCATAGCGATTGATGGCGTGACGAGGGCTGGTGGATCCCTTCTTGGAAGATGGTTATCTCCAGTTCGCAAGGGTTGATTACCTAATATGATAAACCCTACCCGTACGCGGTCAAAGGTTACAAAAGAGAGGAAGCCTTTGTTACGTAGGTATCGGTGTGCGTGGCTGTGAATTTCTTTTTTCCTCTTTGTTCCTCTATTTTTTTTGTTGTCACGTCGTAGACTCCAAAAGGGAGAGCAGCAGCCCTGAAATATGACAAAGCAAGCGTTCGTTGACCTGTCTGTGTGGCATATATATGCGTCATGTAATCTATGGCCGAATAGATTCACCAGGGGATTGGTTGTCGAACTGTGGGGAGGGATGGGGGGGGGGGTCTATTTGTGGGCAACGGAGTGAGCAAAGAAAATTTTTGCCCGAAAATAATGTCGGGTCGATCGTCATTGATGTTCATGATTGATATATTTTCTGTGCTGTCTACGCGCTTCTACGTTTACTTACCGTTCACGCGTATTACGTGACCAATGACCAATGGTACGGTTATACGATATTTGTTGAAATTTCAAATAATTTCTTTGGATTAAAAAAAGACATTTTTTTTATCCCGCTCTAAAATTCCTAGCTGTTTACACACGAATCGTTATAGTCCAGCCAGTCTTTCTAGGTGGGATTTCTGGTGACTCTAGTGTATCCCTCTCGCGGAGACATTGAGAGTTAACTCTGTAGTTTATTTCCACCTAGACACTTTTCGTACGTGAGGACGTCCAGCGATACGGGTTACTATCCAGGAAGTTGCGACAGGAGGCAGAGCATCGGGGTTTCCGGATCACGTTACCAGTCAACCCTTTGTACACTTTGCTTTCATGGAAAATACATCGCCCGTACCTAAAACCCCGTGGCTCATCCTTATACACGTGCAGCGCCCCAGTCGGCGGTCATCTCCATCTGGTGGCTCGATGTAGAAGCTCGCGCAAGATGCCCGAAGAGTGGGGAGTTGGATTCGTTCGACTTAAGTTCCGCGAACGGCTTAAGCGATTTCCAATAGACATTCTTGAAGTGCGTAATAAGTCCCTTTAATAAAGCGTATCACGAGCATCCCCATGACTACGTATACCTATGTTTAAGGGTGCTCTAACCCCTTTCATATCGACGATGCACGCCGATGAAATTCCAGAAGAAAAAAAAAAAGAAAAAAAAAGGTGGTCGCTGGGGGTGATCGAGTGGTGGTAGCGGTGAAATCTACTGAAGGCGAAATAAGAAAAGCATGACTACGGATGAGGAGGTTCGTTGACGGAAGTCAGGACGGGGGTTTGCAGGGGGTTAATATTGAGGCCGATATTGGATATCTCGGCAGCATTACGCCAGCCTGTCTGATACCCGATCAGGATAGGAACGATTTAAAGCTCGTCACGAAGCCTTCAAGATGGACGTCTTTCCAGCGCCCTAACGTGACTTCTTAAATCCACCCTCGTCCCACCACCCCCCGAACCACCCTTACGTTCGCGTCAAGAAAATGGCCACGTACCAGGCATAAAGTTCACTTTAACAAGGACCCGATTGCCTTCGCTTCCTCCAAGCACGATAGATGGATAAGGGTGGTTTAAGTCTCGGTAATGGGTAAACATAATTATTTTTTTTTTTCTTCCTATCCCCTTATACCGTACGAACGTTCAATCCGAAGGGTGGCCTTGGGGCAAGGAGGTCTCTTCCACCTTTAGACATCCAATCACTTTCATCCCTCTGTTCGGCGATCATTTTTCCTCGACACTTTTTTTTTTTCCCTCTACGTCACACATACATAGCCTCTGCCCTCCTCGCACCCCTTTCCCCTCTCCTCCCTGCCTTCTTCGTAAGGGTTACGCGAGGGTTATTAATACTGTGACATATTTGTACTACCTCTGATTGATAGCCGTTCATCCCTTATGATATTGTGCCAGGCTTGACGCAACTAGTCTACGTATATACAGTACGGTCCTTCCTAATATCGAACTTTACATAGTGATACACCAGGTATGTGTATTATAGTCGCGGGGGTGAGTTATGGGGGTTGGATTATCTGTCGCGTAGAAATGACGTCGGCGTCGACGCTGAATGCATGATGGGGGAGAGGCGGATGTCTTGTGCAGAGCCAGGGACGTCAGGCGTCACGAGTGTCAGGCATACGTATTTGGGTTAACGGTTAAGCAACATTGCTTACGGACATAACGCATCGACTGCGACCTATGGTTACGTCCATGGTACAAGACGCTATCCGTCTAGCGGAAGTAGCCGGGAAAAAAAAGCTGACAAACGGAACGACATCCGTCTCTTTAACCTCACCTGGCTTCTGTTCACGTTTCCCTCTTAACCACGACGACCCGATTCCAATAGGGTTGGCCCGAGCTATTTTTCACAGTGAATTTCATATCACCGCGATAAGGCAGGTAGCATCGGCGTCGCGACGTGATATCGTTCCTAGATCACGTTCCACGACGTCGAACGAGTCAGCCATTGATCACCACCCGGCAGCTTCCTTAAGTCGAGCATGGTTACAGTACACATACACTTTCTGTACTCTTTTTTTCCTCCCTTTATTTTTTCATTTTCCCTTTTCTCAACAACTTTTGCATACGTGTGCACTGATCTTCGTGGGTCACTTTGTTAGTGGTTATGGCTACTTGTTTCAAGGCTAGGTTAGCATCAGCCTGCCACGTGATAGGGGATGCTTGTCGTGTATCTGTTTTGGTATATATATATATATATATCGTCACGTGGGTTTGTCCTATTTTATAATGGAGTCTCGTCAGCTTTATTTCTGTTTCTTTCGGTCCCGAGGTATTTTTCGTGAAAATTTTTCGACTGCTCTCCTTGTATCAGTAATGCGCGGGCTAATTGAGAACGAGAGACGGCCGGTTACCTATTCGGCTATGCGTGAAACGTGTCGACGTGCAGCACCGTCGCCCTTGGACAAGGGATGAAAGTGGTGCGAAGGGATAAAAGGGTAAAGCCCTCGTGGTAGGAAATACTTTGGCAAAAGGTTATAACGTGGTCGGGTTACATTTTCGGTAATTTCCTCGTTGTCCCCCTTCTATTTCGCCAATCCCTCTCGAACCGGGTAACTCGTCGACGGTGCTCGTCAACGTAATTAACGACGAGTCGTTTTACCTCCTCGTCCTTCAACGTACATAATTTCCCTTTGTCCACTCTGCTACTAGCTCATCCTTTACCCTACGCCGTATCCACTGTAAACTGTGGACACAGCCCCCTCCCTCCTTCGTCTAGTGTCGTTGAAATCGCACACTCTGTGTTTACCACTCGTGAGTGCTCGGGTTTATTCGGCCTGCCAGTCCGATTGCTTCCCTCTCGCGAAGAAACGGCCCGTCGCGGAAACAGGAGTGGCCGTCTGACGTCTGGTAGTATCGAGATGCATCGATAGGTGGCGAGTTGTCACTGTAATTCGATGCTACGGCCAATTTTCGTATATTGATTATGTCAATTTTTGAACAAATGTATTTTTCAGGCGTTGAAAGTGTTTGGTTGTAAAAAAAAATCTCCCTAGAAATGTCACTAGGACGGGATTCTCCTTACGGCATTTCAATCGCTGCTCCTCCTCCGCGTTTCTTCTTAAATTCGTTCCTACGATCGTTTCGTTAGCTTCGCAACCGTTAAACGGAGTCCTTGTAGCATCTGCCGCAGCCATTAAGTGACGTCCGTACAATTTATATCTCGATGTAAAACGGAAATGGCCTCCAGGACCCTCTGTGACGTTTTTATCGTCAATTAACGCGAGGCTCGCAATTACATTTACAAAGTCATCGTAGCCGACGGATTATCACGGTGACTGACAATCGTCAATTAACAAAATGGCTGCCGGTCATCAGATACCAGCCTTAATCACACCAGCGTAACGACGGTACGGCGATTATAATCGATTCGAATTAAACGCACTCATCGCACACCGTAACCTTTTGCATTTTTCACGTGCATCCAAGTATATCCCGATGCAGATTGAGGTCAGAGGTCAACTGCGAATAAAAAAAAATTGGCATTAAAAACTCAACTGGAAGTAATTCGTTGCACCTTCAGCGACAGTACCTACCTGTTATACTGTGACGTCATACAAATTACCCAAATGGACCTGATATCAGTGTACAATTTTATTCTTGATTTTCGAGAGAGAGAGAGAGAGAAACTCAGCATTTGTCTCGTTTAATCCAGTTTTTCGTCAACGTGTAGTAATTCGTCTGCTTATCTGCCCTCCACCCTTGTACACCGCGATGCATTTGTCCCGTTGCATATGAGATATGCATGTGCGATGCAGTATTCGTACAAGTGCATACCGCGTGTGCAGCCGCACTCACCGTCTCTCTCTTACCAATTTTCATATTGGCCTTTTCTCTCCATCTCTTTCTACCTTGCACCATACCCCGTGGAACGCGCTTCGTTGCGTTTACTTTTCTTGCATACTCGATACACGTGTTGTTACTCCTCTTCTTGTTACCGCTGTTGTTCATAGAAACGGTTATGTGTTTTTCCACGTATCACCTTTCTCCTGTGCGACATACAAGCGTAAGATAATCCAACGAGCAGAGAATTGGCTGTTTCAAGTCAACTGGGTGTGCGGTGTATCCGAGTATATTGTTACGGAGTTACGATCAACGTACCTTATTGACTGTTTCGTATACGTCGCTGCTGACATCTAGTTTCGTTAAATCAGGATATTGGAATTTCGCATACAAATCTTTCGTATGACGTATTTCATTGATCAAGTTCATTGCTCCAATTTCACGTACACATCGTGTCTCATGGGTGCTGGGTTGCATGTATTATACAGTGTTAAGCCTGCTTCTACGAATGTACTTAATTTTTATACCTTTTCTGGCAAATAATTGCTACATGAGTTGCAATTACCAGAATATATATATATATATATGTTCCTCCATTTAGCAGAGACCTACGAGTTAGATATATATATATATATACTCGTGGGTTTCTGCGAAATGGAGGGGCAGCCCAAGAGAGTAAGGTGAAATACAGAGGGTAGGTCACATACTGTACAGTCCACTCACTTAAGGTTAATCGCGTTCCTAGTATGCTGGAATAAAATCGAATTAGAAAGTGATTAAAAGGCGGTTATCAGGGAAGTTTGACTTGGTCCGTTTGAAAAAGGTTTTCTGTACTCTTATTGTTACATGCCTATATGCCTATTTAATCGTCGGAGGTATCTTAATGCTCAAATAGCCTTTAAACCAGCTCACTCAACCAATGCCGTATTAAGAGATGATGAAGTAATGGCAGCGTACGGCATGATCCAACCCCCCGGATGTTCCTCCGTCACGGATAATAATGATCAACGCCAAACTGTCCCAAGAAGAGATCGTTACGTGACGTTAGAGGGCTGCGCCTCGGGCGATTAACTGAATTACGCGTAATTGCGGTTGAGACTGTCGCGCGCGAACTTTAACACAACGGAATCTTCAATTCCCACAAGAGCGTTACCGAGGGTCGGTGCCTCTTTGCGTTTGTTTTTGCCGTCTTTTTATCACTTAAAACAATTTTTTTTTTCCTTGAGATATTATACAACAATTATGTCACCTGGGGAAGGATGGAAGGTTTACCAACCTATCAGAGTTAACGATAAATCGTTTTTTTTTTTTTTTTTATAAGAAAATTTGTAGTTTTAACTTTGCTTGTGAGCTTGTTTTTTATTGGTGAATTTACCGGTGCGACCAGGATGCAAGGAATTTCGCGTGTAATTTATGTTCTCCGAGACTCGTTATTTTCTTCCCGTACTGTATTACGCATTTGTGTCTAACGTGTATACTGGCGATGTGAAGTTTGTCAAACGGTGAAAACTTCAAATTACTGTGTGCAGTCAATTATACCTATAGGAATTAATCGCAGTGAGATTCCCGTCAGAGGGAATCTCGTCTCGCGTTCAACAGTATTTTTTAATTGAAATTTCAGTCTTGTTTCACAAAAAATATAACCTCTACGCGGTCTCGTATACGCCACGAATGTTTCAGGCGAAAAGGCATACGGCTGGTGTATGCACGGATGCGTCGATGTACGTAGATGGCCGACAGTAAAGGTACGACCGTGCCACAATATCCAGTGAGTTAGTCGGTAATGGGTGTTTACTACCCACAGTGGTATCCACGGCGCCGTGCCAACCCCATGCAATTGTCTTCCCACTATTCTTGTACGTATACGTTATGTACTTCATCGCACAGCATATAAGTATGTATACATAACCCTGTCAGACAAGCTACCAACCCGAGCAAGAACCATACGTCGCCATTTTCCTTTCGTTTTACTTTACGGCCGTCGCTTCATTTGCCATTAGATCCATTCACGAGTCTTCGAGTAATGGCCACGTAGTTGCTGGAAATGCCGCTGATGTCGCTGACGCGAATTAATAAACTTTGTGACAAATCCACGGTGGCGTTCGATCCTGTCGTTAGGCTATAGTGCTCCCGTGTGTTGTATAACCTACTTTGTCACGTTAGAAATTCAACCGATCGACTTTATCAGTGATATACAGCACAGTTAATCCTCCCGAAACGACACTCATCCAAGGGACGATGCGCATTGGCAATTTTCGTAGCGACATCTTTATTCGTTAAGCTGGTTGCGGTGTAGCAGCCATTCAGAGAACATACTGCGTACGTTCAGTACGCCCGCGGCTACCACTGCCAGTTGCTGATGCTGTTTTGTGTTCTTGACAGTGTTAAAGTTTTTCGAGAGAATCTTCTCCGAAAATATTCGTGTTAGACTTTCTCGAAGTTTTCATTGCAGCGTTCTGGTTGCTATTATTCGTATATACAAAGTACATTTTATCGTGTAATATTCCAAAGAGAAGGCTTTGGTTGGAAAGAGGTTATAATGCCTAGTACTCAGTGCAGTGTGTGGATTGTCTTTGGTTCTTAAGAAAAAAGCATTACGACGCGAAGGAATGGAATTTTTGTATTACGGTCTGTTCTTTACGAGCTTTTAATCAATTGGACATCTTGTTTTATTGTTGCCTTTAACGTAAAGTCGAATCCACACTTGAGACTGTGGATCTGTGACATCAAAGTTAGCCTAGGAGTCCAGGCTATGTGTGCATCTAGTTATTATTACAGGCAAATGTCGGGTTCAGGAATCGTGTCCACTGAAACAGGCTTTAACCAAGAAGTTTGGTATTTCGCCAGAAATTACCTGTCATGGACATTTTCTTGATAGAGCGAACCGGGCTTTAACAGCGCCCGTATAGTAACTGTTTATCATTCAGTGGTTATAGAATTTATATAGACATTGTTATGTAATCGCATTACGGCGAATTCTTAGGGGACGTTATAAGGGACGCCGTTTTTCTCCACGGTGCTATATATAGGTCCTTTTGAAACTTTTCTTTCTTTTTTTTTCTCGTAAATATGTAAACACGTCCGGAAAAGTTTGAGGTTCCCATACTTAAGATTCTAGGCATCGAGCAGCGAATTTCGAGAAGACGCTGCGGAGAGAAAAAGTGGTTAGGCGTGGAGAAGCTGCGGATAAAGTTTAAAGTCAGAGGCCTGACGCTACAGAAAAATTGAACCATTTTTTTTTTTACGTTCCACCACCAGTCGGTATACATAGTATATGGTTTCCCTCTGTGTTTCGGAAATTAAACTTACGGGTGTCCTTCTCGCACTCCAGTTACCATCTTTTCCGACTTCATCCCTTACGGTTTCTTCTTCACTTGTTCGGCCTTCATCGCCCTTTTTCCTTGCGTCTTCCATCCCATCCACCTTTTGATTTGCGGAGGGGAACCGGAAAATTTTCAATTCTGAATTACTTAGCATACTTTCGATTACAGGGGATCCTCCCGAGACATAATCTTTATGCAGAAAAGGGTAGCTCTAAGCAATTACAGGGAGGATTCTCTGTTAATACTCTGAATGAAATTTCATTTTGTGGCTGCTTGATCGTTTCGATTCAAGATCTACAAGGTGTATATATATATATCCATACACACAGTTTTATTCGGAGCCCTGTACCAGGTGAAATTGGGTCGTTCGTTTGATTTCTATCAATTCCAATGGTAAAGTCATTTTCAGCTTGCACAATAGTTCTGAATGACACTGTGTCAATCGGTCGATCACTAGAATTATTTATGGCTCAAAATTGACGGGACATTAGTTTGATTACTGAGCATTAAAATGCATGCATGCCGCGCAAGGAAAGTTAAACGTATGACATTAATTTTCAAAGGGATGATTACAGTGCGCAGTTACCAAACGGAACTAATAACGAATGACTCGTGGCTGTGATACGAGTCGCGTGAAAGTTCGTGGGCGTTTCACAAGTAAGAGAACGCGATAGTGAATCATATAAAAATACAGTTATAAGCGCGGGAGGCTGGAAGGAGAAAGAAGATATCGACAGAGGTAGGGTGTAGTGACAATAACAGTAAGGCGGCTCGTTAGAAAATATAACGTTCAATTAACAAGAGACAGATGAAAATTTTCCTTCGATTTTACTTCTCGACTCGTTACTCCTTTATGTCCTTTTTCCTTCGTCCATTTCTCCTGGCTGTTACAAGTTTCTTAACGATATTTAAAGTTCACGAACGGCCGACTAATCTCCTGCAATTTGCAATTAAGCTCGCGCCCGTGCAGATTCACGCGCACCCCAGGACAGTAGCATTAGGCAGCGTGCAGTGGTAGACTTTTTAAATGGCTGTCATTTTCCAAAGTTTTCCCAAGTTTTTTTTTTGTTCCAGGGAAAAATTCATTGGCGGCATAAAAATTAACGACGTACTTGGTTTTAGGTATCAGTGAGCTATGCTGTATTATATTGTAGTGTCATCTTGTACGTATCTCTGTTGTATAGTATAGTTTCAGTATTACTGTGGATACCAGCTTAACGGACCATCAGCCTCGATGTCTTAGCTTAATTGATAATCCTAAGACCTTTCACGTGCAGTTACTTTGTACCAACCACGACGACCCTTGTTGCCCGTTAATAGCGGTGGTTTCCTTTTGGAAAATACTCTACACGATCCACGTGACCTCGCACGTTTATAGCAATTCTTCTGGAAGCTTTGGTCATCAGTTACATATGTCGTGCGATAAGTGACGTTTGCTCACGCAAGGTGATACATTATACAGTATTTTCAAAGCATGTGTTATGGTAAATATAGCTGCTCTTATATTAGCCTTTACTCCCTACGACCGTTTTATATGTAGCGCGCTATAGTGGCAGTTAAACTATGGAGCGGCCAAGTCTGTTATGTATATGCAGGTATAACACCGCGATAAAACCTTAGAAACCTTCGTGTACTGCGTAATAGAAATGAAGTAAAGAGTAACCGGAGTAATAATCACTTTAATAACGTGTCATTACTGGCAGTCGTAATAAAACTGTGCACGTGCCGTTAGAGTCAGTGGACATTCAGGTATAGGTTTCATGGAATCTGATTATTTATGAAAACTCAAGACTTAAGGTTAATAATCACATGGAAATATGTCGTGGGTCAAGATATATAGTAGTTGTGTACAGGCTGAATGTCTTACGTACGAGGAATTTCCTAATTGAATTATTCGTGACGCTTCTGAGTAATGTTAGCCAAGCGGCTTTCTATGACAGCTACGACGTACGACAATAAACTACTCGGTCAGTTAATGTTTAATTAACGAGCTGTTTAAAAATGTATAAATATCTTCCGTTATTTTGTCCTGAAATTATGTACCGTCGAAAACAAATTTTTTCTTCGTGCGAAAATATATTTCGTAAACATCGACAGGAGTTGTTTTGACTACGGCGTATATCCAACATGGCGTCGCGCTTACGTTTCTCCTTGCGCATACAGTCGCTTGTAGATCGCGTGCATTTTTTTGGACAGATAAGCAGGAGGGACGGAACGAAGAGCTTAGGGGTGTGTTCCTGGTCAAGGGTAGGGATGAATTTAAGTAGGAATAGACTCTACAATAGTATACACTATCTGACAGTGGTAAGAGAGGTGGCGCTGTGAAATACTGAAGCAAAATGTTTGATTCCGTCTGGTACAAGCGACGTGTAACGGTATCGTCAAGATCTTGTTTTATCGGTTGTTTCGTACAAGTGATATCGAAAAAGGAAGGTGAGAGAGGACCGTGAGTATTTATCTTGCTTTTTCTTTTATTCTCTCTCTCTAGTATATCCTTTTAGGCTGGATACCGCCAAGAGGGCTCGACAATGTTAAGAACCATAAATACACAACGCCATCTGCGAAATCTGTAATTCAATAATATAACCTTCTAAAAGCACACGCCTTTGGCCAACCCTCGAGGGCTCTTTTTCTCTCTCTCTCACTTTTCTTTTTCTCCATGCCTCACGCCAATGCGTCCCCCGCTTGCTTTGCGCGATACTCGTACAACCCCTTGTCGTATAAAAATCCTGTTTCACTTGGCTCACGGACCCGCGCCATGTTCGAGACCATAAAAAAGTGCTGCTTTATTGCGAAAAGAGTGTCCTTCCGCTTGATTGTCAACTGCGAATGCTATATACGGTATATGGTCTGTTC
The DNA here is from genome assembly GCA_030142615.1 of Syrista parreyssii. Taxonomy (NCBI): domain Eukaryota; kingdom Metazoa; phylum Arthropoda; class Insecta; order Hymenoptera; family Cephidae; genus Syrista; species Syrista parreyssii. Next base: position 949,218 of record JARQTG010000032.1, read on the forward strand.
AGGTGAAGTTGGCTATAAAAACATCGAACGGCATCTGGCGATTGTTCAACATAATATAACGTACTTCGGGACTTGATTTATTAATTTTCAAGCGAAATTTATTCTCACCTTTAATTTCCCACTCGGGGAGCGAACTACTGTTCGTTCGACTATAGTTTCCTATAGCTGATACTATTTTATGTATGTAATAATAATAATACGGTATATTTTAGTACGAAACGTATATAGCACACCTCGAAATGTGCAACGGAAATAAAATATTAATAATCGCTTTTACGAGCTGGCAACTGGCGGGATGTATTCTCTACGTCTCGTTCCGGTTCATTTTTTCTTTTTATTCCAATACCAATCCTCAGCCGAATAGGGGGCGGGCAATTACGTCATCGCTCGTGATTCATTTTCGGCCGGCGCCAAAACGGAAATTCGGCCAATTTGTTCGATTTGTCGAGGAAAATTCATTAGTGGTTAATTCATCATGAGACCCCGGTTATTAATGCACTGCCATTATTATTTCAACTGATTGTTTCCTATTAGCATATATATATATATATATATATATTAATTATTTTTATGCTCTTTTTAATCTCAACAACCGACACCGCCATTTTTCACATTCAGAGAAAGTTTATGCTAACGAACCAATTAGCGCAATTAAAAGCAAATAACTTGGTTACACGGGTTACACGGTCATCACGTAATTTACCTAACTCGCGTACACCCGGCTTCTCCAGTCATTTTTACTTCCCACGTGAAACGTCCTTTATACGTCATATTATACGTACACTTTTATGCCTTTTTTTTTCCTCGTTATTTTCATATTTGCCGCGCTAAGGCACTTTTACTTATTCTTCATTGATTCTTGCTTTTTCTTTTCTTTTCATTTATGTATATTATATGTACTCATTATTCTCTCATATAAGATCATCATCTCTTCTTTTTATGCTCTTTCTGTCCGCTTCTCAGGTTCGCGAACAGATACGCATAAGTTACTCGCTGGCTGCGCATCTTTACTGTGAGCGTTCACTTTCATATTTCACGTCGATCTCCTTTCACCGCTGGCAACGGCGCCACAGTAAAAGCCGAGCATGCATCAATCGCACATCTTATGGTACAGCAGGGATTTACTTGTGATGTACATATATATATGTATATATGAAATATATACCAGGTAAAATATATACTCAGATATTTTGCAACTCTTCCGTAAATGCTTTCCTATTCGTAGATATTGCAACGAACGTTGCATCTTCACTGAGCTACCGGAAGCTGCAACTTGTCCTAACTGAGCCGCAGGTTCCTGCTTCCTCCTTGATTTTTGACAGACCTGAAATATTTGACTGTTGGCAAGTATCTTATTTCCTGGGAAGTCCTGGCTGTATTTTTTTAGACATTTAATTCGAATTTGTACACCCGGTAATATTTGTCTGTTCACATGTACTGCCTGTCTTTGGGATTGTAAGATATAATTTATCGGTACATTAATCAAGCCCATGTCGTTCTCGTTGTTGCCATTCGAGAAGGAAATTATTCCACGTGGTATGTACACGAGACGCGACTCACGTTGACGAAATATTATTCTTTTGACAGCTGAGGAATTTAAGGAACTGCAATCCTGTGTGAGACTGCACCGTGGTGCAATCCTAAGATTGCTGTACCATCTTCTGAGTTGATAAAAGTTCCTCGTCCTTGCTCGTATTGTTACACGCAGATGTAACAGCGTCTTTCGTAGCGGTCAGCTGTATACGTCCTTCCGGCTTTCCTCTTGTATCCTTGGAGGATGGAAGAGAAGAGAAATAACGTTTGAGAAACGGGATCGCAGAGTCCCCGAGTCCGAAGGCGGAAGTTGATCGAAGACATTCGGTCTGGCGGATGGTATCGCGGCCATCTTGAAACTGGGTCTTAATAGACTCGGTCGTAACGTGTTGCAGCTGCAGTTAATGCAACGTCCTATGACCTTCGGTCGAAGTGCATTTATTGAATACGTCAGTCGTCTATACAGATATACATGGAAATACTATATACAGCCCCAAGTACCTATGGACCACGTTGAAAAATTGTGGAAGCTACGACCCATGGGTTCTGTAAGATTTTTCGTTTGACCTTTGACATTTTTGTATGCTTGAGATTTTTACCGCTACGATTAAGCCCCTTTGTGGTTCACGGCCGGCGTTTTATTCGATTTCAAAAATGTTGACTCGCTCGCTTTTCAAACGAGGTGGTTAGGCAGTCTGCTTGCCTCTGCGTCGGCGGGGGTTAGAGATACGCGGCATAATTCCTACGGCTTGAAGTTTGCTGCAAGTATGGTATAAGATTACTTTGGTCGTAGTGACTCAAAGAGTCGAGCTTTGAAAGGCGCCGCCGTATATTGAAACTTTGCACGTTAGACTTTCTCGGGCATCCTCGATGCTCCCGGCAGCTACATTCCCTTCAGTCGCCTTGTTAAAGAGTCACATTTCTCGACGATACCAAAATTTGGATTTTTTGCATTTTCGAGACATTTTTTTTTTTTTTTCAAAATTTTCATCACGCACGTAGGAAACGCCGACTGGTTACGAAGGTGAGTATAAGACTTTGTATTATCATACAGAATAACGACATGGAAAATTCGTGCATCGACTTTCTGTCACGTAATAATACCTAATATCCCAAATTCTATAGCGCTGCTCGTTAATCGGCAGATCAAAGCAACTAGTCTGTTCCCTGACGTAGGCCAACCCTCTTTCGCTGTAAACGTCTATTTTATAAATAGATTGGTCAGGGATGCCAATCACTATTGACACTGGGCAATTCTTCGTCTTGAATACAGATTCGCCATTTCATTGATATGAAAATGTCAGTTCCCTTTGACATCAGTAACAATTAGTTATCGGATCTCTAATCGGTCCCAAGGCAATTCATTATTCACGGAAAGGAAGGCAGAAACGAAAGGTGAATTTCCCAACGAGCCGTAATTACGTCACGCGTGAAATTCTTTGCACGTAAAGTATCCGCTGCTTGGGAAAGAACAAAGTACAGTGATAAACGTATTTCTCGATCGTTGTTATCACTGTTATTCTTGCCACTCGCTCCCGATGTTAATCGCTGCTCGACTGTGTTCGTCTTGTCTGCCAACTTCACGTAGCAGAGCCGACGCGGATTGAGAATAGTTGCAGTAACTCCCGGCGTGTATATTAGCATATACATCAGTCTAAGATAAACGTCATATCTTGCAAGGAAGTGTATTAACATACGGTTCTTGTGCCGTCAGAATCCACGTATGACGTACGTTGTCCTGTTATGTTCTAGACTGGGTACGGTGCGTTCTTGAATTTCCTCTCTAAGGAAACTGACTTCATTCTTGTCGGTCATGTTTGTGTTTCACTCGAGATCTAAGTCCGTTTCAGTCTGTACTCGGTAATAATTCATAGTGTGTATGTGTATATATATATATATACATGTAGTAGATTCACTTGAGATGGCGGAATTTAGGTAAGCTTCGAAATGTCAGGATACTAATTCTACAAGTATTTAGTATGTCCTTTTACGTGTCCTTTAGAAGAGCCTCGATGGTAGGAAAGATGGAGGATAGAAAACTACGACCTCTTTCGGGAGCAGGGCACTCAATTTTACGAAGCTTAACTTGGAGGGATCATTCGGGAAAGCTGCCTGAAGTGGCTTTTGCTTTTTTTCTGTGAGTTGATCTTGCTGACTTTGTTTTTTCCCCTATCCTTACGAAACGTATCCCGTATGGTTGAGTTACTGTGTATCGTGAATTATGTTAAGGTCCCTGTGGTTTGTCAGGATATTCGTGAAAGCTATCGTGGCGCCAATGCTTGGATCGCGGCGGTTCATGGTACCATTACTTTTTCTCTACTGACTTCTCAAACGGCTACGTACACGTCTAAGCGCTCGCGGTCGAACGGTTTGAATTATGCCGCCACGAGTGGCTCGTGTCGCGTACAAATGTCGCAAACTTCTTTTTTTTTATTATTATTGCCATTTTTATTAGATCAAGATAGAAAAAAGCTCCGGGCGATCCTGAGTCCTAGACGAAGAAAGAGACGCGCATGCGCGGTGCGTAATTTCATTAAACTCCGCATATCGTTGTAAGGCACGTGGTTATTATTATTATTAATGACTGGTACCACGGTTTATTTTTATTGAAAAAACAATTCAAATTATATATTCGATTTGTATCTGTGCACAAAAATATCGAACGTCATCGATCTCAGGATAATAAATTACAGCGCGTAAGCGACGCATTTTATCGACCCCGCGCGTCGCGTCCAGTAGCGACGTTGCACGCGTCATCGCGCAATTGGAGAGGCGCCAGCTTTTTCTTTCTTTCTTGCTTCTTTCCCTCTTTCTTTCCTCTCGCTCTTTCTCATTTCGCTTTTCACCTGAGCCAAGAGCGAGGCCGAGGCTTTGTTCGTTGACGACGACGTCGGCCTCGCAATTACACGACGCCCGTCGACGTACAGGCCTTTGTTTCTTCGTGGCATTGCCGGCTACCATATCCAGATTCGCAGTCCGTGCTGGTCGCACGTCGCAATTGAAAATCGACGTGCTCGAAGCTTATGGGATTTGAAAAATTTTTTTAATTTTCTCTATTATCTTACTTTTCACCCCGTTGCCATTCTTATCCCTTTCCTGCTTCTATAAATTGTAAACCTGTTATACCTACTACCCAGCCCATCATATATCTATATGTATATTGTTGCCAATTGTTAACACGGCGGACAGTCCAATGCTCCCTAGATTAGTTTAAGGGTAGTTAATTTTCATTTAAGATCCTACGATAAAGTTTGCCCATGGCCGACGATCTACTACTTTTCCGTGAAAAAGGATAAATTAAAAAAAAAAGTCCAACTTCACTCAAATATACACCCTTTTGTTAAGGGTGACGTAATTTTTTTTTTCCTACCCCTTTCTCATACCCTTCTCCTCATCCTCGCTCTTATCGTATCGCTCCTACCATTTGTTTCAGACTCTGACGGAGGGAGCAACCGGAAAGCGAAGATAATTGAGTCGGTCGACAATCTCTCCGTGGAAGCGGAAGCCTAAGGGAAATTTTCATGCTCGCGAGGCAACGGCGAATGATCTCTCCTGATTCCGTCCTTTCCCACGGTGTAGAGCGCCGTTTGGTTTCTGTACAATCTGAATGTATATATAACGGGTGGCTGCGATAATTAGAGAAAGTGTTTGTGCCGCGCAGTGCCACGCGGTCGTGGAGCAAGACGAGGATAGGAATGGATGATCCGAGAACGTCTCGTTAACGACGAGTAATTGCGCATCCTCATTTATCACGCGTTACAAAGGCAATGATTATGCACGTAAGCGTGCACGTAGGATTATTAGGTTGATACTTTACACTGTGTTATTGATATGACTGAGCGATTTTAGTTTGGCAAAAATTGTATAGAAATTTCTAGAATATCGTGACTCGTCGATGACTTTCATTAATCTATGGTTACTAACGATCGAGTCATGACTTTCGACTGTCTTACTCGGCCCTGCTTCTACTTGGCCAACGAATGACAAGTTGCTACGGTGTCATGTAAACACAGCGCTCCTGAAGTCGTCATTAAGAATCTCGTTGCCACGGTAAATCCAGTTGCAAACGTCATTTGCATGCAGCCGATAAATTCTTTTCAGCCATTTTCCTCCGCTCGCGTTGCTCCATAAATCTTACGAGTAACTGAATATCCAAACTTTTCATTAGCGATGTATATCGCGCGTATATCTATATACGTGCGTACAGTCCGCTCGGGAAGTTATTGCGAGCTGTCAATGCTTTCAATTAGTGACCTTCGGGCGAGTCACGACAGCCCGACTGTACCACGTGTTTAAAACCTTTAGAAATATGTATGTCTAATGGTTAAACCAAGCTTGAAACTTGGACTGTACTCTCGCTGTATTTCGCGTTTGGTAATCTGTAGTACAGTAGTGGTGTAACGGGTGGGGGATGTGTTGCTGTGGTTAGTAACAAGACTGTACCTACTTCGAAAAGGATTTCTTGCGCTGACGCAACCTCCTTTGTTGTTGCCACCACGGGTAGAACGTGTAGACTACGAACTATCGGTTCCTTATGAATTTTAAATTTCATTGTTCCTTCATTATTATTGTACGCTGAATAAGACTCGCCAGCTAGACTCTCGATATTACGGATTGTTTTGTTTCGTGCTTCTACCCACTTCGCTCCCACCCATCCACCACTTGAGTAGTCAAACGAAGTAAACACGTCGTGCGGTTTGGAGCGAAGCACGCTTATGCTAATTCGTTCGACCAAACTTACGCTCGCTATGTAATATTCTAACGTAATCATTACCGCCTATAGACGCTACTTGGCGCTTATGATAATCAGTATCCGACTCTTACGACTACTTGCTGTGATAACTCGTACCGCTACCAACGTATATCCTGCTTCTGGTACAGAAATTACAGATCGTAAATGCTCCTACGATTATATCAGTAATCAGTGTCGGTGATGTCTGCGATCAGACATTTCAATGGGCAAGGGAAAATATGACAGCGGGCACAGTGAATTATAGGAAAGACAGACTAGAGCTCGGCGAACGTATCTTTGACGTCTTTGGCAGATACAATTTTTGAAATTTGAAAAATACCGTAAAAATTGTTACACCTTACTTTTAATTGATCCGATTAAACACACCCGTTATTACCTCGCTCGTTGCTGTATTAACGAGGCTTCGGCACTGACGCCCTATTATTATTCGCTCTAAAGTCACAAAACGGCCATTTCGTATACTAACCTGACCTAATCGATTTGTTGCATGTTTCCAAGCATTAGCTATGCCCTCACGTGCATTACACAGCGTGGTGCACATTGAGGCTGCACTACTGGTATTGTCGTCTACCTTTGCTTCTTGCTTGTACTTCGTGTCTACGAATTCTTATTTCTAGTTTCTATACGGGCAAGCAGATTAAGCCGCGCCCATGGCTACGGCGAATGTCGTGTAGTTTAACGTACGAGAACCGGCTGGGCCAAGGACGACGGGTTTTACCGGCAAGGTTGACTACGGGCTTTTCTCATTATGACTTGTCGATTTTCCTAGAGCAAATCGAATCCTGCGGTTTATTGCAATTTTTCATTGTTCTTTTTTTTCATCCTACATCTTACCATTAGTACGGTGTGCATACGCGCGTGGAATGTTGAACTTTTCAACGGGTCGATAAAACGCATCTTTTATTTATATAGAGAAACTCAACGGGCACGTATCGCGGCCGGGCTCGTTTTCATGGCAGCGATTAATGATTAGCATTTAAACGCGGTCATTGCTAGGTGGCTGATAAGTCGCTGAAATTCTTACGTTACTCATACGTAACGATGAATATCGTTACGAGATGATTTCTTTTTCTCTAAGGTTCTCGCTGCTTTTATTTATCCAATCGCGATATTTCCCTATCATTTTTTTTCACGTCTCCTCAATCCTATTCGCGAAGGGTTTGCTTATCAACTTTCGCTTTATCGATAGGTTAATGATATCTGACATAGGGTTCATCAATATTGGTATCGTAACCTGCATCGGGATTCAACCTGGCACTTTTATCTCGAATATATACTACTTCGTCTTCCTCGCAGCCTCCTTCTTATTTCTTACTTGCAAAGTGTCTCGTTTTAGAATCAATTTCACTGTACCGCCTGCGAGCTCCGTCATGGTGATATTAAAGGTTTCTTATTCGAAGGCATTATTAGAGAAGTAACAGCTATGGAATATATATATATATATATATATACTTGTAGTATAATCATTATATGGTGCAGCCAGAGTATGGGCCACCTTGTTGAATCAACTTTTTGCCTATCTGAATCTTATACATGTGCGCGCGCGCGTGTCAATGAGCATTTCATTTATAGCTCACCCGGTATTAATCTATCTCTTATCATATTTTTCCGAGCAAACTGAAGTAAAAGGATTTTTATTGAAAAGCTTCGAAATGATTGAATATCTTGAATGCGCTTGCGATTTCCGCTCGCTTATCCCACGGGTATAACGAGGATTGGAATGACCACGGATGTTGAATTTATCAGGGATTTATTTCTCGATTAAATATATATATATATAGTTAGTATAGTTTCCAAGTTGGTTGACCAGTGCAGATTGTCACAATAATATTAAAGATAATGATAATTATTATTGTTTCGACTCGAAGCGAGCCTGTGGCGCTCCGACTGTTATATAACGGATGGCTGATAATTCCGCGGAGGATCTGCTTGAACTTTTTCCATGACGCTGAAGCTCCGATTAATTAAATCCTAACAGTCGTTCAACTGCCTGTTACCTTGGTCGCTTCTTCCTTGTCGCACTTTCGCCACGGCCAACTTGCTGCTTTTAAACGGAATGCCGGCTACGGGATATCCGGTGAAATTAAATCACTGCTAATGAAATAGACGTAATTTTCATTCTTCGTATTCTTACTGTTCACGTAGACAGAAACAAGTAACTGGCTTCTTTCTGTACGATTGACATGAATTCCTCGGGATCTACGGCGAGGATCCATTGCGCAACGATCATACGCGACTGCTTGAACATTGCGACTGGATCGCGATTATCCTTTCACGAATCATCGCGTTCCGCTTAGGCCAATCGAGCAAATCGATTGTGAAACTTTGTATTTGTATCTTCAAGTCGCAACAGCTCGTTTCGTACGATATATTTTAGAAAGTTTCGAATAATGGAAAAAAATTTTTTTTTTTTATCATTAATTATTTCGTCTCCTTACTGATTGCGCGCGCTTCGACGAGGTTTCCTTGGCTCTGACATTATCATGTAATTTCGTAACGTTCAAGTGAAGAATAGTATTCTTAGCAACGTCATTTTGGCCATTATGTCGAACATGGGTGTCCAACTGATGGTCCTCTTGGCTTCGGACTTAATGATGACCCACGTGCGCGATGATGATTTCTAAATGTGTTTTACAATGATCTCATTGCACCTTCACATTTCCAACCTCGAGTGAAAGGTTTCGACCGCGCTCGGCCGTCACGTTTGAAACTAACGGTATATGCTGGACGTGGGTTGAATTAGGTGTATTTCACACAGGGAAAGGGAGAGCTGCTAAGATTCTCGGAGAACTGGCAACTGGACCAGTTCGCTAAGAAGATACTTGCTGGTCGAGGTGAACCGGTAGTGAAAGGATGTTACGATCGAGATTTTAATTTATCGTTGAATCGGTTGCGTATTACAGATTTCAACGTTTATGTCGATTGTTTAATATTTATATTACAATCTCATCCAATGGAATGTGGTATTCGTGACTGTTTTCATTTATTTTGACTTTTTTTTTTTGCAATCTAGGTAATCGGTACGGTTCTCGTATGGCACCTTGGGAATTTTGGCAAACCGGTATCGAGGGGTTACTACGATATTACTGGACCGATTTGCCCATCGGGCGCCGTTTACTAAGCCAAAGTACAATTTCACAAATGCTAATAGAAATACTCGATCCCAACATATCCCAAGCAGAGTGCGCCGTGTAATTTTTCGTTACCCGAAATTCTCGTTTTTACGAACCCTAATAAAGTATGACGCGATAAGACGGTTTATCTTGATTAAATATCGAAGTGCATTAAAAGTTTAAATCCTTCACGTTGCCTAGTAAAATACTTTTATTTTAATCCACGGCTCGTGCCAGGACGTGGGTTATTATTTTACGGTGAAAAAATAAAAGCGAAATGTATGTCTCACCGTAGTTGGCAATACTGACAATAACGCTTGTCCATAGAGAAAGTATTTCTCTTTATACAAACGAATAATTAACTTTCCCCGTGCAATAAAAGGTATATATACTTGTTAAATCTGACCTTAGACCTCGCGTAGGAAAATTCGGCAGGTCCGCCAGAGGTGGACGTCAATGATTTTTGTGTATGTAAAAATAATGTTTTTTCAATCCTCTCCAGAAACATCATTCAATCCATATCAGGACTCGTGTAATGAATATTTCAAGCAGATCTAATTTTGGTCCCTATTTAATTTCAACGATTGACACACACTCGTGAAATAAAGCTTTTCTACCAGATAACATTTACACGCATTTCGTTACACAGAAAAGTCAACCGGTGACCAAGGTTCAGCGTGTCTATAAAGTTTCTTGATTGCGCCTGATATTATGGCTTAAACCAATATCAGTGGGGTCTCAGGCAAATACGCTCGTCAGTAAATCAAATCAGTAGCCCATTAAGAAAACGTACTTAGGGACACCCTAGTTGACCCCAAGCATATCAGGGGCGTAGGACCTTCGCGTTAAAGTAGTCGCTAACAAATTTCTACACGGTTAAGAATCAGTCGTTACGTCTCGTATGATGAATTCTGTCGAATTAACTGTCCGTAGTATAGTAAATCGTAACGGTAGTAACCTCACCTTATCTGCGTACATGACGCAATGGAAAGTTACGACGGCAATAAGAGGATTAGACGTGCGATCGCGAGAGCCTTGATTGAACGTCGATTGAATTTCGTAAAAATTCGTTGATTCAAAAGACACGTACGAATAATACTAATTGAAAAGGAACTTCGAGCTGGCGTCAGTTCTACGAGCACTGCGAAGGTAATGCGTGACGCGAAAAAAGTGAATGTTACAAGATCGAATAAATATCAATTCATTTATTCGCCATTAGGATTGTGGCTTTTAACAAAATGGCGTCACCCTCAGAATGGAATTAGGTTACGCACACGTGACTCTCTTACTTCATTGCCCGAAGCTCGTTTGACTGTACTTTATCTGATTTTCTATCTGTTTACTCTGTCCTTCGTATACACTTACGTGTATGGTGTCTCTTTTTGTTTTTAGTTATATATTGTAATCCGGGACAAATGCGTATGCAGATCGATACGCGTTATAGTCGTACGCCATTTTGTCTCCCCCTCCACTAACATCGTCGGTCTTTTTTTTTTAAATTTTTCAAATTATTACGTAAGCACAAATTTTGTGAAACTGCACGAATCTGAATTACTAGCAACAGACTGTACGAACTTATTACGGAACATTGTACCGTGTGAAGTTAGCCTCCGTCAATTTGATTTCTATGGCAAAGCCAACTTCAGGTATACCGAATAACCTTGGGTAACACTGAATAAAACCATATAGGTATACGTACGTGTATGTATACACTAGTAATTCACAACTCGTACAACTCCCACGAATATGTCAATGGGAACTCGCCTTAAGGACAGACAATTCTAATCGTCCCCTAAAGTCTTTTGAAACTTGCAGCAACTATTCGCCGGCTCGTCAGTCCCGTCGCCTCGTGTAACAGTTAAAAAAGTATCCAAACAATGTCGCAACTCTCATGTACTCGAAAAGCTTATCGCGATGTCAGCCACGTCCACGACTGGTGTTATCACCCGATCTAACTAATTATACCCAGAGGATGATTAATGCCGTATTGTTTGTTGTGTACGGTAGCTTAAACAACGTTAGCCGTCCGGTAAAGGTTCATTCACAAGGACGCTTTACTTGTCCGTCACGATTAGCGTACCTTGAAGCTGTACTGAGAAACTTTAACGTTCTCCATGCTGAATTCTCCATGCAATTAATTATACGGATTATCCCAGTTCTAATCATATTCACGCTGCTCGCCAGCCCTCACTCTGACCACGCGTTGTACCTATGGTTTACGATGGCTGGAATATATGCTTTGATATTTTTCCACGTGCCTCGTTCGACGTCCCTGCAACGTGTGTACTGGGCTTTGATTTAGAATTTTCACTGTGTTCTTTGCATTGGGTTGTATTTTTCCCATTTCAATTGGACGGCTTTTATGTCTGACGTATAGGCATGATAATTTGAGATTATTATCTCTTGGCATTTCGGGTGGTACCTTTAAGGCTCATTGTCAATGTTTATTCATGTGCGGTTGACTGAACGGACTCGTTGGAACGTGGCCGCAATCAAAATTGTTTCCATGGCGACGAGGTAAAATGGGCTAAGCGAATGAAAACATAAAATAAACGAGGTATTGTGAAAAACATGGGGAGTCGATGAAACCGAAGTGATTTTCCTGCAGGATGGAAACAACGTTTAATTTATTTGGGCAACGACACACGCTGGCCTTTGTTATTGGAGTAATCAATGTTTTTTTTTTCATTTATTACATTATCTCGAACAGACTTGCGGGTTGTTACTTATTATACACAACTCACATATATTTTCACAGTCATAAAGTTCTTGTCGGATATCCGCGAGTGCAGGGACTTCAGTTCAGCTTAAAAAGCGTCCTTTTGCAGCGTCGCGCAAGAAACAAATAGAAAATGAAAACCAGCGCCAGATTATTTGCCCGTGTGAAAGAGTCCTGAGACGTTCCTACCGGCGTTTCCATGGCAACCGAGTGCATTATTCAGTTCGGTAAATATTTATTACGTTAACGTGACAAGTAAGTTCTTTTCTCGAATTTCAATGTCTTTTACAACAGCATTAAGTATTCCTCGTGTAAATCCTTGGACAGCGAGAATCTTGTTAATTTGCTAAAAAACTCTTATCACTACCTGCACTAACCTTAATCAACGGATTTACTTTTGAACGATCGCTAACGAGAATTCAATTACGTTTAAGCGAGACGTCCGATTGTCTCTCTTTTATTATTTCCCACCGTAATATTACACGTGTCCTGCACATCTATAGTGTCTGCGTATCACACGGTGATTTTGCCCTTTAGGGAAAGAGAGTAACCCGTGTGCTGTCCTTGTCTCACCTTTATCCTTCCCTCTCGTCAAACCTGCACCCGATCGAGTCTAGGAACGTAGAAGGAGCAAAGTGTACTGCAGCTATGGTTTTAAAGGAGAACATTGCCACACGGGTATCCCTTTGACGATTTATCCCTTATTCCTATCTCATCCCCTGATACAGTTCTCTACCCTTATTCTAGAGCCTGGATTATCTTGGAGGATACTACTACCAACTATTCCACTCCATCGGGTACTAGAGGGAAACTTCAATTTGATATCGATCCTCGCGGGATTCGCGTGCCAAAGGCGTTCGAGTTTCTTATGGCTTTTTAGCTATATATATATATATATATATATATACGTATAGAATAAAATTTGCTAAAGTTCCTATAAAGAGTCACGCAGGTCAATTCTTTCGTTTACGAATTGTCTCGACGTATGGGAACTGATTGACGACAATAGGAGAAGTTACGAAAGGGAAGTACGCGAAAGGGGTAGTTATTGTCGAGGGATGAAAAAAAAAAATTAACAAACGATAGAAGAGGTTTTATATTATTTTTTTTTGCTTATAAATAAAAATGTTATTGTATTTTGGGAATTTTTGAAAAATTTTACGAAAATCTTTGCTGGTATGTTTCGAGCAGCAGTGGTACGTATATTTGTCAGGTAAACGAGTGCTTTGAAATTTTACTGAGGCATGTCGATTTCTAATGGGGTCTTCCTCCCTCTAGTCAGGCTCGGAATATTACGTGCTTACTTTCACGCGACCCATAGAATTTAGTGGATTTTTTTTTATCCATCCTCTTCGCTACTCTATAACTGAATTCAGGCTCGCACTTATTTCTCGGACTTCATAAAGTCGAACTATGAGCAAAGCTTCTTTTTATCCCTATGTATACATACGGTGTCGTGCATTACATATATGAAGAAAGCGTTTGCCTATTATGTACCAGCGAATAAAAGGCGGGAAAATGGTTCCCCTTTGAGAAACATCTGCTGGCCTACGTTAATAAGGGCGGTGTGTGAAATACTTTAACAAGGTTAATCGAACCCCTAGGCAGTATTATAATAAACCTATAATCTTACAAGGTTTGATATTAATTTTTACATTATTCGAGATTTTAGTAAAAAATTATGAAATTATGGGGAAAAAAGGCCCAATTTTTTTTTATACGTGTATGGATGTATGTACTATATGGTTCGGATATATCGGTAGTATATGGTCTTTCAATCAGAAATACCCTTTAATATATATATATATATATATATACACAGAACAACCTCCATTATTTTAATTCGATTTTATTTCATCAATTTCCTGTACACGAAACCCGCCTTTACGCTTGGTTGCGTATTTACCCAGGGCTCTGAGAAATTCGCTAAGGAACCCAAAAGAACCTGCCCTTTTAAACCCTCGGACAAAATTTGGCGCATAATGGAAATTTAATTATCCCAACGAGTCACGAGCGAACAGGCGTACGTACAACAGTTTCCATTAAATTCCCACCGTTTGTTCCTCGATTTTCTTTTTTTGCTTTCATTTACTTTCCGACATATTTCTTCCCTGCTCGAACCACGTATACCTATAGATAAGACAGCCAACTCTCGCATCCCTTAAAATTTTATAGCTACCGGCTGCACTTAACTTGCCCTTCGATTCTTTTTTCCTTTTGCACATTTTCCTTATAAAATTATACCTTCGTGATATATTGCTTTATGTACAAGTACATCGGCTATATCAAGTAATTCGAATTTAGACTCTAGTTTGAAAAGTCATTAGGCACAGTACTGTTCGCTGATAGTGATAACGTCAATATGATACAGTCTGATGTATATTTTATTGTGATCAAAGAGTCCGTTGTGACGTATCTGTCAATATCGTAGAAAGCAAAATGCGACTATATTCAGATCGTTGCGACAAATGGATGATGCTGTATACGTTGCTCGAAAGGATTTAATCAATAAGGGTGGATAGTATCGATAGATAAATTGATACATCGAAATTTGGAATCCATCCTAAATCAACCTACGACCACTTCACCCTCTTGGGTTTGGCTTGTAAAAATACGCACAGGGGCTGGCGTATATAGGGCATATATATATATACATGCGTGCATGTGTGTATATATAGTTTCCATTGGACACGTTTATTATTCTAGCGGGGAGAAATTTTACGGATAGTCGTCCCATACTGTTTTCTGAATGATCCTTTAAGGATTGCGTGGTCACGTATCCAGTCAATAATCCAGGGATGCGTATCGTATAGATATACGGATAAGGATAAATCGTTATACGTGAGAATATCACTAGATATTCCCAATGCGATTGGTCCTTAAGGCAGGTCACGTGGGCTGAATTAAACATGGCGACTTAAAGGATCCAATCAGCGAACAAGATTTTTGCAATACACATTTCGACGTGATTCAATAAATACGTAATATGTTCCACGTGTAAATTATACGCGTCGCGTAAGATTTTTATCAGAAAAAAAAAAGATCCGTGACTCTCGCTACGGTAGGATGAGTTATTTTATTTTGTGACGGATAAAAAAAATTAACCCTCATTACAGGCGGTGACTTTATCGACCTGACTACATCATTAACCAACTCGCGTCATTATCGTGAAATTGCGTGACTTGTATTGTATCTCGTGGCACTTTTCGATCGCTAGATTAAAATTTTTTATGGTTGGCAGCAGTGACGGCTTTGTGCTCTTAACCAGCGACGAGAGCCTTAAGGAAAAGTCGAGGAGGAACCATCGATCCCGACTCTCTGACGATAACCCGACAGTCAAGGATTACCGGGGTGCTTTTGAGCTTCATTGAAAGGGGTTAAAAAATCATCAGGGACTTAAGCCGTCTGCCTTGGGATAGAGTAAGGATTTTCTTCTTTACTGAAGGTCCTTTATGCAATCCCCCCCCGCTCCTGGGGGAATGGACTAAGGGGCCTCTACGTGGTTTCTAGTTTTATGTAACTATAGACGCGTGTGCGCATATATGGGCTTTACTTCGATAACCTGACCGCCGGGCAATTTCTTTCTATCTTGTCTCTCTCTTGCTTTCTACAAATTAAAGCTCCTCTTCCAATTAGAGATAATTGGACCGCCCTCCTTGATAAATCATCTCTCTGATGATAATTTCATTTGTCTGTTTGCGTAACGCGAGATATATGTTCGTCGATGTAAACCATGAGGGATTATGAAAATATTTTTAATTCTTTGCAATTAATAAAAAATTCATTTAATTATTATGCTTACGTTGGAAAAAGAGCGCGAACTGTTATACCTGTTTCGTATGGGCGTACGTACGTTTTATATGTGCGCTCGTGAGCACATATGTTATGCATTCGTATGCTGCGAGGACGTGTGCGCCAACTTCAGACAGTCAAACACTCTTGGCGAACTTCAGAGAACTTTAGTTCGGGATTGAGAATGTGTTAGTGACGTCATTGCTGTTGTAAAGTGTCAATACATGTGTGCGTATGATATGTGCACGTATGATTAATGTGTTGTAATTTATGATTTCTTTTTTTATGATTGAGAATATTATATAATTACCATCTGCATCGAATGCTGTTTCAAGATAACGTAAGTGCAATTGTGTTGATAACTTTTGAATATTCCGCGGGGTGGTTTTAGGGTGGTGGGTATAATTGGTGCAAGATATTCAAAGTTTATCAGTTAGACGAGCTTCATCAATATACTCCCTTTAATCGTTTACGGAGTGACTGGAGTCGAGTCAAAGTTCTGGCGGAGAAAGGGTAGTAGGAGGTTAGGTATTAGCTAGGGATGGTAAGGGTGAACCTAGGGGCCCCTGGTTAAATTGGTCTTCCATGGGGGGCAATTAAGTCCCGCTACGTTTATCGGCAGGGGTTAATCAACCGGTAGAAAAATTCTACCATAGCTTTGGCGAAAGGGGTGGGTATATAGGAAAAATGAATGAAAGGGGTTGAACGTCGAGAGAAAGGGTAGAAGAAAAAAAGTGTAACAGTCTAAAAATATTTTTACTTTTTTCTACTTAATTTACCGTTGAAAAGAAAAATAGTAAGAAAGTCTGTGATCATCGACCATCAGTATATACAGAAGGGATGAAACTACCCTCCGTTCTCTATGGTCAAAGGCTATCACTGCTGGACTCGTAGGGAATTGGCGTACAGATAAGGGACAATGGGAAAATCCTTTTCTTGGAGTCGTAAGGATTTTTGAAGCTCCTGGCGAATCCCAGCTTGGGTTATCTCCCGGAGTAATGATCTCGGGGAGAGGGTAGTAAAGGGGGTTGGAAGGAGAGGAAATAACAGAAAGAGAAAAATTGCTGAAGGATATTGGGAGGAATGGGAACGTGATGAAACGGCATCGCTCCTGTGGCTATATTACTAGGGGTAGATACAGGACTCTCAGGGACTCCCTTAGCGTTCCGCAAGTCCAGTTCCTTTGAAAGAGCGTAAAAACATCGAAGAGATTCCCTAGGGGCGCTGCATGCGTTTCTGCCTTTCTCTGGTACCTTTACGTGCTTCTATATATATTTATATATAGCAATTCTAGTGATATACGTACTACGTATAACATAGCTGGTCTTCCTTATACATTATTATCCCACCCTTACTCTCCTTTCTATATATATATTTTCCCCTACTTTTTTCCATTCCACAACCACCCCTATTTACCATCTAATCCTACACGTAGATCGATAGCTTCACTCAAAGAGAAAATTCCTTACAAGACGTCTATTCGATTTTCATGAAAATATTCGATGCACATCAAACGCAGCATCCCTCGCTGGACCTTCGGGAGATGAAAAGATCGAGAATTGCCTTGGGGGAATAAAAAAGAGGGATGTTGGTGCAGTTATTGATGTATATAGGTATACTTGGTAGATATCGAGGAAACGGCCCATCTACCCTCTGTGCAATCACACGTAGCTATTTAATGTTAGTAGGGCGTCGCGACGCCGTAGGACTTGATTGCTCGTGAATTCTTGAAATTCGTTAGTACTTCAAAGGTCTTTATGGAACTAATTCAGCTTCCCGAGTTTAAGGATGCTCCGATAAAGTTGTTGGCAGCAGTGCTTTAGTTTCTACTCCTATTGAGATTTCTATGCTACTGCTTGCACTGGGTTGACGTTCTATTATTTATTTTTTACTTATTAACCAATTGTTCGGGCTTGGCTTTCTGCACTATACGAATTCCGAAATTCTCTTAAAGTAAGTACTTTTTGCTTTGAAACTGAATAAACATTTCCTCGGAAGTTCGTGTTTGCAATGTGCCTTTGTAATTATAGTCCCGACGGTGCTTATGGGAATAAACATAAATTTCCATATAATTAAAAATTATAAAATCTTCAGCACACGCAACGATGCTCTTATTACGTACAATGTACGTGACGCATGCGGTACACACGCGATAATGTAAATTCTTTATATTTCTATTTCAGGTAATATATGAAGTCATATAGGAAAAGTCTCGTATGACGTCACGGTGAGTCAAGACAGTAGACGAATACGAGATAGATGAATAAAGTGAAGCTATTTATTTGCTAGAAAAAAAAAAGTCGACCACCATATATAATAATGATAAAATACATATATACTGCGTCCCTGAAAAGTAAGGAGTGGCAAAAGATTACTAGGAAGCGCCCGGGCATAGATTATTAATATCCACTGGGGGGTTGAAACTTTTGCCGCGTTCATAATTCGATCTTTTTTTTTTATTATTACCAACCCCTTGCAACCCCGTGCATCCCTAATTACCTGACTGAGCTTAACCCCCTCGCGACTCGTAATTGGACGACTCAAGTACCGGACCTCATGGAAGCTGAAGACTGCAGAGAGCAGTAAAAGTTGAAGATGAGCTTAGGGGATGAAAGCAATGAAAAAATATACAGTAATACAGACGAGGGGTGAAAAGCTCACGATTGTTCAAATGATTTTACGAGTCCTTTATGCACCATCGTCTTTTACTTTACTTTACACTCTTTCACCCCTATAACCTTTGTCCTCTCCCCATTTATCAAACAAACTACCCCTCCTCCCACATACCCCCAGTCAATGTTAAATTCGCGATAAATTCGCGTTACAACAAAACTAACCGACTGCCCTTGCGGCACTGGACGGCATCGCCGTTCCAGCAGCTCGTCTACCATTGACCCCCCGTACTGCAACCACGTGGTCAGGCCGTTGCACAGGGGGTTGGAAAACCACGTCGACTAAATCATACTGAGCCTTGTTTATGCAGCTACAAATTACGTTATTACTTAACCAGTAAGTAAGTCCCGTTACTGGGCGGGCGTATACCTGATTAATCGCCACCCGTTATATCTATTATAAACCCAGCGCCAGGCGATATTTCTAGCAGCTTTGAATTTCGGGCGATTAATTAGAGGGCAGTACCCACGAAGGGATGGGAAGTAGAGGGTGGCCTGACGATCGCCATTTTCCGGTTAAATCAACTGAGAGATTTAATGCAGCCTGCACCAGTCAACCGGAAATCGGTTTGGGAACGTCCATCCGCTTCCTGCCGGACTCCTCGCTGTCCTCTGGAATTTTAATTTGCATCCTTTCCGCCCTTGCCTTGTCGCCATAGGTATTATTATTGACCCCCCTGCTGTTGGACCGTACAGCCACCCACCCCCCCCCCCCCCCTCACTCTCACACGTCGGGTACGTTTGCATTTCTACCTTTAAGCGTTCACTGGAAATGGCCGCTAGATATATGTATACTATACTACTTGCTGTACTCTGGTGGCAGGAGGAGGCGTTATTCTCCACTTAAGATTTTTAATTAAATCCAGAAATACGTAATTCATTTAAGGGGCAGACAGCTGCTAAGTATTTCTCTACTGCTTGGAAATCTGTGTGTTTATATATATATATATATATATATATATATATATATATATATATATATATACTACGTGGACATATTATATGTGTAATTTACATATATGTTGCGTCACGAATATATAATATATTTAATCAAAGAAAATGTTTTTTTTTTTTTTCTTTTTAATGTATTAACGTTACCACAATTTCTTTTTTTTTTACGAATATTTCGTTTATTTATGGCTAACGATATCATCCCCCTTGTCTCTGTTGTAAATCCTCCGAGAGTCCCTTATAATGACAAAATTATAATGGACTTACGCTTTCGAAAATCATCCTTTGTTCTGCTTTCAGAAATGTCCTTTATCATTGATGTCAACCCTTTGCCCCGAACACCAGATTGGGTAGATGTCTAAAGGTTTGGGGCGTAAGGTTGAGGGCGGGGGGGCTTAAACCACGGGAGGTGGTACGGTATGCGGAATTTCTTCTTACAGGGTAAATTTCCCAGGCTAATTACCTCGATTCTCTTGAGGAATGTAAAGGGTAATCGTGGCACTTTAGGGGCGCTTACTTGCAAGACGAAGAAAAAGACGGGAGGAGGAGTCCTCGAGTAACTATCATTGGTTGAATCGATTATTCAACCTTGTCCACACCTATTATTTTTTTCATATATATATATATATTTTTTTTTCATTTTTGCATTCACTCTTTTTTTTTCATTCCCTCGTTTGAGCATATATCTATATAGATCTATCATTGATCAAATCTTCTTTAACAGGGGAAGCTATTATCTACATCGGCAATATTTTCACATATAAATGAACCAAGAAAGGTATGGCTGGAGAATTGAATGGATATCTTCTAAGTGGCCAATCAGCACTCAGCGATATTAATTCTCGCGACTGAACCACCCCCTTTGAAAATTCTAAAGCCTCGGAGGTGTTTGTCAAGGGTTTCGCGTTTAACCCGGCGTCTTTATTTGCTTGGCTGAATTTTTTCTTCTCTCCTATAACGAACGGCCGACTTTAATCGAATTTCGATTGGTTCCCGATCACGCGGGGTTGGCTACCCTTACTTGGTTTTCAATTCTTCGAAAGGGGTTGAAAAGAAGAGGGACGTGAAAATCTTCCAGTAATCGGCGAGTCGTGCCATCGTCCCCCCGTGAAATTGCACCCGATGAAATTACCGGGAAATATAATTAGACAGGGTGGTTCAAGGGATTTTAACAGATAATCGAGGGCTGATTTATTTATTAAATAATTAATTCTCGTTAAGGGAGATATGGATGAGACATTGTCCTCGTTGTCTCTTTTCAACCCCTTACTTTAACCAGTCTCTCCTTGCTTCACTACCACTTCGCACCTCCCCCCGTCATCCCTTAGTAATAACGTAGACATGCCAGCCTGCCACGCGGGGGTGTTAAGTGCAAAAAGGGAAGAAGACTCTTTGCTTCTACAAAGGAAAGGGTTCGTTTTCTAGATCCGTTAAGGGTGTAACTCTGTTTCGTGCGGCGGTCGCTGGTTGAGGGATGATTCGTTATAAATTTTGCGACAAGCTTCTTGGGCGTTGCCTTTCTAACTAAAAGCATCCAAGTCGCGTTATCCTTTGTGAGCAGCAATCGGATAAGACTGCCGTTCATTAACGAGATCAAAGTGCAAAGAAAATATATAAAAAAATGTTCCCTTTTAATACCCCCTCTCCAATTTCCAAAAATAATATAACACTAAACATTGCAGTCTATCAAATAATACATTTCACGAGTCCCACAAATAGTCTCGCCCATTCGTCAACCTGACTTACCCATGAATCACAGCGAAGCAGCCCTCAAGCAGGCATAATTAGTTTCAACACCTGCCGCTCGCCGCGCTGCCTTCGCAATCTCACCTAACCTCTCAAGGCATAACAGCTGTGTGCGTAATAAGTACCGAGTGTGAATTGGACTTTAAGAATCATCCCCTATAGTTTCCTCCCTCGACCCTTCGCCTTTATCTCAATTTGGATTTTCCCCGACTTTCCACCGTACGAACCGAGCTTAAAGGCGATGCACGTACGAAGTAACGTTTTACTTCCGCGTCCGTAGCTTTTGTGTTGGCTCACGTGTGCGTTGCGCGCGTCACGATTTTCAAATGAAATCGCGAGGCAAGCCACGATCATAAATTCGTGACTTGGCAGTACCCGGTGTAAGTGTAACGTTGCGCAACTTTTTATTATGCGCCGGAAAAGTGGCTGCGTCGTTGCGACGAAGGAGGCACGATTTTTATCGTATTATTGACCGACCATAAATAATCGAGCCAGTCTTGTCTTGTATCATATACGTAGTATCAATATGCTACGGTATCCCCGCGACTACCAGTATAATCGCAAATCTGATATTCATACGTGGTATCCATATTGTATGCTATAGTCCATAATAATTCCATAGCCAGAGCCCCTACACCGCGTCCATGTACTTGACGCTGGCTTCAAATCTCCGCTACCTTATTTGAGTCACGTTTCCCCGTCGCTAGAAAAGCGCATGTATAATAACTCGGGTCATTGAAGAGTCCATAAAGTCACTGGATGATAAATAGAGGCTGCAGCGCTACGAAACTTTTGACGATGTGATACATAAAACGTCATAGCGGACGTTTCGTCGAAGCATTACTACAGTCTTCGTTAATCTACCACAGGACTTACCACAAGTCAGTCCCCAATGAACAATTGTCATCCCATAGTATTCCAGATCGAACGTTTATTCTTTCTACGAGTCAAGGCGAAGTCAAATCGATCTGGCGTGTTTACGAGTTTTCAATTATTCTTTTGTAACTTCCCGCCGGAGCGATAAGGAAGCAATAAGGGAGGAGACTGTAAAAAATGAGAAGTAGAGAGAGAGGGAAAGAACAAGAATGACTATAGGCACGGACAAGGTGCAATACGTCACGTGCACACATATATATATGTATGTGTATATATGTACACACACACACCTATTGTCTCTGTATTACAAAGATGCCGCAGCGTACGACACATGAATCGAATTGGTTTTTCCAAGGTGGAGGGGAAGCCCACCCTCTTCCAAGGACCAAATTTATCTTCCTGTGGAAATTAGAAAAAGCATCCTCTAGCGGGGATCCTTTTTCGTCTGTAGAAGATGCTGCGGTGGTGTATATATATATACACACTGTATTATACGTATACGTTAGGTATGTAGTAGCTTCCTGAGATCCGGCAGCAACTCCAGCATCCAAAACTCCTTCGTCGTCCGTGACCCGGCTTCATCCAGGAACAATATATCAGACCACGTGGAGCATTGGACGTGGAGGGTCTAGGATGAGACCAGGAAGAAGGTTTGCAGACGTCGCTGATACCTGGAATGATTTCGATTGATCTTCGGGATATGTATAAGACATACGAGCAATAATAATAATAATAATAAAAGAGTCAGAAGATTGTTATATAAGTTTCAATCTCATTCCGTAAGGGTGGTTTGTGGTTACTCGTCGAAATTTCACCCTGTCAGACTAGTCCGTTTAGTAAAATCTTGGGATAATATACGATATGGACCATGTCTGACTATTCTCCTCTCTTTTCGTCCCCGCAGAGTTACCTTCATGAATGATGCATTCATCCCTTATTCTACCCGACTGGAAATTCCGAATAATCCCATAGTCCATACCGGCAGGATCAAGTATAGTATGGGCATTATATAACCTGTATAAGTGAGGGTATAATATATCTGGGATACAAGGACTCTTTTGAAGGAAGTCCAGGGATGCGGGATAACTGTGAGGGATTTTAAGGGTTTTTTTTTTTTAGATACCAGTTGATTTTTTTATCTATATTTCGCCCTTTGACCTTGCAATGATTATTTTTTTTTGTTCGTCATACAAATTAATCGCGAGTATTGCTATACAGTGGGGTGACTTTTGATATCTGGTATATACAGCCAATTACTGGGATATGGTCCAGGACAGCATCTTGTATGTAAATCAACTAACGAGCCTAATTAAAGTAAGTGAACCTGAGGGTTTCGGTTTGCGCGTCTCGGGCAGCAGGTATACCCGGCCAGGAATAAATTCTCCAGGGCAAATAAGACGTCGTCCTACGTGACAAGGGGGAATATTCCAGCGAGAGAAGCGCGGAGCGAGGGATGCTGGGAGATAGAGGTGAGGTAAGGATGAGCGAGAGAGACAGATAGAGGGACTAGTATGTCGTAGGAGCACGTCGTCTTGACAATACATAGGAGTCTGGTCTCAGGGGTGTATTCTCTTCTTGGTATCAGGGTGTCCCAAGCAACCCCTCATTTAAGGGTAGCTCTTTCGTGCATATTTGATTACGTCGTATACACGGCAATGGTCGAGACTCTATCTGGTTTCCTGTTGCGTTTACGTAACATGCAGTGGCGCCTTATAAGTTACAAGAGCTTGAACCCACTTCCGGTACCGGGTTTTGGTATCATTAAAAGGTGAATCGATGATTTTAAAAATAATTTAAGAAATAGGCGATTATAGATCTAATTAAAATTTTGATAAATTCGCAATTTTTTTTGGCCATTTTATTATACATGGACTTTTGGATTTTTATTTACTGCGGATTACGTTTATCTACGCTGCTGACCCCTGTGTATTTGATCGGCTGTTATCGCTACGTGAACGTACCGTGTTATCAATATAGAACAAATCTACTCATTCTATATATAGAGAATGTTAAGTCGCAAAGAGCAAAATACGATAACGACTCGTCTGGCACATACGAATGGTATAAACCGAGCGGAGTAAATCGGGACGAGGGTGAATCTTCAAATTCATCCCCTAGGGTAACAGAGGGTGAATAAGAGAAGGGCAAAAACCTTGGATTATTTCCCGCAGGAATTATCCTATGGCAAAACAGAGGCTATCGGGGAATGATTTGCCCTCCAGGAAAACGGAATTACTCGTGGAGTCCAGGGAGCGAGGATTTTGGGGGATGAGGTAGACTAAGGGATGAGACTATGTTAGTTTGCACTTTGCGAAACTATTCGAATATTATATTATTTTTTATAGGATTTTTTTTTAATTTATACAAATTATACAAAATTATTCTTCATCCTTGCCCAAGTCGTATCGATCACCGAATACAACCCTTGTTACCCTTGAGTTTGGGGTTGTTTGCATTGCGGCTAAGGGCTGACGAGCACTAAACATATCAATGCGATTTGCTCCGGGGACACTCGTCGGTAACTGATATAAACGGTAGCCAAGGGACTTCAAGCCTAGACTACAATTCTCAATCAGCGAACCAATCCAGTCTCTGTATAATATATATATATATATTGTACAGCAGACTACCCTTATGGACCAAGTACTACACCCTGCAGCCCCTTTCGTATCTAACCGCAATTCAACATCTCCAGTAACAGACTCCTCGGATTTCCTTATCTTTGGCGTCCTCGAAGTGCCAGGAAATGTTGAAACTTCCCACTGATATCGATTAAAGATGAAACAAGGGGTTTTGCTCTCAATTCGCGACAGAACGACACCTTCGTTATATACTGTGTGTCTTTGGTATCTTAGACATTTACCATTCTCGTAATGATTTCTATACCTGTCTAAGCCACGTTTTCATTGATCTATTGAATTCGATGCTATTATTATTATCTGTCGTCTATGCTACGTCTAAGAGTATATTATTTTATCATCACGGTATGCCTATAGATATACTGTATACTCGACGAACCTTAAGCCCGTTCATTAAGTTTTCATTTAACGTAAAAATTAATTTCGTTTGGACAATTTTATTATAATTTGTTAGGCTACCCTGTAAATGTTTCATTGAACTTGCGCAAAATGGACATTCCATGATATGCATGTAACGGGTAGTCGTATTGATAATAGAACCTATTGCAGTTTCTCCACAGGAATGTTATACAGAGTCAACAGGGAATAGCAAACGGAGTTCCTGTGACTTGGTCCAAGGAGTAAACTTTGACATCAGATAGAAAGTTCGAAATCATCCTGCCGTCCTCTTGGTCGACCCCAAGTCATGTATCCGGCCTTGATATCAACTTCTCTCGGTAGAGAGACGCTCCGAGCGCCTCTACCGGTCTTCTTCGTAATTACAAGTTCCACTAATTAAGGATGCAGGAATTACGGCGAATTTTCTAATTAACGCAAAAGAGAAATCTCTGTATGGAAATTGCATCTGACTCGTGCTAAAATCCTTCTCCAGCTTCCCGCGTGCTTATCGCGCGCTTCTTATCGCTGGAATTGTATTACGGCGTTTAAAGTTTTTAATCAAACTATTTTAATAGCTGTATCCTAGTGCTTTATTTTTTATAATGATTTTACATATGTAACCAACTATTGCTATACTTCGTTCGACATACTATAATTATCCCAGTGCAATTACCAGCTCCCAGATGTGGCTCAATGTTGTATCCTATATCGTGGACTTGATCATACATATATACGTGTGCAATATATATACATGTATATCACTTAAGTTATTTCCAACAGGTAGAATTGATTGACATAGAAAAAAAGGTAGATAGTTATTACACACACACTGTATATTGTTAGATCAGTAGATACAGAAGACTGTTTGAAGATATTTCTTAAATGTTTATGTGATCCGCCAAGGGGTGGTAAAGGGTGAAAAATCTCCTGGAAACCCTCAAGGTCCATTATTAGCCTAATGGAGGACATTCTCGTGCACGAATAACCCAATCGTCCCGGAAGCCATTATGACCGTTACCGTGACGTCACATGGCCAACCACTCATAGGATACCAGAGGGTTGCTTCGATCCTCACTCGAAGAGGGTGCGTCTGATAATGGCAGCAAATTAGGACCGCCAAAGGTCTCGCTATCTGCCTAACTGGTTGGCACAGGGGGTAGGTCATTGAGTATAGGGTAGTTGTAATAGTGCCGGTCTGACAGTGGGGTGGTGGTGGTAATAGTGCCAGTACCGTTAGACTAAGGGTAGGTTTCTACTATGTACCGGGTATAATGCGTCCCATGTAGCCCGCGTATGTGCTGCCATGATAATCTGTATTGGACGTGCAAGCTTCGCAGATATTACATAGGATTTCGGTAGTTTACTAATATCGCCGAGAATTCCTTTATTTTAGTTGATCCTAGAAAAAAAATCATACCCAATTTTCTGTTTGTTACATAAATTATTATATCGCGTATACAAACGTTGTATTAGCCTACACCATTTTTTTTTTTTTTTTTTTTTTCGAAAATACGAATACCAAAGGGTGATAGATCGGGATCAGTCAAGGACTATTTGAGAAAAGACAAAGATATATGTAAATGGATGTGCAAGACCTCGCGAGGAGTTTTTTTTATTTACATACATCGAGGCTGCCTGAACAACCGTATTCTTTTTTTTTTTTCGCAAAAAATGGGATTTTTCATGAAGGGTCCGAAATCTTGGCCGCAGTGAATTACTTGGGTAGGAAAAAAAAAAAAGAATGGGTGTAACAAAAAATGGCTACGCGTCCTCTCAGGCGAGATCTTGCCCGGTAATAATTTCTTAACGATCCGCCAGGATACTCTGCTATCTCGTGAATCATAGCTCTGGTGGAAGCTGGGTAAATCTTTCAGGACAGCATCTCGGACGTTACGTAATACATCAATCTTAAAAGGGGTTCGCCTAACGGGGGAACCCCCTTCCTCCCCCCCCCTTAACGAGAATATCTTTCGGGGGTGACGTAAGCATATCCCAACACTAAGACGGAAACTACCCCCATCCCTTTAATCAGCCAACTTGATGAACGTACCTCAAGTCGAAGGGTCTCGAACTTCTACCACAACATCCCTCAAGTGCTAACAACCCTTACTTATACGGCGAAGGTATTTAAGTACTTGAATCTCGATGTGTGCTTCGCGCACACGCGTGCAAAAATATATTCGCGTATTTCGCTATATCTACTTTTATGGATATTAACCCAGTAAAAGGTGACGCAACCCCTGTCTGTGTTGTCTTGACGTTAATGGACAGGGCGAGGGGTGGGAATGGGCGTCCTTGAAAAATTCAATTTCACCCCTAATATATATCGCTTAAATCGAACGACATGGTTGCTCGTGCTGTTGAGGATTTTCGAAGAGCTTCGCCAGGGAAATTAATTTCCTATTTTTCACCAGCCGATATCCTTCTCGAGTATCCTAAGGGTGTCGTTCGAGGACCTTACCGAGGACACTCGGGACAGTGAGGAGATTCTCTTGGATTTATGAGTGTTTTATAACCTCGTAAACCGTTGCAGAAATGAAACTTTAAATTGGACGGAAACAGCCATTCTAAGACTGAGTTACAGACGTAATAATGCAAAGGGATGCGAACAGGTAGTACGTTACTATTATAATCCATAAGTAAACCACCCCCCGAGAGTGATTGATAGAAAATAAAAATATGAAAAAATCTGCAAAATAATATAATCCAACCATCATTTACTAAAAATCCACCCAGTCTCCATCTATCAAGATCGATCCGTCTTGTGAGTGCACTTAGCTAAGGGTAGAAAAAGCAAAACCCTAGATCACGGCAGTCGCAACGTTCACTTTATTCAAAACGAGCTACCACCTAACAGCCCTTATCAGTCATCCCTAATCTAACAAGAAGCAGAAGTACCTCGTGATCTCATCGCGTCCATATAATTATTAAGGGTTGATTGATATTAATAACCTTGCCAGGCTCGCTCAGTCATGGTAAAATTATAATGTCCTACCTACCCCGCGCGAAAGGAATACATTTTTTTATTTGTTTCGTAATTTTTTTTTTTTTCGACTGTCTTCGCAAAGAAAAAAATTACTAGACGTAAAAATAATCTGGGGAATAAATAAATTTTCTCACGTGCCACCCCCCGTACCGTTCAACGTATGCTTTCCGTATTTCCTACCAGATAGATAGGTATTGGCTTTCAAGGGAGTCTCTTTGGAGTCGACCTAGACAAGGGTGCTTTGTTACAGACTCTCGTAAATGCATAGTCAGACTTATGGATCCATCCACTCCATCAAGCATTACCCTTAGTACGAGTTCTGCATCCCCCTGCACATACCAGGCCCGTATAGTTAGAAAGGAACTTCAATTGAGGGAGAATAGCATCGGTGAGGCTCTTTTCTTGAATATCGATTCCGATACTGATTCCGATCTCCACTGATGAAGCAAACCAGGTGTAACGTCCTTCCACTCTTCAGCTCTCTGCGCAGCATCACTCCCAGTGGAATTGATCATTCTTTCGATTTTCATCTCCCATCTAACGATACATGTAAAACTGATATACGTAACATGAAATTTACATAGCATATACGTACTCGCTTTAGAGTACAAAAGACAATCCAATTCTTCCCACGAGAAATTCGTTTACATATTTTTCCAAGTTCAAAATTCATCTATGGAAAAATCACCGAGTGAAATCTAAATCGATTTTCTTTAATTCAATGAAAAGAAGCGAAAAATAATCACTGAGAAGAAATGTAAAAATATTCCCACTGGGTAAGGAGATAAGTAAGGGATGAGCGCGACAGACACTCCAGACTGTGAAATTACATATAGTACAGTCAGACAGGGCCAAAGAAAATTTCATTGCTTGTCACGAGAGTCGTCGAAGAAAAGTTTGAGCGTTTAGCCGTAGGTAAGAATGGGGTCGCCATTGTCGCTGGTTAATTAAAGGAATCGATTATAGATTAAGAAAACTTCATCCCGTCTATATTTCTTTGATTCGGTATATACATATATAGGTAGAGGAAGAACGTTACGCTCTTCGACATCCTGCCTTCCACGGCTTTCTATTCCCTTACATTATCAGCTTGGCTGTTTGGCCGCGCGATGTCGCTCCGATCGTCGGCTTATTGTGTAGAGATATTGCGACTGCTCTATACATAGCGCAGCGCGATTGAAAATCACCGGCTGAATCCTTCCGTAGCAGCGTCGATATAATTGTCCATTGTGAGACAGATTAATTATCCGTGGCTCGTTAGTCGCTCCTCGAGCTGGAAAAGTTGGAAAGGTTAGGTACCGCGATCTAGTGACTTTGAAAGGAACGAGAAAAATGGCGGATAGCCGTGCTGGAATTCATGGTAATAAAAGAGTCGATCTATTCACACGCATAAAATCCAAGTATTCTATTACCGTCTGTATTTAATTACTAACTGAAATAATTCATGGTTGTAATGGACTATGGGTTCATTTTCGTAATCCATCTACACGCGTAAATAACAGTAGACACGAGGTATCCTATTTCACAACTAACTTATACTAATCCGTCCTTACCGACGTCTTCCTAGGACCGTCGCATACCTAACCTCAATAAACGAGAAACCGTCTCCTTATTTCTCACGTCTCGTTATTGCTCCGGTAACGCATATACCTGTCACGTCATTTTGAAACTGTGCCAATTACGAAATCGTAATTTCTCCAGGGTATCCTTCCGATATTGATCCAAACCGAGACTACATTTCCTTCAAACTGCTGTACCCCCAACCAACGAGCACGACGAGCGACAAAGATTACTTGAAACCTCAAAATTACATAACCTATGAATTATCCACTAAAGTAAATATGCCTCGCAATAATGACGAAGGATTATATAAAATTTCCGAATTTCTAATCCAAATCGATCAAGTATGTATGTATATATACATGGATTGATACAGAAACTCTACAGGTTGCCACTCGGAGTCCCTTATCCTCGTCAGGTAGTGTCAAGGGGATTGCGATTCTCGACAGATGGCGAATCCCCCTGAGGGTATTAAAGTTAGACCCACATGGGAGTCGGTGGGTAGCGCATTTGCAAACTAAGTTTTCACGTGTGTTTAAACACTTGGCGATCGAGCAGTACCAAGGATTTTAGATCTTTCTGATATATACATATATACATGCACACAAACACACCCCATATAATATAATCATTTCAAAGTGAAATGACGCTACATAGATATGGACATTTGAGGTTAGACACGCCGCAGATTTAATACCAGTGGTGTGTCCGAGTGTCAGCTGTCTACCACTCCCCATACTCCGGACTCCAGGCTCTCCTGTGGGTATATAGGGGAAACCAAAATCCCTAGCAGAACCACCGACGGTTTCTATGCAAATCTACTCATAACTCACGCGAATACAGCGGCAGCCCACGAATATTCTCGGTAACCCGTTACCGCGTGGCACACCCCCTTCTAGCCTTTTGTAGAACTTGGAGTAGGGTTGTGAGAGAGAGAGAGAGAGAGAGAGAGGGAGCTACTCTTCCTTATCTCTCCTCCTATCTCTCTCTTTCTCTCTCAGGCATATATTCCCCATGTAGAAACTACGCGTACTTGCATCTAGGATGAAATTCGTGAAATCTCCTTGGCGAAAATTGTACGGCCGAATATATGCCTGCCATCCGTGCACCCTTGAATTACGGCCCTGTCGAGTCTAGTGTATCCCTCTCTTGCCTGGGCTTGGCAAATTTATTCCACCTTGTTCCTTATTCCGTCGTGATAGTACTTGTTGTTTACTTTTTATTATACTTCTTTCGCCAGTCTCGGTGGTTGCTCTCAGTTTTTTTTTTTTAATCTGTCATCTTTATTTACGTCACGTCCACGCAAGCTTAATTGGAAATACAACGGGAGCCGAGATTTTGATTTAGTTCGTCAGACACGTCTGTCATTATTATATTATGTTCCCTGAGTCAATTCGATTATTTTTGCTTGTTCATCAACACGCGATTATGCCGCATTTCCAAATGCATAATTTCGTTGGGCATTCGCGCTTGTCACAGCACATGTCGCTCATACCGTTACCACACGTGTCCTTGATATGGCGCACAATAATATGGTAGACATATTGATTCTGACAGTTTGCAAACTGGCGACGTCCTCTCGCTCGCCGGAAGTTACCCCTTCCACAATCCCTCAAACCGGATATGCATATGTAGTATGTGCATACGAACCAGTTCTGTGTTATTTATTAGAAAAATATTTGCACGAAATCTCATGCCGTAGCGACGTCAACGGCAGATGATCTGCATAGGTGGTCGATCAGTGAAAATCCACACTCGTGTAAATTGACATAAGGCATCGATTATTAAATACCCAATACTTAGCACTATGTGCTTTAATTAGTCGATTGAAGCAATTTGCACGCTATCACACGTCATTATTCCCAATAGCTTGATATTCGCAAACAATTAGGTCGTAAAGTGACTCAACGCTTCACGTCTCCCACGTTCCGTTCGGTCGTTAAGGCTGATCAGCAAGTACCGCGAAATAGCGATTAGCCTTGGCCAGCTAGAAACAAGCCTGTGTTAAACTTGCAGGCGATACGGCGATTCGCATGCTTTTATACGCGCATCGAGTAGCCGGGGATCGATAATCGATACTACGTATCGACGCAATACGTAAAGCCTATAGTATAACCAGCGAGCGTTTATCGTTACATGGAAACTGGAGTTTAATGGCGGATTACGAGTGAGGATTTATACGAAAGCTTCAAGCAAGGACGGTGTATGGGGATGAATACTTGTCGGGCTTAAATGTTGTTCTCATATAGAGACGATGCTTTTGGCTGTGGTTTGATGTGAATTCACCATTATTTTTTTTTCTCTTTTTTTTTCCCGACTCTCTTTACTATTGATATTATCCTTTTGCGTTTCGATTCTTACGCGAATTCTGTTAAACGCTTGGCGCACTGAATTTTTCGTGCGAATTTAAATATATATATATATATATATGTACACATATAAAAGAGGAATATAAAGGATTTATATATATATATGTAAATCCTTTTTATTCCTCTCTTTTTCTCTGTCTCTCTTCTTTACAGATTCCGTCGTTTTTTTTTCCTTTCCTTTAGTATCCAACGCAAGTTTGACGAACGTTATTGCATCGCGTCCTTCATATTTCCCGCGAATTCCTATACCAGCTTTTGCAGCAAGGTTTTTGAAAAAAGGCGGGCAATACTCGTCGTTCGGGATTGTCGAATTTCGTATATTAATTTTCATGGATACGTCGGCACAAACGAAAGAGGGAGACATGTGCACTCGATTGTCAGATTTTTAATCAGTCATCACGTTTATATATTTTTCTTCGTGTTAATTTCGATATCTCGTAACGACAAATAGAATAAGAGCCGAGATATGAAACGACGGGAATAAGTAATTATTTTAGATAAGCCCTAAAAGCCTTAAAGTGTACTGGAGTCATATGCTTACCACAATAGTAATAAGTGAATAGTTAATTGTACCAGACGATATTCTGAATTATCTAATTTCTTGCACTGTAAATGGTTTTCCCGATTGTCTGGCACCTTTTGCATAATATCCATGAACTCTACCGGGCTATATATATATATATATATATATATAGACAGCCCGGTAGAGTTTATATCGAGTTTTATTCGGCAGGATGCACCGCGGCTCTGGATGCGTCCGATATACCTACGCCCTTACGCCACGCGATGCAACAGCCTGCAGTATGAAGCAGCCCGTCCATACTTCCGGTTTAACGTGCCCCACGGTCCGTGAATTAACGATATTTCGTTGGGCCTCCTCAACCGAGAATTCACTTCCTCGTTGAATTCGCGCCAGCCAATTCTTCACCGAAATAAAAAGACGAAATTGACTTTCCGCCATTTTTCTGCCACACGGTGAAATGCCATTTTGATTCGACATATGGAAAATATTCAGAAACCTCTACAGTAAAGTGGTTACGTATATACATAGGTATACCGAAAGTTTCCAGGAAAAATCCTGGATTTCCGATATTTTCAATTCGACCTTTGTATTGCCACTACCCCCTACTCACCCTCTTCAAGTACACTGCGTTACCCCCTTGCGTAAATGGGATCTCTGCCTCTGAAGCCTTTATGCAATTTCGTTGCTTATACCGATTACCCGGAAGTGCATTCGTGCATCTGAAAACACAGTAAAACATTGCTGCATTCTGGTAACAATGCTTTTCGAAGCGTACTAAGAAAATGTCAATAGCTTCTTTCTGTAGGATGGTGTCTTTTAGTTATTGGCAGTACTGCCAACTATGGCGCCGAAGGTGAATATACATTGAGTCTGAATGCATTCTGGGTAATATTCGCTAGAATATATCTGTATGTATTCTAAGGTGAAAGGGACGGAGTATACGACTTGCGGGGTACGTGGGTAAAGGTTGAATCGAAGTTGTGAGACTTCCTGTATACCCTGGGGTTTTTCTCAAGTGGGTCTATAGTCGTGAAGACGATTTAACGATAAAAGCTTCAACCTACCGAATCCTCTTTTGCGACCTCAGGATACCAATTACACAATCGTACCTGCTCTGTGAGAAATGTCCCTAGGACCCATAATAAGCCGTGGGGGTATACATTACGTGATATAAGGGGTTGATATGCACAGGGGACAAATATATTATATTGTATGAAAATACGCTTTAAGGGTGGGTAGTAGGAAGAGTCTTAAGTCATGTTTGCTCTACTTGTTGCAGAATGAAAATAGAGCGCTGAGGCTTAAGGAACCAGGGTCCCTATCTCTATCCGGCGGAAGTTCCGGTGGTTATATGGATCCAGATGGTACCGCCATTGTTATGTCGTCCGAATTACTTCCGGCACCGAGTCCTGACCCACGGGTCACCTGGAATTACTTCGACGAGCACGGGTGAGTAGTTGTAATCTTGGTTGGGCTTTGAGATGGTTGTATTAACTGTGCTGATAAATTCCTCATCCCTTTCAGGTACGTGTCTAGGGGTGGTTTAAGGCCCGGCGAGGATCCTTACGCCAGGAATAAATTCAACCAAGAAGCATCTGATAGTTTGCCAAGTAATAGGGAGATTCCCGACACCAGGAGTGCCATGTGAGTAAAAATAAAATTTTGTATTTTAGGATACATTTTTTAAATTTATTTTTAGTTTTAACACAAGGTATTTTTTCGATTCTGTTAATTTTTATACCTCCCCCCTCCCCATATATGAGGTCGTTACATCGGCTGTAGGGGGATGTTGGACATTTTGGGGATGCTAGAAGGAAACGTGCTATACGTTACTACGCCTATAGTGGCTCCATTGATCTCGCCATTAATCATAGGAGCTACGAGGATGTTATAGAAAATGGAGAAGTAGGAAAACCAGAGAGAGAAAAAGAGAGAGAGAGACAAACTAAGGGTTGAGGATATCCTGTAAGTTGCAAGCCTTTGTCGCCTAGTTAAGAGCTTTTTTGTAATTGTCTACCAGAATCGATCAAGAACTCCACTTCCGGATATCGTCGTTCAGGCTGCCTTCTTGAAGAATCATCCCCGGAACCGTTGGCAACCATGGCGAATGAAGTAATATTTAGCCTGTGGAATACGAAGAGTTTTCCACGGGTGTTTGGAAATTGCTAGGAGTCAGTCGGACGAGGATTTATTCGGGAGGGTAAAATCTCATTATCGCTGGCGGAGTCCTCACGGTGCGACGAACGGCGTTAGCGTGCAGTCCACCCCTGAGAAAGTCACCCTTGGAATATGGTAGCCCTAAACAGTCCTTTTAACAGGAACGAAGGGTCGAAACCCCTCCGACTGAACCACTCTCTATATATTTCTCGCTCTCCGGTTCAATCTGCAGAATTTATTTGATCTGGTGGGAGCTGCTTTTTTTTCTCACAGGCACGTCGAAGAATGCGATGCCTGGGCATTCTTAGAGGGAAAAGGGGTAGCGAAGGAAACGTAGGGATCGCTCGAGAGTGCGCTATACGGAAGGGTGAGATTCAATTCTCAGACGAATTTGTCACCGAGTGGTTCGATTTACCGCCAAGTCCAAGGACGCACGACGAGTCCCGATGTGACGCGGATCAAAATAAAACCTGAACTCTATGCAACCAAGAGTAGTTTCTTGGACAGATTGGTATACCTAAAGTCAACCTTCTGTGTACCCTGTTCCATAGTCGTGCAGTACCTTTGTAACTATGTAGATAGCTGGCTGTAGCTGGATAAGCCGAAGGGAAAGGCAAAGCCAAGCAAGGATGCCTGGAAATAGGTAGTAGGTGGAAGAAACTATGGGATTGAGTTTGTAAAGTTTAAGGGGAGGACCACCGTGCTTAGTAGTATTACGTAGTTGGAGTCCTACACCCTCGTATACGTTACTTCTAATAAAAACATACCCATCCTTTTTGAACTCCATGTTCTCCTACCTAAGCGTACCCTTTCGCGGGGGTATAAACCGGGGTAACTTTAGCACCCTTATCCGTTGCCCTTAGATTACTTGACTTTGACCTTAATTCTAATCCCACGCATAATCTCTTCCTTCTAGCTCCCCTTCCTCCCCACTGACTACCATTCACTTGCTGGATGTCAGCCTTAATATTCTTGTTATATTACACGTGTATGCGATATGAGTCATTAAGAGGGTTAATGAAATTTCAATAAAAATCATAATTCAGCTACTGAAAAGGCTTCTAGTTTTCAAGACGTTTTGGAATTAGTTGTATTTCTTCAATTTATATAGGTTAGATCATTCATATGTAAACTTATAGTTTTATCAGTAATATATGTCATGGTTAATTTTCTGAAGATTTTATCGAGATTCCAAAAAGTCTTATAACACAGTATATGACCAATGCATTATAACGAGATCGTATAAGAATCTATATGTTTATTCTCAATACATATAATCGTCAGATCTTCTCTTTCAGCGATAAGACCATATTTTGATCTTCTCCTCCAGCTCCAGCAGCCGAGGAGACACATGCAGCTACCGAGGTAACCGGAAATTGCTGAACGTGAAGGAAATGAAGTTGTTTCATTGGTATTATCTGGATCGTTAGAGCCAGTGCTGGAGTAAATAGGACTGCTGAGAATGAAAGAGAGAGAGAGAGAGAGAGGAACAGAGAGTGACAATTCTATTGCTTTTAACTTGTTTGCTAAGAAATTCGATAAGGTATCTCATAAACCCCTCAAGTGTATACGTATACAGTTTAAATAAGGATAAAGAGCAGACGAGATGTTAAAATAAAAAATAATGATAAACGAAGCAGGAAGTTCTTACTTTATTAAAGTGACAGCTGCAATTCGCTTGAGGAAATCGTCGCGTTAAACATGCAAGACCAACTTAAATTCGTAGTTCGTTTGCCACGTCAAGGTTAGCCGGCCAAGTTTAAACGAGTCATTAATTACTCGCAGGAGTTAATTGACTAGGTACCGTGATAAATGGCAATGCCATCCAGAGCATTTATAATTGCTTATAAGTGCAAAGGCATTAGAGGTATAACGAGATTTGGCACTGGTACCTAATATATTTGGTATATACAGCAAATACATGAATACCAGACACAATGCCCGCATACATCCTCGTTCATAAGAATTTTACGGAAATCCTTAGAGCAGCAGCGAGCGAAGTCCTCGCGTATAATATTGAGGTTAGATGAAATATTCAAAGCTCATTGAAATTCGCTCGTCGATCTTCGGCAGTGCTCGGCTGTCTTCGGAAGAGTTCGTCTGTCACGTGATAGCGAAAGAGAGAGTTGCACGAGGAATAAAATACGAATATTTTTTATAAAGAGCCAGAAGGGCCGAGGGGTACATAGGGACAGCAGGGCCGCACTTGACCCAAAGTTTCATCGAGGGTGAATCGTCCCCTCGTTATTAACGTACCCGAAAATATGTCAGTG
The DNA here is from genome assembly GCA_030142615.1 of Syrista parreyssii. Lineage (NCBI taxonomy): Eukaryota > Metazoa > Arthropoda > Insecta > Hymenoptera > Cephidae > Syrista > Syrista parreyssii. Next base: position 986,258 of record JARQTG010000032.1, read on the forward strand.
GCAGGAAAATGACTTTTCACCTTCAGCGTCTTACTGTTTCCAGGTGTACCAATTGTTTTCTACACCTTACCTCGTGACGTGGCTTTTTCCCTGACGGTATAACCTATTCAAGCTAAACCATCCCTTGGGGATGTTATTATAGTGTGATTGGTATATCACGCAACCAGATACGTACTTATACCCAGTACGTTTAACCTAACCTAACCTAACTTAAACTGCTCCCAGCCTAATCACCAGATGATAAGTTGACAATGAAATTAATTTCGTCACCCTGGTAATCTTGACTTCTACCCTTTATGCCATTACAGTTATTCACAAGTGGTAGCTAACCTCCCCTAAGGTATGTCAGGTGTACGACAAAGGGGTATCCTGCTACGTGGCTCGTACAATGAAAACCTACTTATAGCAGTAGTTTGCTCTAAGGGTGGGTACGTCCATCTACAGCAACCCTTACGTACTCACGAGATACACGCGCTACACTCACAAGGCCAACCATACACAATAGGGGTAGTCTGGCTCGTCTGTACACATATTGTGCACTCGAGGGATCCACTCTATTACGTCATTCTTCCGATAAGGGAGGCCATCGCTTCGGCCAACAACCCGGGCATATCCACCCCTGTGCGAGAATACGCCAGGGATTTTTCTCTGGGAAAATCCGTGCTACCCTTTCGTGTACATGTCGCTTGGCAATAACACGCTGTCATTTGCAACGAGGGTGTGGGGGTGGGGGGGGGGGGGACGAGAATTTTGACGATATCGATATAAGTAAATATGTTAGTCGTATCTGAGACCCTTATACGGTTTATTAGGGATGTCATCCCTTGCGGTATACTGTAATGTATAATCGACGGCCATATTAATTCTTTGTAAAAGAAAAAGGATCAAACGACGCACTCTTCATACTATTTTTCAAATATCATTCTGGTATCCTTTGTAGCTGCGGACCTAGGGGTTGGAGAATTTAATAAAAAATAATCAGACGAACCGCACCCCCTCCCTGTCTTCCCTCGAGGGCACAAATAATGGATCCCCCCGGTGGTGAGGCCTCGTAAAGGTTATCACCGGTAAAACAGATCGACCTCTATATATCCTCGAGACCTCCGAGGGGAGGATCTTCCCTTCACCTTTCAGGGAGGTTTTTATAGTTTTACCCGCTGTCGCGAGATCATTCCTATACCGATTGCCTTCTACAATTCTTCTTAGTCCGGTGGCCAGTTTTATGCTTTTTTTATACTCTTACCATAAATTGTCACTGTCCATCGATCATTTTTTTTACTCTTCCTTATCACTGATAAGGAATTCGTGGACTTGTTATGACGCCCGCTAGGAATTTTGACAGGTAGCAAAATTTTATTATTTTTATACATTTTTCTTTTGGTCTGCTTAATAACTTCATATGCTCTTAATGTCATCTAATATGGCATCTCTACGTCTGAGTCCTGAGAAACCCTTTTCCGTCCATTTTAATAATATTTCAAACAACTCACGTGAAACGAGGGTAATAGAAAAATAATGAAGAATTAACACAGGAGACGAAAGTTAACGTCCAGGAATTCAGCATCCGTCGCTTGGACTGTGTCACGATAATTCAAATAATAAAATAGCTGGAAACAGACAAAGCGGTAAAGAAAATAAAAAACTGTCCCTCGTCCGGTTTTACGTGCGACGCTTGAAACGACTAGCGACGCCAACGAGAAGAATCGCCAGGACGTGTCTCGACGCGGGCAAATCCGTCGGGTTGGGATTCGTGTCTTTGCTACATATTGTAACACGTTACGTCTATATATACACTGTAAATATACTGCACATGCATATAACGTTACGTTTACGAAATATATATATATATATACGTATGCATATATACATACATACATTGGATACCTATGCTGGGTTTATATGGCGGATGCACGTACGGACGAGATCATCTTCCATCGTATCACTTTTGGCTGCTACCATCTCCCATGGGATTCCCGAGGGAATTTCGTCGGACCACGTATTGGCAATGATACGTGGCAAGTTTACACGTGGAGAGTGTAAATCGTAAAGGGTTTAGATATACGTACGGCTGAATACTAGACTGGGTACTGACTGATGAAATATCTTGTAGTAATATTTGATTATTTTTTTAACATTTTTTTCATCTCCACAACTAAGCTCAGGTTTCATTCTCGTTTGTCCTGTGGGAACTTTTTCATTATCTTTTCACTGTTCTTCTTTTACTTTCCCAGCAATCACTATAGTTCATCCTGTAGGTTCATCCGGTTCACGCTGATCTTTCATGGCGGTAAGTTATAGCTGATCCGAGATTTAGAGAAAACCCAAGGCCTGTCTCGGGCGATAGGAGGACCGCGAGATCTCGAAGGATTTTCAGGATTTGGTATGGAGTAAAGGGAATGGATGAGTATCCCTCGTGGCTTGCAAGTTTTCCAATCTTGAAGTATTTTATTGATTTTTTTTTTCCAAAATTCATTAATTCCACGTTCGGTTTTCGAGCAACGTAAATTCAGAGTATCAAAAAATCGTTCATGGTGATTGAAACTCGTTATGAGATCTGAGCATTTTTTTGTTAATTAACGAATATCTCTTAATTAAATTTCCAATAAAAGATTCCATAACGTTGTCTGTGTAACGTCTGTTTTTTTTTATACTACAATTTTCTTTGATATTCTTTTCGTTAATCCCCCAGTCCACCACCAACGTCTCACTCGTACCAACATTCGCATTTCTATTCTCATTCCCCATTCCCGCTCTCACCTTACCAAGAATAATCCTGCACCGAGAGTAATTGTGTTTGTTTTCCATTTAAGTTGTTTGCACCCCTATTTTCATCTTGCCTACCGACCACATTTCTGGATTCTTTTATTTGAAAACTCAGGGGTGGTAAATGTCTAAGTATTTCCTACCGCCATATCCCCTCACCCAGGCACATTTGCAGGACTATACCACGCCCTTCCTCATCTCCCCCAATTCATCCTCGAGATCTTCATTCTTTACTCGTCATTCGCTATTTTCTTTATTTTTCTCTTTTAACCCCTAACTCCAGTCGCCCTAGTAACACTCTTACTACAGTCTCTAACCTAGTCTAGATAACCTAAAAAATTTGTATCACTATTGATAACACGTATCTTCCTCGTATATACTATAATGCGAGCTCTAAGAGAAAGCCCGTATATGATCAGGATCATTAAGCACGAGTAGTCGCAAGTAGTCGCGTACATAAGAACAGGGTCTGTAAGATTCATAAGATCATTCCTTTCCGTATTGGTCAATTTCCTAAAGGTACGTAAAGAAATACTACGTGCGAGTTTCACGATCGGTATGTGTTGATGGGATCAGGAGTATCGATCAGCTTAAGGCGAATCCACATACGATGACGGGATGATTCATGGCGACTGGCAAAGATTGAATGGATAGATTAAAGTGAGAGAAGAAAAACAAGTCTAATAAAAATATAAATAGGAAACAATTTTATCAAGACTCTACAGTTATAGAAAAATCGCATCGAGCGATTGTCGCGGAAGTGATTAATCGCGACGAATTGGGATCGTTTTTCAATAATCGAACGACAATCGGCCAATTGTATACGGAAAATTTTAACTGTTGACGATATATTGCTTTGCTGTGCGTTTCATCTCCATATATAGATATACCTATATACATGTGTGTATATGCTATAGGCAGATGAGGAACTCGTATAGGATTTGAATGGCGCGATACGATAAGTCCTTAACGTTTTACTATCACAGTGTCTAATAAATTCCCCAATGTCCTGCAATATTGTCCCAGGATCAAACAAGGAAATCGTAAACTCAGCGTTAGGATTAAACGCTTTTATCTTTACCCTAGCGTTTGCATGGGACGATCGTCAAAACTGTCACATTGAGCATATGTGTACATGCGTGCGTATGAGATGGATTAAAGAAACGAATGAACTAATTAACACCTGATTGATAAATTCTCATTCTTTCATCCAACGAACAGAGCTTTTACACCCTTCGTACCCCTGCATATTATTTTCAACCCTCAATCCACGAGTTATGTTCGTGTCTCGTGGCAAAACGTCGAAAGAGCCCCTCTTTAGTTTATTCCTGAATAATACATAAGGGTTGCCTTAAAAATGGGAAAAAGTTACCACCCCTTCCCTTACCCCAAACTCACCCACTTACTTTCCTCCCTCCATTTCCACTTTTCTTTTTTCTCCGTAGTACCACCGTGGGAAAACTTGAATACCTAATAAACCCAGCTGCCAAACCAGCGTCGCGACGCTTTTCGCGAAGGCGTCGATACGCCTATTGTAAAGTCGTATAATTTTTTACGTCAGACCTCCTGCGTTTCTTCTCCCTCGTTCACTCCGCAGACAGTCCCATGCAAAATTTTCCTAATTCTTCCTACGAACCCTCGATCGCAGACTAGCCAACTGTCGCGGGTTGAAAAAAAAAATTTCATCTTACTATTCACCCCAAGGTATCCTTAACACGATGCTGAGTCCTGCATACGTATATACGTCGTATGTAGGAAGTAGATACGGTACATGCATGGCCAGACAGCCGCTTAGCAGTGAAAGGTAAAGTCGAGTTCACATGTTCACATCGATTCGCGATTCTTGAATCGAGGGAAAGTATGTTTTCTTTTGGACAGATATATGTATGCTTTTGCTCTCGATTCAGGGTCGACTCTCATCTCAATGCGTCTTGTCTTCCGATACCTGTATATCTTAGCCTGACCGTCATTATCATTCTGATCCAACTGGTAATTGTCTCACGAGTGGGGATATAGCCGAAGATCTGGAAGATCATTCTGATCCAACGTGTGCTTCTTTTCTGTAGCAAATTACCGGTTTTCTTTTTTTTTTTGTACTGTTAGAGAGCAACTTTCATCCGACCGGTTTCCGTCAGTACGTTAAAGTCTTGTGGATCTTCGTGATGAGTAGCAACATGTATACCAATAAATTGATAATAGACTAAGTAACAGAAGTACGAGTGAAGTTAATATGACGACGATTAATTATCGGACAATTATTAACGACTCAAAGAATTTTTCCCAATGACAAATTGAACGTTCGATTTGAATATCAAACATCAATGCGATTATTGCGTCGTGAACGACTGGGTGTGGTCACGATATTGAGGGGTGGTTTGAGAGGGTTAAAAATTGAAAGTGAATAAGGGATGAAGTATTGTGAAAGTGGAGGAGAAGAGGGATGATTGCTAAAGGAAAGATATGAGGGGATGAAAAAAAAATTCTTTAAGCAATCGATGGTTAGAGGGAGGTGTTATGGGGTGGAGAGCGTCGCGACGCTTGAGACGTAGAAAAGTGGAAGTTAAGGAACGGCAAAGCTTATGCAAAATTTGATTTTATATAGTCGTATCGCCATTTTTTGCTGCGTTGGGAATTTTAGGGGATGAACATTTTGAGTATTGGTTTTTCCAACACTCTGCTTCCCATGGAACGTGTGGTTTAGTCGTTTGTCATATATAAGGAAATATTGGAAATTTTCAAATGCAGAGTTTATTAAGTTTAATAAATTTTGCTCGTGGTCCAAAATCGAGTGATTTCGTTCAAACTCGAATTTCTACTTGTATAGTGCGGTTAACGTGCTAACCGGTCCGAGAGGAATTGTTCGCGCGATTGTCGCTCTCATGCAAATGGGGACGTACGCGATAAACGGTAACGAAATAGAAAGAGCTGCGTCGCGACGCATAGCGTATTTGGTCGGCTGACTTCTGTATTCCGTAAATTGTGACTTCCTTCGTAAAGCTTTTCCGGAATGTTTCTATGACCGCGAGCGACAAAATCATCTTGAGGATAACGAGATTTTTACCATTGGTATTGAGAACCAGCCTTTTCTCTAGTTCTATGTATATATATCTGTACTGTTATACAAAGAGACTGAAGAGATAATGAGGATTTCGTTTGGGCTGTACTTTACGAATGTCGCTTCATGGAAACTGACAACTATGTCAGGTTGTTGATTCGAAGCATTATTGTTATGTTTTTTTTTCCATGCTCGTAAATTGTATCTTAACGTAATCGCTCTCACTAAATTCTTGAATTGATTACCAACAAGTGATTCGTTTCCGTACTGGCTACTTTCCATCGCGCGACGCTTTCGTTCCGCGCGAAAGTAATGCTCCTTTAAGGTTACGACGTTTGAGCCTGGAATTAATGTTTTAAGACCGTTGAGAAACAGCGTACGGGCTCGTGCTGGAAATTGGCAATAGACTGCGATTGGTCGCGTGCGTAAGCTTGTTACTGGTTGCCGTTGGTAGTTCGGGGATTAATGAAAACTCGCAATTATTTTTTTTTACGTAACTTAAAAACTTGACAATAAAGTAAATTCGATAAGAATCTGTGTAATTGAAAGGACGAATCAGTGTATTGAATTTTGTGGGTCGCCGGAAATCATTTTAGGTCTCGTTTACATGAATTGTCGTTACAGCGACAGGATTGCGTTCGTATTAGCTAATTCGTCGGTCATACCATCAATTTGGTCACCACACTTAGATATCTGATTACATTTCACATGAGAGCGATACTAATTATCCAAAATCGATTAATCTTCTATACGGAAATAGTGGATCAAATTATTGTCGTTAATTAATTCGTCCTAGAATGGTTAACGGCAAATCCACACGTTAATTTCTCCATGGCTTATATAGATTCCCATGCACTCAATTGGATTCCGCATATTGACAATTTCCCAATATACCAAGGATAATCCGATAATTTCATAAGACCATAATAATCCCACAAATTCTTCAACGTGAGACCGAATAAAGGATATCTCACATATAGAATAATCATTTAAATCCCTATACTTAAAAATATTGACAAATTCCATTTTTTTTAATTAAATCGATTTTCATATATGCGTGTGTATATATATACAGATACACGAATTCATAGAACCAAGCCATATATTTCCAATAAAATTTCTCCGAGTGACCAACTTAAGGGAATAAAAATGAAAAGCGTATCGACTCCATTTTCCCATAGGTATAAGAATCCTAAGCCCAACGCAATATCTGGAGCTTGAACATAGCTGACCGGATGCCACGAATAAATAAAAGTCCCTGACCTAACATACCAGGATCAGGCTTGCCAACTCAAATATTTACCAACTGTGTCTGTGCCATAACGACTAGGTCGTTTCGTGCACACGATTCCAGTAGTTTCCTGTGGTTAGGGAACTTTGACTCTAGTATGTTGGTTACCTATAGTATATAGTAATCTAGGGAATTTACCTTGCTGTTTTATTCAGTCCAGCCGTCTGTCCTCTGGCTAAATTGATCAGTGGTGCATTTACCGTTAGCATTCCAAAGACTCGAGATAACGTAACGTCGATTTGTTGCATTAGCATTTATATAAGAGTGGGACGTTTATTTTACCTAGATTTTTAATACAACGTGCATTAGTTTCAAATTCCCTAGGATCTACGAGGCACGAATTTAAAATACACAATTTACGAGCCACGTACGAATTTATACTCTCGTTAAAATCCTACTAATGATCTCCCTCTGTATACTCGTATAATTACGTTTGATTTCGTAATCGAGTATAAAATCGTATCCACTATCATAAACCAAATACCGGGGAATCCCCGTTGCACGATCGTGACATTCCGTCGTATAAATCGTTCCGCTCGACAGAATCCGAATTCCTGACAAGGCCGCGAATGTCAATTTACTGACTACTACTTTCGAATTCGAGATGTTTGTCCTCAAAATTATACACTGTAAACCCACGAAATAACAAATTACGTTCCTTCCTTCTTTTCAACGAATTTCTAGTTTCTTCTTTGCCTCATCCCGTCAACGTTTCGCAAGAGTCTAATAACGTCCTCGCGATTAAATTCTTGGCGGGAATTTTAAAACGAGCCGTTCCACGTCCCACGTAAATATGACGTTAAATCATGGACACGTATTATTTTTATTAGCTAAAAGTGTACGCGAGGAGAGTGGATCCAGTATGGCGTCGTATATCAGTGATGACGACACTGCATCCAACCACTCCCTGTTGTTTACGGCGTCCCCGTGTGACTTCACAGGAAGAGACTACATCCATAGACACCCCCTACCTACTGGAAAACCGGAAGTCAGCTACGTTTCCTCATACCTCAAACACCCTCGAGTACGGCAACACTTGCGCGGTTGTACAAATTCCAAAAGTGAGAAAAGGGGGATGAAAACCCCTAACGAAACCAGAAAAGCTATAACGTGAAATAACGTAGAAAGGCTTTCTAATCCGGCGTCGCGACGTCGTTCACCCCAGAAACTTAGTCGCTTAGATATGTCCTTAAGAAAGACGAAGAACGCAAAGGGTGTACAGCAGTAGATATAGAAATACGTTTCCGCATCTCCGAAGTTTCCAAGAGGTTCGTGAGAAAAAGTTTTTCCGCTGCGGGATCCGCAACGAGAAGGGGGGGGGGGGGGGTGGAAAAGCTTGTCGACATCCGAGACGTACATACATAGGCAAGCATATGCACATACCCAAGCCATATACATACATCACTAAAGAGTACCACCATTAACGTAAGAAATATAAGTTAAGGGATGCAACCCCTAAAAAGAAAACCTGAACCTCTCGAAACAGTAGTTTTCCATATTCCCTATAAAGAATCCTTACTGGTATTATAGTTTGTATTTCTTACTCGTACCACTATAGGTGCCTCTTTGCCCAACCCCCACTTACTACCCCTTCCGAGCAACCCTTAACCAGACTCATACCCACGTTCTATAAATCCTCTCGTAAATTCAACTTGGCTATGACTTCGGGGCTATAATTTTTATTCGAGTGGCCCATTCGTAATCCACGCTCTTGTTCGCCGACTGGACTGTCCGAAAATGGCCAAGTTTCATGCGCATGCGCGTACGAGGAACTTCGGTGCTCTCATTGGAATTCGAACGCGAGCCGACTGGATGATTAGAAAGGAAACGTATATAGAGATCTACTAACGCTCACACGTCCCTGTTGTGTCGGATGACCCTAATCCATTAATTTGTCCATCTGGGATTCCGTTGCCGGTGAACCGTAATCCATTAGCGTGACGAGTACGTTGAACGAAGTCTGATAACTCTTTTTGGATTACCTTTGAGCCGTCTGATCTGTTATTCCTATGTAAATTCTCTAATATAGATAGACGAATACGTACCGAGGCTTAATTGGGAGATTGAGAAGAAATAATTAACGATAGGAAGATCATTTATCTATTCTAATGGAATTGATGACCTATAAAGAGAGAGAGAGAGAGAGAGAGAGAGAGAGGTGTCTCGCGTTATCATTGAATCAGACTTATCAAGCTGATCTTTCTCCATCGATTTGATCAATCAATAACTTTGTCCATTTAATCACGTGAACTTTAGCCTCGAACACTTGCGACGATATTGATAAATTCTTATAATTTTTCATTATTATTTTTTCACCGTTTTCTTTAACGCGCCTAACTTTTGGTAGCTACGAAAAAATTCGTTGTTTCAACCATCCATCGACTTTAATCGAAATTACATTGCGAGCGTCCGGCCAATACTACGTTAATGGAATAATTAACGTTGATTGATGCAAATTCGAAATTGCAACGTTAAATCGAAATCAATGGAGTGTCTATTGCAAATACTCAATTCGCATTTTCATCTGCCTTGTATACACGTTTACCAATCGCACAACGATATTTCTCTTATAAAGGTTTAACCCTTCAATATGGTACTTTTAGGGAATAGAATGTTTTCAGAGATATTTTAGGCAACCTAAGAACCCCGGACTTTTCTCGTCTCTTGGTAAACACTCAGGAAAGTGCACAGAGTGCACTTGCACTTAAGTGCAGCAAGTGCGTTTTTCTTAGTCGGTAATTCCTATTTTTTTTTTTCTGTTTTACTTAGCGACAACTCAAGCTGATTCGCGAGAGTCTTGAACTTCCGGTTTTCGTGGGTTCGCGTCAGTTTTCACTGAAATATTACAAACTTCAAAAGTCCCTCGTTGCGCGCATGCGTCGTATGAAAATCCTAATTAAATTTCAATTTATTTCATTGCACGCACCCGTCGTATACACAGTGTATATATCCTATATACGTATATACATATCTCACTGCACAGGAATTTCACCGTAATTACGACAATGAAATCGATTGCATCGCCCAATGCATATTAGCAGACGCATATTTATTTCCGTATTTCGGTATAAATTCATGACGATTAATTAAATTCTATATTGTCTCTGAACGAAGTCACATCCTGTTTTATTCGAAAGACCGATGCCATGACGTCACTGATAAATCCCACAAACACCAATACATGGTTATCGCTATATTCCTTAACACGATCCAATTGGCGGGAACGGGTAGCTAATTTAAATTACCATTTTCAAACGTGACCAACAACGAGTACAAAAAAAAAAACACGAAAACTCGAGCGTTAAAGTACCCAAACGAGCTGACGGCAAATTTTGAGTTGAACGAAAAAAAAAAAAAAGTTACAAAGCACTCGAAGCAAAGAGAAAAAAAAGTGACGTAGAAAAAAAAAAACCAAAACAACTCGTTACCGACATTTCGCGTAGCTATCAATTTTTCGGCGCGTGCCATTTCTTTTTTTTCTCCTCTTTCACCCTCCCTTTTTATCTAGTGTGTATCTCCTATATCTTCCTCGAGTGCATTTCCATGTGAGGTCGGTGCTTTCCAGCAGGATTAAACCAACTCGTTCATCCTGTGTATTTACGTATAGTATATGTAGTATATAGTGTATATAATATATGCATATGTGTCGCCCTGACTACCCCTATGCACATACTGCACTATGAACTGTATACATGTATTCATCTAAATATATATATATATATACACATATGCGTACATAACGTCCACAGGGTGTATCCACATTAGCACGGAGTCCAAACCAAATTGAAGTTTCGAATTAAACGATGCGGATCATCCGCACATTGCGGATTCCGCATTGCTCCGCTTCAATGTCCCCAGATGCGTTTAAAGGCTTACATAACGTGCCAATCAAAATAACGTGCACGGTACTGGGTTTCGTAGTAAAAAAAATGTACAATTCTTGTCCGATTCAATCACGAGATAGGACTGAAAGTATGGCATTGTAGATGACTATAGAGATTGTGCTGGTACCTGTATCCATGGTGATTTAAAAAAAAAAAAGGTACATGGTACACGAGGACACATTGGCATGGAAATCGCATCTGAACAGTTTCCAGATATTCAGATAGAAAATAAAAACCTTACCAGTCCACGTATGGGGATGATTCTATAGTCCGTGTATGGTAACGTCATTACGTTTTGTCATATGCATTTTTTTATCTAACCTTTTTAATACTTGTTATAATAGACGTTACCTTTTGTATTATCTATGTGGGTTATAGTATAGCTTTTTGCATAGGGTTTGCGGTATGTCGACTGGCGCATTGTGTTATGTGACCAAATTGCATAATAAAAGTGCAAAAGAAAATTGCTATAACATCGTGGCAAAACATGCTGTACGTATTCGACACGTGTATAGAGGCCGTAGGCCAAGGATCTTTTGTTCCTTTATATTTTTAGATATCCAAGATACTTCTACCCTTGGCTATATCTGATCTAGAGGGATGTTTTGTTTTTTTTTTTCTTTTATTGTTTACACTGTATTATTTTCCGACGGATTTCCTTTCCGTCGACCCTTTTCTTTCTGCCCACGTACCACGTGGCATTTCCTTGCCCCATTACTTTGGACTATATTTACCCCGTCGAGGGGTGGTCCGAGGGTTCAAGAAAATGGGTGATTAAGTACGTTTTCAGAATTCTTGAGTACCCGCCTTGCGTCCACCTATTGGCTAGGCTCTAGAGGGATGTATTCATCGTAGGGTAGTTTTTTTTCTGGTTGTTTCATACTGGTATTTCAGGTCAGCTGACACCCCCTGTTAATATGATTGACGTTCAATGTGTATTTTTTGTTTGTGTTTAAATATAAAAATGACGAATATTTGCTGATTTCAATGTTACGTATGATGTTCACCCCGTTAATTAGAGGTTCCTATTGTTTTAGGTGTCGGACGAAACAATGGAGGGCTGATTTACCACCGACGTCTGTTATAATCACTTTTCATAACGAGGCGAGATCAACCCTATTGCGCACGGTGGTAAGGTGAGTCTTAAAGTGGTTGGTTTGACATTATTAATATAATAGAAAAGGAATCTCGAGCAGTGTCGGACCCATGGAATTTTATAATCTTCGTTCCTGCTTACCCGCCATTATTCCTACGCCCCTGACATTCCTGTTAAAAGTTCGAAGACGTAAATCTAAAATGACTTTTTGCCTATCGCTATGGAATTAATTAAAAAATTTTTCTTCGCAATTCGGATGATACATGATTCTGATAATTACTAGACGAAAAAATTGCCCATCAATTTTTATCTCAATATACGTTTAATGGTAGATTCATTTGGCAAGGATGAACTAAGGTGTCAATCAATAAATGACAAGGTGGAATTTTTAGAGAAATTTTCTAATTAGATGATTAGAAAAAATGCCTACTATTAGATTTATTCTAATTGCTAATTATTATAGCGGACTACTAATCGCTTGTATATTTGTTAACAGTGTCCTTAATAGAAGTCCAGAGCATCTTATCAAGGAGATCATTCTGGTGGATGACTTCAGTGATCACCGTGAGTATAATTCAATATGACTGTGTTACTGTGAATCAGTTACATATTTAAAATATAATAACTCATCGCTTCCACAGCTGAGGATGGAGAGGAGCTCTCAAGGATTCACAAAGTCCGTGTGATTAGAAACGAGAAACGAGAAGGTCTGATGAGGTCAAGAGTTCGTGGAGCGGATGCAGCCACTGCCAGCGTACTGACATTCCTGGATTCTCACTGTGAGTGCAATGCTGATTGGTTGGAGCCACTCCTGGAGAGGGTTGCCGAAGATCCTAGCCGAGTAGTCTGTCCTGTGATCGACGTCATCAGTATGGATACCTTCCAATACATTGGTAAGATATTGGACCTGTTTGATGAATATTTATAAACGTTACAAGATGATATATAAATTTAAATTAACTTATACTTTATTAACAAGGAGCTTCAGCTGACCTGAGAGGTGGTTTTGATTGGAGTCTGGTCTTCAAGTGGGAATACCTTAGTCCTACGGAGAGACAGGCCAGACAGAAGGATCCCACTAAAGCCATAAGGACTCCAATGATAGCCGGTGGACTATTTGTTATCAATAAAGCTTATTTTGAAAAACTTGGAAAATACGATACCCAGATGGACGTATGGGGTGGTGAGAATTTAGGTAAGGTAGTCATTGTATAATATTTTTTGTGTAAACGTTGAACCAGAGCATCGTGATGAGGAACTGTTATTCTTCTACAGAAATTTCCTTTCGGGTCTGGCAATGTGGAGGTAGTCTGGAAATTATACCGTGTTCAAGAGTAGGACACGTTTTTAGAAAACGGCATCCTTACTCCTTCCCTGGCGGAAGTGGGAATGTTTTTGCTAGAAATACCAGAAGAGCAGCTGAGGTCTGGATGGATGACTACAAACAATTTTATTACAACGCTGTACCATTAGCCAGGAACATTCTCTATGGAAAGTAAGATCGTATGTTTATATTGTAACAGTTATCACAATTGGCAAACGTAATACTAGTAAATCTAAATGAGCCTCGGTATGTTCTTAGTATTCAAGATAGAATGGAATTGAAGCGGAAATTACATTGTAAGCCGTTCAGTTGGTACCTGAAGAATGTATATCCGGAATTGGTGATTCCTACAAGTGAAGGAGGTCCAGGTGGATCTTTAAAGCAAGGATCAGCCTGTCTAGATAGTATGGGTCATCTTCTGGATGGTAACGTAGGAATGTATCCTTGTCACGACACCGGTGGTAACCAGGTTAGTATTCCAATAAATTTATACACCTTATAAATAAAAATTGGAACTGGTTCATTATTCTTTTTTTTTTTAATTAGGAATGGGGTCTGACTAAGGATGGTCTGATAAAGCATCATGATCTCTGCCTAACATTACCCGTGTACGCAAAGGGCACTACGCTACTGATGCAAATCTGTGATGGCAGTGAAAATCAAAAATGGCGGCATCTCGAAGGTGGACTTATACGTCACAGTAGAATTCCAGTTTGTGTTGATTCGAGGTATCACGCTCAACGTGGCATCACTGCAGAGAAGTGTGACTCCAGTGCGGACAGTCAACGGTGGCAGCTTTATAATCATAGTCACTAACAGCGTAATGCGATTAAAGGAAGAATCGGATAATCAAGGAAATAATCTGATTGATAAAGAATGCTGATGAGTGAAGAATCAGCATAAAGAAAAAAACGAAAAGTAGGGCTCTGTAAAGTTTAGCCCTTGACTTCGGTGAGCTTCGCGACGTCGATGACTTTCTATGTACATAAAACTAAAAAAAAAAGGAAGACCTGTTTTACGAATGAAAGTTACGTTCTTCCATATAGAATTTTCATTTTGAGCTAACCGCAGGCTAATCAGGAGGTTTAGCAATTTTCAAACTGTACTTAGAATAATTGCCAGTGTCGTTGATCCCACAATTATATGAACTTTTGGATAAATTTTCAAAATTGTTGAAAAACATCTCTGGGAATCATACAAGAAAAGAAACGACAAGCAATGGCTTTAGGAGTCTCGTGATCTTTCTATGAGGAAGTTCACGGGCGGCCATTTTGGTCCTGCTGTGAGCTTCTTTGTTTTTTTTTAATGCGTAACACTTTGTTTTGTCACGCAAATGTTTATTTTTATAATAAATTATATCTTCACTTGGTTGTGCAAATGGGCTAGACTTAAGAATCGCGTTGATCTCCAATTGTGACAAGAAAAGCACGAGATACGTGGAATATTGTAATACGATGTTATTGATTAAAAAATTAGCGCCTATGGGATTGCGCTGCGAATAGCAATACGTGACGAAACGCTCCTTTTTCATATTACAATTAATAATCGTCAATGACGTTATAAATAATTGATTAACGTCACTCTAAGCTTTTGTACGATAATCCACGGCTGCTGTAGCCGTCCGAGGAATCTCGTAGATTTATGTATATATATACTTATTCGTATACATATATATATATATATATATATATATATATATATATACAAGTATGTTAAATAGGCAAGCGACTCTCAAGGTCTCTAGGTAGACCGATCGTGCGGCATGAATCAAGTAAAGCGAATTGATCTGGAACTCCGGAATCCATTTTGGTTCCGACTATTTTTTATTCCACGAAATTTCTTTCCTACGTCCCAGCGTTGATGCACCCATTTTTTCCACTCCTTGTACCCTGCGTTAGTTAGGATTAGTTACCCACGTTAGGGGAACGCTCTCTCCTGCGATATAGTACTAGTAAGACACCGTAATCGCGTACTTGTATATACTTGTAATAATTATGGCGCGGCTCGCGGACGTGTGTCGTATTAGATGATTTTCTTTAGTCTGTAAGGATAGTGAGACTAATTAATGGTACTCGATGTTATGTAATATACGTATTAACGTGGCTGTACGGATTAGTTTTTTTTATAATTGCGTTCCGAAATTTTATTAAAGATAAGATATATCTGCCTTTCCTATTAGACAAGGATGGCTTGACTTACTGACGTCCCTTGTTAATTTCGTGTACTTTTTAATTTCACAATAGGATTTGATGATACGGTTTCACGACCGGTATTCTAAGAGACATTGGCGCTGCTGTTCATTCTATTCCGCATTTTTGCAATGTATCATATTAAATGTATGTACTTTAAGAATAAGATACGCTAGTTATATTATAGGAAAGGAGTTTTTCTAATAAAATGAGGGATATTTCCAAATAATACTCTGTATTTACATTTATTTGATTCTCATTTTAAAGTACATGTTAATTATGCATATTTTATGAGTTGTGTAGGTGGCAAAAGTCTGGCTGGTTTGATATTAAGTTTTTACATTACGCTTTCCCAAACCTCTTTTTACTTTCTTTTTAAACTCTTCAATGTTCACTGCACTTGCTTCAGTAGTTTTTCTGTCAGATTGTTTTTCTTCTGGTGCTACGAACACCTGTGCTCTGCGTTCTTCTCTCTTCTTTGTAGCTTCTTCGTGTCTTACTTCTTGCTCCTTGCGTCGTTTTGCTTGCTTCTGTTCCTCCTTCAGGAAGTACTCTCCTGAAGCAAGTTGCTTGTCAATCTTGCTCTCTTGTTGTGGTGGTGGGAATGGAGTGTAGGGCTTCTTTATCTTCTTATTCTTGGGTTGCTTACGTTTACTGACATTTTTGCTACTGAATTTGGGCAGGAAACGTTCCCAATTCTCGTTCTCAAGTTTTGGATCTTTAGCCAATTCTCGCTTGATCATAAGAGCCTTGATGTTATAAATAGGGTGAATATTTTTCATTGTGTCTTCAGCAATTCGGCGAACCTGTTGCAATCCCTTATAGGGTCCCAGTGCAGCTACAGTCTGTCCTTGCACCAGAACATAACAATTTGTAAGTAGTTCAATTGATTTCAGGGTACAACCATTTGGACCAATCAGTCTCTGCCTTCTTTTGATAAACTTTTCTTTATTTCTTACAAGTGATGATATTTTAATGATATCTGAACCAATGTCATCCTGAAGTACTCTAACAGCCTGTTCGAATGGAACAGATCGGGACATGAGTTTAATCATGTCTCTTGCTTTGATGATTATATATGGATCCCAAGTCTTCCGCGTGGTACGAACAGTCATGCTACCTTCAATTAGATCCAGTTCAGCTTTTAAAGCATACTGATTGAGTGCCTTTTGTACAAGTGGCCAACATTCCTTTAGGTACTGCTCTCGATACTTAGGAAACAAGGTAGCAAAGGAACTTTCCTCCAGGAGACGATGTGGATTATCCTCAGGCTTAAATTCAGGAACCTTGAGGTTCCAAGCATCATCCACAGGTCCAGTACTTTCAAGAACATCATCCGTTTCTAAGGCACTCATGTTTGGGTTTGCGATACACTTTTTACAGTTTGATCTAACTAAACTGTTTCTTGATAAACAATCAATTTCGCAAAATGTGCGCACCCAACTCCTAAATACCACTGGAGGTTATATAGATATACCTACGCGAAAAAATCAATAACCAATTCGCCTCAACTGCAATTCACACGTAATACGCAGTCATAGAAAAACACAGCATTCTATTAAAAAAACTTAATAAATACACACTTGCAAACATTTATCCAGTTTTATTTAAATAAAAGCATTGAACTCAAAAAACACTGAAATATCCTGATCACTTAAGCCATCTATCTACTGAAACTGGAACCAAACATTTTACCATCGACTGAAGATAAATAGACTAGGCATCATACCGAGTTTGATGCCACCTATTTATCTTGATTCAACGTTACCGACCAAACAAAGAAAACCAAAATTCTCCAGCAGATGGCAGTTTATCAACTATATTCTGTGCAATCTAAATTTTGGTATGTAAATAACAAGTCAGACATTCCAATTAACCATTGACCCTAAAGAACACAAATCAATCAAAATTTACAGAGCAATTATTATCACCAATTTGATTCTCTTAACACTGTCGACATCTCCCGTCATACTCAAACCCATCATTTCGATGTGATCACGTCACAAAATACATGACCTAATATATTTATACATGCAGCATCATTGAATTACCAAGAAGATAAATAATCAAGAAACTGTCTTGCCACAAGATCTAGACTCTCAGCTTAGGTCTCTTCAGTGAAAACTAGAAAGTTCACTATGCATCCAGGTGGGCGAGTACATTTCTTTGTTTAGAAGGGCAGCAGGGAAAGAACCTAGCTGAACCCCCTATAACCTTTGGTGCATTGAGTGCAGCTGCACCCAGCGCACGCGGTCTGCACGCATCTGACAGATTCTGGCTTTACTCACTCTTCCAGCAGCAGATCGTTAGGAAGACAACCGGACGTAATGACTGCTCTACAGGAGAGAACAAAGAACATCATATCATCAGAAGTAATAGCTGATTCGACTCAACTGAGGAAAGCAACAATTCCATCATGATGACGGTGCATACATACATGGAAATCAGAAAAATCAAGGATCAATGAGATTTCTTGCCACGCGTCATACAAATAATTATACACGGTGCATGTGTACCTCAAAGAGGAAATACACCATTTCGCGTAACCAACTGACTTGTGCAGCATACGTTACAGTACAGATAAAAATTCAAATTGAATCTTCGCCCATCCAGGTAAACGTGGAAATGCTCTTAAACACACGTGGGCGACATTTTGTTCTGTACCAAAAGGACAAATATCTAAACTTGCACTATTAAAGTATAAGCTAATCTGGAGATCTAAATGGTAAAGTGTCATTCCAATAGATTATTTTTATTAATTTTTTTAGTGATATCCAAGTTTATCAGCACTCATTGTTATGATGACTTCCTGATCATCGAACTTTGTACTAAACAATCGTGATTGCGGAATATATTATCATCTGAAACGATGATAAGGTAGCACGTGGACTTTGCTCTTATGCTTTTATATCTTCAATTTTATGATATTCCAGCTTAAATTACAACGAACCGTAGCACGCCGAACCGGTAACCGCAGCTTTTTACCAATTGTCGTTATCGAGGATACGTTTGGCTTATTAAGAATAGTAATGGAAATAGCGACGTGTGGCGCTCGCGTCGATGCCGTACAAATGGTCTGTGGTTGGACGCATATTGTCTAGCCTCTTGGCATTGTGCAATGTTCTTATCGATCCTTGAACGTGCATAACCTCGTACGTGGCTTAATTGTAAGGCTGTATAAATAGATACCAGTAGACGTAGGCCCAGTTTGGATAATCGAAAATTTGTACAAATCCAATTTGTATTCATACGTATGGACTCTGTGGTCGTTACTACTCGATAAGGTCATTGCTAAAGTAACTTATCAGGTGTAATATCGGCAATCGATATCAATAAAAGATCGATGACGCAGTAGAAATCCGAAAATAGACTCTCGACTACAAGAGTACCTACATATACTGATACTTGAGTATCATATTGAGTGTGGCGCTGCTGGTGCTTGTGAACTCGCCTTGACTCACGACAAAACTAGGAGGATCTACGTGGTCTAGTAATTCGCATTGTTACTTATCGGTAGACGCACATGTTTTTTATTTCGACATCGTGTCTATGTGGATGGACGTAAACTTATAGGAGTTTTATATTTACGAAATAGTAGACTTCTGTTTTATTATATACTGTGTACCTATTAATCTCTAGAATTTTCGTAACTGTGTACAAAGATTTTTGATCGGTAACACTGTACAATATATTTCTACGGAAGTGCCTAGAAATGTTTGATCATAAATCAATTATTATTAATCGATCGATTCCTACCATGTGCAGCTATTAATAAAATTGAAAGTTTTTAATACGATTAGCGGGACAGAAGATATCGGACGAGCATAAAGGCTCGATAAGAAAGATACACTGTATAATACTAAACAGAATTTATCCTAGGTATGTTAAAAATTAATATACGATTCACTCAAGAAGATTTTATAACGAGCAGCAGAATTCATGAATTTACAAAAATTATCCTTAGCCACGTGCAGTCTGACTCAGCCCAAGAGACAAGAGTCTAATAAAAGCAAAAGTAACTATCCATTCCGGTTTCCCATAGCTAGAATTTTTCTCACCACCTTAAAGTGAAAGAAAAATATTTTGTACCATTACCAATCATCCGCTATTAGAACCTCTCTACATTATTGCGCAGCTCACCGTCTACAATCAGATATACCCAGATTATCAAAAAGGAAGCCACGTTCCAAAGCAGCTGGACCAACATTCGATGTTTCATTCATGAGTGTATGCGTTCTCTCAATTCCGTTGGTATCTTTGTCATGCCTGTGTTTTCCACTGTTGGGGTTCCTTTTTCGTTCAGTACGAACGTACTGGCTCAGTGCATCTGTACCGGGCTGGTGCTGGAGTATCGACCCGCAACATGCGCTAGCCCATTCTCTTTATTTTCTTTCACTCTCCGAGGCACTATTTTGTCTTTCTCGTGCACGGGTTAATTTGGTACTCTCTGTCTTTCTTCCACTCGCTACATCAATCTTGCGCTCACTCTGTTTGGTGGCGTTGAGCAACTCGAGTCGAGAAATGCGTGACCGTACACGCCATTCTAGTCCTTATTGCTGACAGACCTTGCGGTGCATGCGCGAGTTGATTCAGTCGCGTATTAGACAATTGCGAGGCCCTGTGCATTCCAAAAATAACTTGTAACAATAGAAGAATGGAGGATAGAAAATATTTCGTAGGATCTCTTTGTGAGGGCGTGGGAAACAAAAAATTGTTTAATACCATCCCCTGCACTTTTGAAATTTATTCTCTCGTCATTGTTAAGTAAAAAAATATTTCTAAATACTGATGTTTTCTATCCTCCCTAAAGATTGTCAAAGACAATTCACTCTCATATTTCAATTAAAAATTTATCTTCATCTAGAATACTGGTAATACGTGAACGGCAGGATTTACTGTTAGACAATGAGAAAGAGAAAATCATTATTGATTTTACGCAAATTCCGTTACATGGCTAATTTTAATTTACTGTATATATACAGACAAAGAAAATTGTACGAATTTAATGCTTAATACTGATCCCACTATTTTATATATTAAACAATAGCAAGTGTCAACAAAGGTATGGTAGCAGGGTGGGGACTACCCCATATAAAGGTACACTAGATAGCTACGTCCCTGCTTCGCGGACAGCTCGGTTTATTTCAACCAACAGACCGAGCAGAAGCGCAGCTCGGCAGAACTGGCGGACAGCTGATTTTGACGACACGGTTAGCAGCCGCCAGTTAGTTTCTTATCGTAAATGCGATACGTGATACGCAATGTGTAACAGGAAAGGCGGGAGTGCGTAGGCGAATTTAAAACGTTCATTGTCATAGCAACTGGTAAATTTTGACTTCGTGAAAAAATAATCAAAGAAAGACAAATACCTAATTCACGTCAGTTAATGTGTCCTGTGACAAAGAAGTGACAGTACCGTATTGGATCTACAGGCAACGTACGATAAGAACTTATGGGAACTGGAGTACTGCGATGAAAGCAATGTTCGCCATAGTCGTGGAATGAATAAGAATATCGTGACTGCTCATCGATTGTCTGTGCCGTAAGTACTTTGTGTTCTGTAACAGAACAAAACGATCTCGTATGTTTCACTTGACGATGACCCATTTTTAACGTTTATTACGTATAGGCTATACGTGCCTTAAGTCCTCTTGACATTCTTTGTCGCATCGACACGTGCACCAGAAAAAGTAGCATTTCGTTCTACTGCGTCAGACATTACTATTAATAGTTTTCTATTTCTAATGGAAAGGCTAAAAATTTTCTCACGAGATAGAACATTTTTGTAATTTCCGTAACCTGTTCCAGGAGCCATTTTTTATGCGTGTTTCCAAACTCGCAGGGAACTTATGAAATGTTTTGTGTATTAGACACTTGCATTTTGATTCGATCTTAACGATCCTACTGTTTATAAATATATAATATACTTAACGCATACATATAGTCTATTACTCATTGTACGTTACTGCTTCTTTCATACAGATCATGCTAGGTTATGCTTTCTTCACTTATTTCTATTTGTTCGTCTTTGCCGGTCAGTTTAAGGACCCAGCAATGAATAGGGAACGCTAGTTGAAACACGATTGCTTCATCGATGCAAATAAAGACAGACTTTAGTCTCTAAACGAGATATGAATCGCTAAGAGTATTGCGAGAGTAGCCACAGCCACCGGGTCTCACGTTCATCCTCTGCACCTCCCTGTCTGGCTGCAATATCTGCTATTGCCATTTGACCGGACTCCACCAGGGTCAAATACCGGACAGTCTCCTCTTCCACAGGACTACAACGGTGAACCATCCGGTCTTTCTAATTCCTTCTTGCCTTAGTCATACCCCAGTAACATCAAATGAAAATACTTTTTTAGTATTTTTTTCGTTGTTACCGCATTGCTGAAGACCATTAACTTATAGCGATACCACTTTTTAATACTAGCTCTTATTATTATACCAAGAAAGCACCTATGCGTGTCCATAGTCCAATGCGGTTTACGTCACGCGTCACGTGTAGTCGATGGTCGATCCTATTATCTTGGACACGTGCATAGAAATATCATTTTTCTTTCATTTTGTCATGAAATCGATTCTTTACGGTAACCTAAAAACTGACCTGGGCAGTTGTCCCGTCGGTACTATTGGCCCTTCCCTCTATGCGTTTAACGGAGCTAGCGAATATTATTTTCTAAAAGATGAAGGGAAAAAAGTGCAATGTCGTTCACTGGCTACAAGCCAATAGCTGCTTTTCCGCGTTCTTCGTGTCGCCATTCAGTCTGCCACAAACAAATACAGTCTTATATACAACTGGCGTAACTCGCAAGAAGATCCGTTACGAAATCAAGGAAGATTCAAAGATTTCCGGTTATTCAGCATAAACGTACCGCTTGAAGTTAGCGTACTCGTTTGATTCTTGTGGTGAAACCACGTTCAGGCTGTATAAATTTATATATAACATATCCCACATCCGATATGTCTCACTCGACAGCCTGCGGTCTGTTTATATTTTTCTCTTCGAATAACCAATCAAAATATGTGTTTTACATTCTTGCCAATTTCATTGTCCACAATACACCTGATAAGAATCAGCTGATAACGAATCTTATTTTACTTCGGTACTCTCCAGCTATACTATATATATATATATATATACACACAGATACAGTCTACCTCTTATACTACTTGTACATACGCATGCACAAGCGTGGAAAAGAGTTTGCACGTGTCAAACAAAGTTGCAGCGTAGCAACTCAAATATTATTCCGCCATGTTCATCCCTAGCAGACAATTCTTTTTGCTTTTCTTTCTCATGAAATTTTTCACCCGCTCAGCAAAGCTTATACTGACTTCTGGACACGCGTGGCATATACCTTTGACCCTGGCGGAATTACGCAGCAACTCGTAGAAGAAGTTTCAGCCGGAGGCATCAAAGTTCAAAGATTGCTTATTTCTCTGATCGTGATGCAATATACATATATATATAATTAAAACATCCCTATACTAGATTTACGAATACCACCTGGTACACGTAACAAGGGATTGTTAGTAAGTACTGGTATTAATTCCATGGTGCCTTTGCCGCAATGCTGTATAGCGTGTCCCATTTTAGGCGGCTATTCCACACTCCTCCAGTCTTTGCTGCTAAAGGTACTGTTCGCACATGAAATCCGTATTGGCGTGCGTGTCGGTAATTAATGTATGGGTCACTAGCCTGCAGGCTTCTTTAAGAGAAGATTGTGACCTTTTCAACAAGCCTGGATATATTCATATTAGACGTGTAGTACATGGTGTAGATAGGACTATGTCTAGTCTACAAAGGCATAGGCCTGAGCCGATGAACTTCCTTGACGCTATAGCTACATTCAGGACTTTTTTACTTTCATGTATATATATATATATATATATATTATAAACGTAAGTAAGATATATATAGCGCTATGTTACAATATAAATCATTAGGATCCAGTTGGATGAGTCAAAAGCTACATGAAAATGCCTATCGGTAATATTAATTTTATAGGTCTTTTTTTTTAACGGCATATAATCAGTTGATCACGTTATAAACTTATTTTTCTATATGGTATTTTAATTATTACTTTTTCGCTTACGGAACCGTTATGGCATTAATGAATATCACGTTATTCATCCAGACCATGCATGACCGTTAACAGTGATTATGCTTCGATGCCTAAACTTTGCCCTTGAACAAGTCCAAAACTCCGTTCTAATTTTAGGAGACCAGATCTCACTTTTTGTGCGCCGTGTTAGGTACCTTTGTACGGGAACGATGAACCCGTGAAGTTGGCTGCACTTGGTTGCTCGCGAAACGCGACGTATATATATCGGGCGTATCAAAAGTGCATTAGGTACGTCGATTTCGAGAGTAGACTTTCTTCTGTTAATGGACGCACAATTGGTATAGGGAATAACAGTATTCTTGAATACCGAGCATGCACATCCGTCGGCCATGTTTATTCAAACGAGTAGCGACCTATGAAGAACTATGAGTGATTATTATACCGAATATGACGTCGCTGTGCGGAAGCTTCCAATGTTCTCCGTCGGAATGGAGACTGGTGATATGTTTTTCAGGTTTTGGAGAATCGCTAGCCGATCGATGTCGCGTGACACAGATACGTTTTCGTAGCTGCTTTTAAATGTGAATTAAATTTACGAATAATATTGAAAAGTCATTCAAGGATTATCCGCCCTACTATTTTATCCGTGTAATGATCGTGGTTGATTAATTATTTCCGAGTAAAATGACGCTTTGTAAGACGCTGCTATAATTCCGCACGAGTTATATGATGTAGTCAAATATTTTGTACACTCTAGGTACACGTGTCTTTTCTTATTATTGCAGTCTGGCTACCTGCACGAAAGTTGGTTATTTCAATTCGTATATTATTACGATTGACGTTGCCTATTTTCTCGTAGTTCTTGCATGAGACGATAATGATTTCGCATTAGACTTGGATAACCGGTTATCAATGATACTTTGGAATTACCTTGACAAGATTGTAAAACTTCCATGAGGACCTTTGATGGACACTTGGAATATGTTTAGCGTGCAACATATATACGGTGTTCTGATATTAATAGACGATTTATGTGTTCGGATTTTATGTCGCTTCTATGTAAACGTATTAAGCGACTTATCGATATGCTAAATCGAAATAAAATATTGTAAATATTACGTTCGTTCGTTTATTATATTAATTATAATCGTAAGGAGCGTGATTACAGTTGATAGTCTGATCGAGCATTAACCCTGGATTGATCTTGTGTTACCAATCAGACATGTGTTACGATCCAGAAGATTCATTGGACCATAGCTAATTCGATCTGTCGTCGGTATGAGAAGCGTCCTTGAACCGTTCATTTTAATGGTCGTTAAACTCTGTGCAAGAGACAATGATTCGTCACTTACTTACCATTAGGTTTTATTATAGGATAATTTTTGATGTGGCAGTCCTGGTTAGACGGTTTTTCAAATAATTTTTAGTATAGGATGTGCTGATCCAGAAACGGTTGTTCTTAATCGCGGTATCGTTATACAGTCGTTACTACGTTATTACGTTATAAGGTACAGTATAGAAACCACGTGTATAGCTACAGTCTGAAGGCAGGGATTCTCAATCACTAAGTTCGAATGATCGAATGATTTATATCCTATGAATTTTTTTGTTTTTCAGTGTTGGCAATAACGGAGAATGGGTGATATGAAGAATCTTGGATTGGTCGGTGGTGGTGGTACGCGGTACAATGGGGACGAACAGGTACAATTCGTTGCTGGCGGAAGTCATCAGGTGACGATCAAGTCGCCGCCGCCTTCCCTGCATCTGGAGAATCTTAACAACGCTGTTTTTGGGTAATTAAGCTGATTGGGAATTCAGAATTTTAATAAAGCCGGTCAATAATCTATGAGTAAAATAAATGAATTTTATGATTCTTTCTTCTCGAGTATGGGAGATGATATGACGATTTTCTTTGAATAACGAACAAAAATTTGTATTTTTGCTTATTAAATTTTTTATTTTTTTTTTAAGTTATTTTGAAAATTATGTACACGAGGATGCCGTTTTCTCTCGTATGGGGCTACAGGTCGATGTCATTGGTCGTCGTTGAATCATTGATTAAATTTTGCATAATGGTCTAACGTGCCAGTTGAGAATCACTGAGACTGAGTTCGTTGTCTGGGAAAATTTCGCAAAATGAATTTACGTAGGAAAATTCTAATAACTTCAGCTGGCAGAGATAAAAGTCCTGCTTGAAACAAGGTATGGAATAGCTAGTATATGTATAGTTGGTATACTAAGAAAGGTACCCTAGGAACGTCCACATCTTTACCCTTAGACCGTGCGAGGTGCCAAATTTATCGATTTGACCCCAATTCCATTTAGCCTCCTGCCGCTTTCGAATTTTCACCAAATTTCTACGTGTCACTTTCCTTGGCGACTTTCAGTCAATCAACAAGAAACCGATATTCGACCAAAAATTATTTTCTCAGTTGTATCCCAATGACTATTTGTTCAAATAGCATTTGATTCTCTCTTGCGAATCTGGAAGAAATATCTCTGGGTGATCCTCACACAACCGGAAGTTCTGTCTATTACCAAATGGCCTTCACCCATTGACCAACAATGTGACACGTCACTGTTTACCTCGACATTTCCTTGAAACAATCCCTACTTCCTGTTTCTCGGTATAGTCGCAAAAGCGAATGGGGTGGAAAGCACCCTTTGTAATAACGTCTCACACAATCCCTACGACAAACGTAAAAAGCTCCTCTGATCAGTTTAGCATCAATAAGACAAAAATTTTTAACTGGACTGTCCTTTTAATGGAGTAACACATATTTAAGCTAGATATAGTTGAATTGAATAGTTAATTGATAGTTGAAATAAGATATCAAATTGTATTAGCGTGAATTAAAGAATGGTGCAACGATTACTCAACAGTAGACTGGCCCATAACTTTACAATTCTTAACATCTTTTTCTAATTTAGACACATTTGGCGTATATCCATCTAATTTATATATATATATATATATATACATACACAATCTTCACCATGTCTGATGCTATCACGATACGTCTACGTTATCATCGAAGGACGTTACTCGTGAAAAAGTCAGACATTAAAAAGGCTCCCGTGTGATTTTTTTATCCCAACGTACTGTCCCAATTATAATCAATAAATATGATAGCGATAATTAATCGCTATTAAAATACGGCTATCTTGATAGTACCAATTGATCGTCGATCGATTGAACGAAGTTAGTGATCGTTTGGACCGCGAGCTGGCCAGTTGGGTCTTACGATTATTGTGAATAAATATATATATATACACACTTTATTTACTTGAAATTATATTTCTATCATTATAATATAATCAATAAGTCAATGGCGCCTCTGGATTCTACACCTAAGGATGATCTAGTCTTGCTAGACAGGTTAGTCTTATTTACACTGGAAACAAAGACATTTATGCTTTTACATAGTTATATATATTCTTCATCGAGACTTTCTCAAGGAACACATTTTTCTCATGGATATGATTATGTCAGTGCTATTATATTTTAATTATCTCTACTAGACGGTAAAGTCTATGGCAATCGATGCATGTACAAATTTATATATCCGATTATTCAGCCCAAACGTGTACCACCTGAACATGGTTCCAACACATGAGTGCGCTAACTTCAGATGGTACGTTTGAACGGAATCAACTTGGTATACTTTGGTACCTAGCAAAATTCGGTGTCGCCTAACTTGTGATCCAGGCTTGAGGTCGAGTCATAAGCTTTTTTGAAAGCAGCCTCTGTGATTGGATCAAATATCAATTTATCTATCTAGCTGACTGATGTAGCTATGACTACGTAAGGGTAGTAAGGGTATATATACAGAAGTCTCGAATTCACCCTCGAAAAATATACAGAAAATAACGCGATTGAATAGAATGCCTATCGAACAATGAAAACATCAGAGTCATTCATTCGTGAGATCGATAGATACCTAAGGTTTTAATAATTTTTTTCCCTCCCACCCGAACAACCTTTTTCCATTCACCGTCATCCCTACCCGGGTGCTCTTCGTGTCAGATTCCCTCAACAACTCCCGGGCCCTTTTACGTCAAACTAGGCTCAGCAAGACATTTTGGTTGTTATATTTTCTAATTATATATATTTATTCCATTGGGGTAATATAGGTGTAGGGGTAGTGGATCTATTTTTAATTCCCTCTCTTTCTCTTTTTGGTTGGCTCGATATTCCCCAGGGAGTATAGTGCGTCCTGGATATTATTCCTGGAGCTGACAATAGTGCCACGTGTAATTTATAGTCCCATTCGTAGGGAATTGTCATATCCTGCGTCTACTTTGAATGAATAATCTCTTGTACAGGGGCTCTCAGAATAATCTTCACTGCAGTTGCAATGGTTCTGCATCGAATGGAACTGCAGCCGCCATGTGCACTGGGCCTGGAGTGCTGGCGAGGAAGGTGCCGAATCACAGCGGGACAAGTGCTGGTGGTCATACGAATAAAAAGCCAGCCGTGGCTTTGACTCATCTGCCGAAGAGGCCGCCTGTCGACATCGAATTCAAGAATCTAGCCTATAGCATTTCCGAAGGCCGAAAAAGAGGTGAGATCACTTTCCGATAAATTATTTATCTTTGTTTTTCTTTCGCAGAAAAATAAATGAAAAATCTTCATTCGGGATCTGGCTGATGTTGCTTGCTATCGGAACGGCCGCCTGGGGATCGGATCTTGAACTGATCTTGGATCCACCATTCTGTTGTCTATAAAGGAATGAGACTAGGGTTGAGTTGACGAAGAATTGTGAGGTATGACGTCACGGGGAGTCAGGATGAAAAACTATTGGATGCTGACCGAAGAAAGGGATGAAATAGAGGGTGATACAGAATTTGTAGTGATCCCATGGGATCCTTTAATCCTTAAGGTTGAGGCTTATGATATTGAGAATATAATAGGAATCTCAAGATAGAGAATATTACCTGTATCAAAAAATATTTGATAGTGTGGCAGCTGCACGATATCAACTTTCTTTTTTTTTATTCCACACCATCGTCCATAAAAATATCACGATTGTATATCTTATCCGTCACGTTATACGGATGAAAGTTCAATTTCGATTATAACAATGGATTGACAGACGTTGCGAATGAAGCTTAAACCCTAGGCAGAGATGTGACGCCACGCATCAATGAGAATTCGCAATCCTCTAGAAAGTCTACTACGTTGGAATGAAAAATTATAGGAACAAAATTTCTTGTTTTCTTTCACTAAGATATTGTTTCATTCGGAAAGTGAAAAAGCTGGGAAAATATCGTTATTTTTACAATAATCGAAACTTGATTAAGTGTATGTTCACGGATGTCCATATGTATACCCATGCGTCAGGTAGGCCTGAGGTTCTACGGTACTACGAGTGTGAACGACCTGGCTTTGAAAGAATCGATAGAAATGTACTAGGCGCTTTTGCTTCCTGCGCGCAGATGCACGTAAACGAGTGCAGTTGCACCTGGCATGATTGA
The DNA here is from genome assembly GCA_030142615.1 of Syrista parreyssii. Classification (NCBI taxonomy): domain Eukaryota; kingdom Metazoa; phylum Arthropoda; class Insecta; order Hymenoptera; family Cephidae; genus Syrista; species Syrista parreyssii. Next base: position 1,015,407 of record JARQTG010000032.1, read on the forward strand.
GATTCCAAGCCAAAATGAATTTGGCGCGGTCGACGCATTGCCAAATTCGAATGATTCTGCCAGATTCACTTGGGGAACGATCAAGCTCATCTAAGCGAAAATTTTAACTTGGATCGCAAACGAAAATCTCGAGGTCTTTATTTATTACAGTTATTCGAATTACTCTTTTTATGTTGGCTATCGAAGCTTTTCACTTGCTTGAATGCCTAACTCGTTAGTTTCTTCTCTAATTTTGATAAGCTATAGGGAACCTTGCTTCTCTGATAATCAGACAAACGAATGGTGGTTTGCGACGAAAATGGAATCCTTATGTTTCCAGTGGAAACGTGTTCTCAAGGTCTGACATAATTAACAGTATTAAAAGAGCTGAACGACTGCATACAAATGTACAGACTAACTAATTGGATATGAGAATACAAAAGGAAGCATGTAAAAATCGTATTGGAACTCTTATACTACTCACAATCAGTATGAGAAACGTAAAAATCGTTGATTGTTTTCGCCCAGATAAAAATCAGAGTGCAAATAGGCGGATGATATACGTATAATTTTATATCAGAATTTTAAAAACAAAGATTCATGGGTGTTTTTGAGCATTAAAATGTTGTTATGAGTTTTATCTATTTCTTTTATTTTCAGGATATAAGACTATACTGAAGTGCATCAATGGCAAATTTAGGTCCGGTGAGCTTACAGCCATAATGGGACCTTCTGGTGCTGGAAAAAGTACGCTTATGAATGTTCTTGCTGGTTACAAGTGAGTGTAATACAATGTAATGAATTATAATTAAATGTATCCTCCAAGGGTCAATTTAATTTACATGTAACGATATGGTACTCTATGCAATTGCAGAACGTCACACCTAAGCGGCTCTGTACTAATAAATGGAAAGGATAGAAATCTCAGAAGATTTCGTAAAATGTCTTGCTACATAATGCAAGATGATCGTTTGCTGCCACATCTTACAGTTTACGAGGCCATGACAGTCTCAGCGAATTTAAAGTTAGGCAAAGACATCAGCGCTGCTGCGAAAAAAGTCGTGGTGAGTATAAAAGAGATAGAACGAGGAAACGCGAGGATGTTATGTCAAGGAAGATAACGATATAATCATTGTATTTCAGATAGACGAAATTATCGAAACTCTAGGCCTGAGTGAAGCCAGTAATACGCAAACTCACAATCTCAGTGGTGGTCAAAGAAAGAGACTGTCAATAGCACTGGAGCTAGTAAACAATCCGCCAGTGATGTTCTTTGATGAACCAACTTCCGGTCTTGACAGTTCTTCCTGTTTTCAGTGTCTTAGCTTACTAAAGTCCCTCAGCAGAGGAGGTAAGCTCAACTTGGACAATGATTGTTCAGGATGTAGTACCTAAGAGTAATCGATTATTACTTGATCATGATTGCAGGAAGAACCATAATTTGTACGATACATCAGCCCAGCGCTAGATTATTCGAGATGTTTGATCACCTATATTTACTTGCTGAAGGCCAATCTGTCTATCAGGGTAATGTCGGAGGACTCGTGCCCTTTTTATCATCCATGGGATTGGATTGTCCGAGCTATCACAATCCAGCTGATTATGGTAAATCTTTCTTGTATTGAGTTTCTTAAATATTTTGATACACTTATTAACTGTACTTGCTTTTTTTTATATTTATTCTTCAGTGATGGAAGTTGCCTGCGGCGAACATGGCGAATGTGTTCACAAATTGGTAATGGCTGTGAACAACGGGAAGTGTAATAATTATCAGCATTATCAGGCGACCATAATAACGGCGCAGGCAGTGTCTAATGATATCGCAAAACAGTCATCTCCACAGGCTCAGATCAAGCCGGAAACGGGTGCCATGGTACCAAATGGCGTGGCCAAACCGCCCGGTGGTGCCACCGTAATAAATATGCCAGTTTCTTGCACTACTTCCTTATTAGACAGTGCGGAAAGTATAGAACAAAAGGTTGGCTTCCCGACCAATGGCTGGATTCAATTTTGGATCTTGCTGAAGAGGACTTTTTTATCACAAATTAGAGACATGGTTAGGCATCATCTCAATTCTCTTTGTTTCCTTCATCATATTATACATAAGCACACTGGCAAGATTTATGTTTAATTAATTACAGACCTTAACGAGGGTGAGGCTGATCTCACATCTGATTGTCGGTTTTCTCATTGGTGCGATTTATTACGACATTGGAAACGAAGCCTCCAAGGTTATGAGCAATGCCGGATGTGTGTTCTTTACCGTGATGTTTCTCATGTTTACCGCCATGATGCCCACCATTCTCACATGTGAGTATAACATATGACATTCATTATTACAAGTTCTTATTAAGAGACATCTGTTGTTATTGCTGTTTCAAACAATATTTCAGTTCCTATCGAAATGGCCGTATTTGTCAGAGAACACCTGAACTACTGGTACTCTCTGAAGGCCTTCTATTTTGCAAGAACATTGGCCGATCTGCCATTTCAAGTAAGTTATCTGACCTGCATTTCAATTGAAGTCATCAGCCACGTGTATGAAGTTCATTTGACATTAATTTTTTCGTACAGATTGTCTACTCGATAGCCTATGTGATGATAGTATATTTCATGACATCCCAGCCACTTGAGACAGAAAGATTCCTCATGTATCTTAACATCTGCATTCTGACGTCATTGGTATCACAATCGATTGGATTATTAATTGGAGCAGCTATGAGCGTCGAGGTAATTAATTTATTACCGAGGTCTAATTAGTCGTTAGAATTGATTTAAGAAGTTGTCATTCCGGTGTGGCCTTGCTTGAACAATGCCATGCCCATTGGTTAAATAAAGCTACACCTGAGTTCTTAACTTTTGTGAATCACCCTGTATACATTTTTCATTGTTAATCTATTATTACAGAGTGGAGTATTCATCGGACCCGTGACATCAGTACCCATAGTTCTCTTTTCCGGTTTCTTCGTCAACTTCAACGCCATACCAGGATACCTGAAGTTCCTCTCATATGTGAGCTACATCCGGTACGGTTTCGAAGGCGCCATAATATCGGTCTACGGTTACAATCGCGCCAAATTGAAATGCGCCGAGGCCTACTGCCATTACAAGAGCCCAACGAAGTTCCTCGAGGAGATGTCGATGGAGCACGCCGCTTATTGGGTCGACGTCGTCGCCCTTGTCGGCTTCCTGATTGGCCTCCGTATCGTTGCCTACTTCGTGCTCAGGCTGAAGCTACGATCTCTTCGTTAGTTCAACCCACGGTTGAAAATTGACAATAACATTGCTTACTAAGAACATTGGGATGGGGTACTTTTCGTTTGGACATCTTGGCGAGGATCTCGACAATGCTAAACGCCATAGCAACTACAACGATCTGCTAAAATTCTCTGGTGTAGACCTAAATTGGTCTTGTTGTGTTCTCACAAACAAAGGCTGCAATAAGATAGTATTCTGACCGAGGACAAAGTTCTCACGTGAATCAGGAGAACTTGACCCTGGCTACGAGGTCAGTTGAGAAGTAAAAGTTCAGTATCGACCGAGAGAGGTAAACCGTAATCGCGCGCAAGAGGATCATACAGGCATTTTTACTATACGTACATACAGGTTATGCGCATATATTATTAATGAAGTTAGAATTATTTCAGACAGGTTTCAAAGTACGTTTTAAGGTACCGTCATTCGTTCTGTAGGTGAAGAAAATCGAGTGGAAGTTTGATATCCAATAGAATTCGCCCGTATTGATCGCGCTATCAACCTATAGCCGGTTACTACTAATAACTCGCCAAGGGTTTTAGGCCCAGTTTAAACAATTGTTTCCCTCCAATACACAGAGCGCTAAGCATCCATCTAGCTAATGGACGTGGTCGCTGCGAATAGCGTCTAGGGCTGAATTTAGATTACTATAGAACGGGTCTTTTATTATATTATTATTCGCGTATTTACGTCGTGCGTTACATTGTCTCGTAATAACGACGAAAGCGCCGTATCCCTACGTCACGCTGGTGCGTTCTTCGTGAATGGCGTGCCTGAGTCACGTGACAGTAGGAACAGACGTGATTGATTCATTCAAATAGTTTCTTACCCGATCAGTAAGGATCGATTCTTTATTCATATCGTAATTCCATTGCTAGGTTTATCGAATTACAATTAAATAATACTTAATGACGACTCAAACGACAGAAAAAAAAAAACGAAGCGATAAAAATGGGGAAAATACGAAGTTTATTGTATAAAGCTCACACTCGACCAATCACTGGCTGCCTGAGCGTTTCCTTCTATAAAAGTGCGTGCTAATTAAAAATACTACTTATTTTGCGTACATATTTATATGCGTATGTATTATATATATATATATATATATATATATATAATATATTACTACGGCATATTTGCGACAGTGATAACGAAAATGAGAATGGGCGATTAAATGGACGCTGATTAAAATTTGAGTGTAAGAAATACCAAGTGCCCAGACATATATGAAAATTCGACGAGCATTAATGGCTGTCCGTTACTACGAGGCCTACGCGAAAATGGAAAAGCACACTGCTACAGTAGACAGGTAGTCACCCCGTAATGAAATAATTTAGAGTTCTACAATGAGTCACAACAGACTGATGAAAATAACGTGCGGGCTTGTCGACCATTAGCGAATTGTATTTAGCGAATATTAGTGAATTTTTGTTAATTCCTATTTTGTTTTTATTTATATATATATATATATATATATATATATATATATATATATATATATCAGACATAAATAATCGGAACCGTAGTGTATCCTTTCCTTATTCCATTACTGTACTAAATAGCAACGTTGTCCATACGATTTATAATAAAGAGAATCGACAACTTCTTGTATACAGGGTGGTATCGCAATTAATGCCGTAGAACGAAAGTATTCAAATTTACCGCCATAATATTGCCAATAGACGAATATTAGTTTCTAGGAATACAAAGGCGTCGTATCGGCATAAAATTCTTCCTACTAGGATTCCATGTTTCACATGTGTCACGTCACGTGGTATAATTATGTACACGTGCACAACATCACACTGTATACAACGAGTAGAACAAGGATATAAACACTGTATAAATCGTATGAAGCCAATGTTCAGCACAGTACTTGTATAGCTCGTAACTGAACCAGACACCCATATCACATCTGCCAAAGCACTTTCCCACCTTTTTTCATTTCGAAAATATTATCGTCTCGCATAATCGTTTATGCATCTGCTTCTTCCATTATCATTTTTCCATACAATTATCTTAGTTAATAGCAAACTAAAGCCATAATCACGAGACATATCGTGATGCAAATATAATAGTGTAAAAAAAAAACGAGAATTAAATTTATACGGATTCGCCATCGTGCACTGTAACCTGTTCCTTTTTATCACAAAAAAAATATAATCATGTCATGGACACGTGATCTTGATCGGCGACTTTTCATAGTCAACCTGGCTCTAGCCAATGACGTATTCTTTGAAGAATAGCGAGAAAGAACGACAAAATATGTAAATTAAATAATCGGCAAGGAGTCGAGACGCGATCGTCTAATTGTGTGCTACCTTTATACGTGATTTAATCATCATATATTTCAACGAATATTCCGTGCGAGAACCAACGTTCGTATTTCAATACGAAACATAACCTAATCTAACCATACTTTTCGACTCGTTACCATTCAGTTCGCATTCACTTTATGAAAATAATAATTGTTCTCGACGGTTCGTTTGAAGAAAGTTTTCGTCAACGAGAGACAGCAGCTTCGGTGAATATTTAGAAGATAAACGCAGTAATCAATGTAGAAAGAAGTGCCGAGTACGTTCTGTCAATAATTGCCGAAGCGACAGTAGCAATTAACGGGAAAATGCCGAACGTCGGGTATCGAAAAGTCGAGAATGGATATCTGGCGACATCCAGCACCAGCGGCGATACTTAAAAATGAGAATGAGGAACAATACGGAGACGCGATGATAACGAAAAGAGACATCAATATAAACCACGTTTTATACACGAAATTTTTTAAATCGTCAACTTGTACTTTACTAGGAATGTAAGGAAGTATGCGTCGTTCCGCGTTTTTTTTTTATTATGACGTCTTAATTGTAACGCGTCGCGCACGCTTCCATGCGATTACGTACTAATAACAATATTTATGAATATATATATACTATATATATATCGGTAGACGGATTCATGATTTACTCGCATATTACGATGAGCAAATCGCGCGTTTCGCTTCTAGAATACCGTATCGATATTATTATTATTATTACTACCACTTTCATTGTTAATATTATTATTATACATATAGACCATGTACCACATACCAAATACCATTTGAACCATTTTTTCAAGTAACGTAATTTTATATGACTGAATGTAAGAGAGAGACGAGAAAGAGGGATCGTGTGTATGCGAATGCGTGCGAGAGAGAGAGTGCATGCGAGATCCGTGAAAAACGGGAATGAAGATTAGAAGGGGAAAAAAAGTGAAAAAAGAATAATGAAAATGAAAATAATAAAAAGATACATCACTGAAATCTTGCGGCAGGTGAATCATTGTATTTCGTTTTGTGTTTTAGATGAGGATGATCACGTTTGTACTAAAGCACAAATGAATAAAGAATTATAACAAATCTTATCGACTGTCGCGCCATTATGGTTGGCGAGATTGCATTTATAGTACGTTTTAAAATTCTTTTAACTCGTGAGCGCGCGCGTCGCTTCTAACGCCTCATTCTGACTGCTACGTCGTTTTATAGGTCAACTCGCGTCGCGTAACAGAAATGCTCATAGAATGGGTGCTGATGGATTAAATAATATTATGTCAGACTTTCGAGGGACATTCATATCGATTAGCGGATATTTGACGTGAATTCCTGGGTATTATGCATGTATGCCATTCCTATACAGGAGGAACATGTCATGACATCTGCGGGATGTCTATAAAACGTTTCAAATCTTGTAGACGTTTAATTGACATCCCATAGGCGTTTATGAGACTTTTTTGCGCGTGTATGAGATGTTACAGCAGTCAGTAATTCTAGTAGTTGAAAAAAGTTGCAATGTGACTTACATGGTTTTAGAATACTCCTTGCAAAATATTGCACGATTACTTATCGTGCCTTATCTGGTTAAAAGTAATGCGAGAAATAAAAAAATTAAAATATTTTATAAACAACTATGCCATCATTATATTTACGAACTATACACAGTTGTCACGCACTGGATGGGTATATATTATATTTAATTAACATTTTCATATTTAATGTGAATACTGATGGGAGCAGTCGTTTTAAATATGTAAATACTTTTTTTGTACTGTCTTGAATCCAGTATGGCCAGTTATACATTGGAATTTAAAATGTTTAAGAATCACTAGTCATTTGCTCAAACTTTCCAGTTAGACAGAAAGGTCATTTTCTCCTACTTCTACAGAGACAGCGCTAATTACATTCTAAATACTGAGACTTATATTTAATTTCAATAGAACTTTTATTTTTATTTCGTGGCATTCACTTTATTAACGTCGGTATATCGGGTCTCTGTATTATCGACAGAGCAGTCAGCTGCTGGGAATAGCGTACCTGTCAAACGCGTCACAGAAGTGGAACGCCATGTTTACTTTCTAGACGAACTAAAAAGGTTAGGTCGTGGTTCACGGATAAATGAAAAAAATACAACATTCTGTTGCTTGCAGCAGGGAATAAAAGCAAAAGTGATATCAAAGTTTGCTTATGTGCGGTGCCTTTGATTTGGCCAATCCGATTGAGGCGATCAGTCCCACAAATCAGTGAGCGGTGAATTAATTCACTAGACTACTCGAGATAACTACGACTCTCTCGTCAGTACGCGGCCGTCTCTCGAGTTGGCATGTACCAAGTGCGTACAGTGCCTTGCGTACTTAAAGTCGTGACGACGTATTAAGCCTTGCGTGCAAGTATTCTGGAGTGAAATATTATCATCGTGTACTAGAAGGCCATTCGGTATCACTGCGCTAACCAAAGCAGCTACTCTCGATTGGAAAAACACAGTGAGTATATATAATACATACATACATAGTTCGAGAGTTGGAATCAAGTTGAGCATCATTTCTCTCAGACTTGTCTTTCTCTTTTCGTTTCGCAAGAAGCAAAGTCAAGATCGTACAACAACTACGGTCAATGCACATTAGCCGGATCCTAACAGTTTCCTGATCTCATTCCCGTTACCGTGTGCAAACAACACAGCACGATATATTCTTCACTGTTTTCTTCACTGCAACAAAATATTGTACATATTTGTCCATTCTACAATAATGCACGTTGCACAGTGCCTGCATTTTATGCTTGCTTTAATTTTTCACACGATTGCACTGTACATTCGTCTAATAAAATTACGATGCAATATGCTTTCAGGGCCAACAGTGACTCTCCGTTCTGGTACCATTTATCGGAGGGAAGAGTTACAGTTGTTATTTCATTATTATTGTTATTATTAGAAGCTTTTTTATATCACACATTTTTATCGTACCGACACGAGTAACAGTAGTGCGACACGTGCTCTGTGCAAAGGATATGCTGACGCATACCACATGCCAATATGCATATATAAAAAATCACCGAAAATCCTTATCCCGAAAATTGTTGAAAAATTATTTTTGTTTTCATTTCCTAAATATCGAGGAGACTAAACAACAGAAATATTATGCAATGGGTGATAGGATAAGATAAATTAGCTTATTGAAGTTTATATCAGAGATTGATTTTATTCGAAATTTTATTTACCATCCGGATTATATCATCCATATGTATAAATGTTACGTGTGAGTGATCAGTTTTTATTTAAAATTGACGACAGTATTTATTAGAGATATTCTATTGATTTTATACTTTTCTAGACCCTTGACGAGCACTGAGCGTAACAACCCATTTGAATACCGAATGCTGATTGACAGAAAGCTGTATTCACGACCATGGTAGAAAACGGAAAGTTAAATGGACAAGTTCCGATAATTGCTAATGGCGTCGGAGGGTGAGTTTGGCTTATGATTTTATTCTTTTTAAGTTTCATTTACGCATTCCTGTCCTTCCGTATATGACGGAGGTGATTTTTACCTGACTGTTATCTTGAATAATATAAAAGGACAATATAACTTAATTATTAATCAAGTATCAGATTCTCCTATAGAGCTTAAGAAGCACTAGATAAAACTCGAGTGTCATCTTTAAGACGTGATTAAAGTTCACTGTGACCAACGTCACTGGATGTAGATGATCGATGACCCCATCAGTGTGTTTACTCCAATGACTTGAAAATAATTTCCAAATGCATTCAAAGAGGGATGAAATCCACGACGAAGCAACGGTTCTCATAATCTCCAACTACTTGAAGAATTTTATAGATATCAAACAACTCCCATTCTTATCGTACTTTTTAGTGACGTTGAATTTTTGAATTTCACTCTTCTCATCATCATCGCTACAGCCTATCGTCGTCAAACTTGGCGATCTGAAGATTCAATTTGTATTTTCCGCCAAAGACGATTCTCTACCCGACGCATTGACGCCTTCGAGTATTCTAAAAATCGTGTGGACACGTGGCAACGCTTACGTGAATTACATTCGTATCTACATATCAATCTCGGACAGTGCGTCATAGAATAATTTTAACGTACGTAAGTAATCCGTGATATAATTTCAAATAGAGTTGGCGCACGTGATTAGCCGTATACGTGTCTCAAATCCATCGTCCGTTGTCGTGAAAGCCAATGGCTTGCGTTTTACATGGAAAAAATTATCATCGATTGAAAATCTAGCAAATTATTAACCAAGGGTACAAAATAGTTACATTTATCAATAGAAATACCCATGACACCTTTACCGGTCGTCGCTGGATATTTAGTCGAGGACTGTTTTACCGGCAAATTTTTAGAGGTTATGTTAGCTCCGTCCGTTCTCATCAAAACTCACGTAAGCCTACAGGTTTTGAAGATTTAGTCGTTTTTTTCGTTATTGACTCTTTTATTTGAAAAATTACGAATTATCGTAATAACTACTAACTATGGCCGCACTCGCAATTAGATTTTCGTCGGCAGGCATAACGATAGATATGTAAATATTAAATGCATGGATCATTCGCGCAACTATATGCTTGGATAATTAACTTTTTATTTATGATCTTTTTGTCGCTCTATACTCAAGGAATCTGCATAGCGTCGGGCTGTCCACGAGCGTATCATTCAAGTCGCACATACATCGGCACGCGGATGTTTATACGTTGCAGTGAATTACATTTTTTTATCTCAATCTTTTTTCCTCAACTTCCTCTTTTCACGACATTACACTTGACCTCTCGACCCTCACGTCAAACATCAGTGTCGTTAGCATTAGACGTACTTGAAGATGCCTGATGAGCTGATAAATTCTACATTGACTTCCTAATTTATTATACTGCGCCAATCTTTCTGATCTGTTTAGCTTTACGCTTGTCCTCACGGTATTTCTATACCTTAATCGTATTAATAGAAAAATAAATATTTCCTAAATTCATGATGCACCGCTAGGCGACGGCGAACTATCTACATTTTATAGGAATACGAAAGCCTTCTGATGTCCCATAAATAATTACGTAAAAATTGAAAAGATTCGCCAGTACGTCAATTACTGAAACGAATCACCGTAAGGTCCGAATAATTGACTGGTCGAAATTGTAACGATGTAAATTTCGCAGCTCGACGAGAGACGCGCAAATCCAGTGATATCAAGTCAATTTGCTCTTATCTATCATTCCGCAAAAGTTCCGGCCGAGCGATCTACGGACTTTGAATCTCCGTTGCGCAAGCGACCTTTATTCCAATAACTCGAGTTCCTATCGCTGGACGTTCGTTTTAATTGATAGCGATCATCATTGAAAAAATTACGTGACTACCCACAAACGCTCGCGCGCGTTTTCTGCTATATAATATAAAAGGATCTGTAGGATATCTGTAACCTGTTATGCAAGTAAACTCCCGACTAACAACAAGCTTCGACAAAATTTTATTTTCTTTCTTTTATCCTACACTCAGCCGCGAACCCATTAGCACCGTACGGACGAGTCACGCGAATATGATTAAACGGAGAAAATCGTATGAAAAATTGGCATACGAAGAAAACTAACAATTTCAAAGAGACTGCGTCACGTGATTCTTATCGCGATATAATTAGCCGCCATTTTTATTCCCGTGTATCATAACGCGTCCTACTGCACGATTATACAGTCGACTGTTCGCCTTACGTAAATAAGACACGTTTAGTCGCTGAGAGCTACGTGATTTTTGGCAAGGCCTAATGGCTACTTCGCTATGGGATGGGAAAGGCAAAAAGATTGTTCGAAGCAGACTCCAAATTTTGCAGTATGCCTCGTATTACGGTTGACGTATTTATTTAGAAATTTACATACAATGCCACCGCGCACGTGCGCGTATCTCTTACGAATACGTAATGACTCGCACAGGCGCCATTAGGGTCCCTGAAAATCATATCTCCGAAATGTTTTTGAATGCCGCATATACATTCTAATCGTGACTTACCGTGAATAACAATATCTGTTTTGGTTAATTTTTCATTTATTTTCTTTTCCCCTTCAATATTTTTCCATATAAAAATATCGTTTAGCAAGGTGACGAGCGTTTCGTTGACTTCTGTCTCTGTCACATTGGGACATATGTAACGCGCGTTACGGAGTGACGTCCAAAACGTACGTAGTACGTAAGTACGAATTAACGGCCTATTGTTTATCAAAAAATTGAACGCGACGGTAATACTTAGTACGGTTTACCTTTTGTAGTGCACGACTGTTGTGTCTAAGTACGTGACGCGAATTTTTGTTCCTGACTGTACCCTTATTCCAACCGTCGAACCGAACCATCGTTCGACATATTTCGATTGTCACCAAGAGATTATCTACATGGCCCAGATAATATTCGTTAAGAATTTGAATTTTTTCTTGTCGCTCGCTCGACTTTTTAGTTTCACACGTTACGCAATGACATTTGTCCAGTTCAATGTGAATTCGGCTTTGTTAAGTACAGCGTTTGTCTGGCACAGTAGTCGAGATCGGGAGCGTGGAATTTAGCCTCTGATCCAAGGTGCACTCTGATTCGTTAATTAAACGAACAGAGATGGAGCCACTTGTCGAGTTAAAGTGCGCGTAGACATTTTTTCGAAAATTTGTCAACAAGATGTTAAAATAGGTTAAAATTCTATTTATCCTACGTGCTGCTGTCAATAGAATTTATTTATTTTTTGCTGACTAGACCAAGTATACGGTCAATATGTTTATCTACATTGCCATGTGTTTCTTTATGATAACAGTACTGTTAGTCATCGTCGAAGCTTCGGTACACAGATCATTTCCGGATTTGTGTCATTGTTCAGAATCATTTGCTGATAGTGATTCTAGCAGCTTATGAAATTTCATATTTCCCGCGATAACTCCCGCGGAGAATATGTGGATCCTCAATTATACCGTCCAGTGAACGATAAGTGATTGACTCATCGTTATCAGTGTCCGAGATAACATGCATTTAAAACTCATCTTGAGGAGGCCTGTGAAACAACTTCTTGTCAATTAAACGCTTTAACCTTTGGCGGACGTCCGGATTCTTTGTATAACCTACAGTCTTTCGCTTTAAACTTTCACGCACGTGTTAATGTGATGCTGTAGGAAAAATGTTAGACCGATGTAAAGTCTGAAAATCGATTTTCCGTCTTTTTGAGGTTAAATATAATTTTTGGACATTACGTGTTGTTTGCGATGTTCGCCTGTAATCCGTGTTATCAGTTGGGAAATTCAACATTATCGGGGAACCCATTAGGGAGTGTGAGATAGCCTGGTAAAATTAGTGGAACATTTAAAAATAATTGATATATATATATATATATATATATATATACATATATATAAATTACTTACTAAAATTACATACACTCGTTCGATATAATCGTTAACGGTTCTCCGATCACCGTACAATGGTACAGCTGAATCAACCCGTCTAAATTGGAGTTTCGGTCAATCGACAAGAGACCAATGACTGTGAAACGTATACTGTTAGTCACCTCAACGCGATCAGATTTTTCCGTTCAATTCGCTGTATTTTTCGACCTGTTTATCGTGGAAGTTCTTTCGAGCATCAACCGTGATATTTTCATTGAGACTTTGTTTATAATTTATATAGAATATAATCAGATAAGATATTTGTGGTATATGACTCTTCGGACAGATGAGAGATCGCGGACCGATTTCGGGACTGTAGGATAATATAGGTGATTAAATTTGTCAGGGAATATTGAATGCCTCGACTTTGTTCTTTCCGATAAGAATATACTGGGTGTACGTGTGCATTACCGACCGGGCAGAGGGACGTTCGTTTACGTTGAGACACGCTCGCCACTGCGACATTCAGTAAGCGTCAGTTTGCGTCGGAACGTCGAGTCGTGAGGATCGTTTCTCGAAGGGTCTTGTCACGCTTAGCCCTTAGAGAACAAAAGAAATCATATATTATCGTATTCGTGTGTTATGCAGCGACCTTTAGCTTGTTAATATATAAAAAGACTTTAATTGGAGTGACTTTGTTACGAACGCTGCGCAATTGATGAAAAAAGAAGCGGTCGATTTCAGTTCGAAGAAATCTCGTTGACAATGACAATTTTTCGATCGTGACAGATCGTAGATCGTGAAATATTGCTGACTCACAGTGTGCCGATTTATTTTTCATCTTTGGGAAAGAAAAGAAAATGTAAGATTTACCCATAGGAATTGTTTTCTTGTTTTGCATCTCTATGTCTCTCTCTTTAGTCGTCGATCAAGTACATATTTATACAAGCTTTTGAATCTCTCTTCGAGAAGTGCCTTTACCTCGGTTTTGTTACTAACTGACGAAGAGAGAGTCGTCGCTCGTATATCTACCTCGGAAAATCGTTGAATGGAAACTTTGCATGGTTGTTATGTATGCAGTTATTCATCAAACTAACGATTCTGTTAACTTCTTCTTTTTTTTAATGTTAATCTGACCCTAATTTCTTTTGTCTCTTTCATTGTTTATTATTGCGATTTTCTCGAACTGCAATAATAACGTTATTGTTATCTCATTTGGTTATTCGGAGTAAGGACGAAGCTCGCTTGGATCGACGACGCATTAGGCTCTTTAGAATTTTACTTGTTCGATACGAAAATTCGTCCAGTCGAAGTTGAAAGAGTTCGTGGGTACAATAGTTGGAGTGCTTTATCTTGCAGGCAGTGAGACACAGCTATCGGCGATACGTTCGGCAAAGATCGTTAACCTACGTAAAATCACGCAACACGAAAGCAAAAGTACGTTAACCCATCCCCAGTGGCATAAAGTACTACTGACCTAACCGTTGCTTCGCGAGTCGAAGGTCGTGATATAGGAATTACTGAATAAAAAGAAAAAGTCATTGGACAATAACAAACCGATAAAGATGACGCTCGAGGGTAACAGTTCGAAGGATGACGACTCGAAAGGAATTTTATTGCAACCCAGGAAAGGCTCGGCAGTTCGGCTGCAGATCGTTCCGGCACAACCGAAGACGATAACGCATCTGCCGAAAAGGCCGCCAGTGGACCTGGCGTTCACAGACCTAACCTACAAAGTGCGAGAGGGTCGCAAGAACAGTGAGTACATAAGAGTTTATGAAAATTATTTATTATTTATATAACTCTGCGTTAGAGCATTATGAATTTTACTCGCAAACGCACCTGTTGAATCTACACCACTGCCATTCGAGCGTCGCAAATGTCTCAATCGTGATTCGAATTTACATTTCGAGGAATGTTAACGATCCCGATCGATCGTTCCTTCATGGGGGTAATTGATCGATCGATCCAAGGGCGATCGTTACTTTTATTACCTTTGGTCTCGAGCGATGAATTTATACGTTAAAATTAGAAAATTAAAAATAATAGACAAAAATATGTATTTAACATATAAAATACAATTTCTTCGATATCGATCGATAGATCACGTAATGGATCGGAATGATCAAGCTATTCAACCTTTGACGCGTTTCGGTGAATTCGAATAAGGAACTCGTTTCCGATGACATTGACCACGGAGTGAAAGTAATCGCTTTGCGCTCGATCAGGAACGTGATCTTATGGCGTCTCATAGAGTGAGTTACGAATATAACCACAATATAAATCGTCGGGCTGCTCGTGTATATATTTGAAAAGAAGATTCGCCACGAACGACAATTTGAAATTATCGTTATATTCGTGGGCACGCGTACTGCGCATGCGCAAACGACGTACATGCCGTAAGTCATAAAATGTCCGCAGCAAGCGTACTTCGATTGTAGCCGTTCACCATTCTTGTTGGATTTCTCAACCACTAATGGGATTAGCAACCGAGGTTTTGCAAAAAGACTGGTTACTAGATAACGTGCTCTAAGATTCCCAGATAAAACGAGATCTGGAAGCCGCTGCTATTAACCTTCCCACAATGCCCTGCCAACGGCTCTCGACGTGATTCGCGTGTTTTGAATGTGTAATTTACTCAAACGAACGACTTTGTTGTCTTCGGCCTCTAATAAAATAGAAAAACTCGTAATGTCAGTGATCGTGAAAACAAAATACGTCGAATAAACTTCGTCGTAAGCGCAGGCCACATATCGGTCTTGAAAATACGTTTCTTCGCGAATAACCTTTGTTCGGCACCTTATCATCACGCTAGGCTCTCATTTCGGATTACTTATAAATCGTTTTCGCACAAAGCAAGACGCTGGGCCTGAAGTTCGTATGAAACGACTGGAGCATAAAACGTGGGTATCTCGACGAAATTATTTTCATTGATACAAGACAGATGTTAGGTTAGGTTAGGTTAGCTATACGACGCTCATCAATTTTATTCACGTAACGTCACGCCTACACGATACTTCGGTATAATTTTAAAAAATCTCTTGTCTCTCTTGACGCATTGTTCTTGCCATTGACTAACTAGTGTATAATGAGCGATCGACGTTATAACTTATCTTAATGACTTAGATAATTAAAACGGTCGACATAAATCGTTTCGATTATCGATAATCTAACATCGCAATTTTATACCGAGGATTCTCTTCGTCTTTCGTGCTCTCCGATTATACGTGGACTTGAAACTTTGCCCAAGGCTATTACAGTCAATTCGTTTATCGTGACGATATCCCTTCTCTGTCTAGTGAAAATCGGCTACCTTGATACCGACGTACGAGGTTACAGTTTCATTACGATTTATCGCAATCGTGTATTACTTCAGTACTGAATTTTATACGCGGGTCCTATTACGGTAGACACGACGAATTATCCACGACGAAAACAACACTTAACGAGTAGCGGATTAACAAATATGCTACTCGGTTCGTTTGGTCAACAACTGGCAACCCTGACCGCGTTCAATATCGAAATTACGATGTTGCCCAGACGATGGGATCTAAATATATTTTTTTATTTTTGAAAAATCTTTCCTTCATTTTACCTTATCAGAACAAATGGCAACGTGTCTTCGAAGCATAATTTTTACCATTCAAGTCGAACGCGTCGCTAAACGTACAAGATTGCTATGGCCGAACGCACGAGTAATGGATGTTAAATTGGAAAGGTTCGCGGTTTATGAAATTACTACGCTTCGGCATCTCTCGCTAACTAACTAACCCAGTAGTCGAGTCTAGAAAGTTGTGACGGCAATTTTTGCAACTCCACTTGCGCAATTACACGCTCTCCGGCGGACCTCTTCCAGACTGGCACCATTTCTAATCGAAATATGCTTCGAAAAATACAAGGAACATCATAGGAGAGCAATCGCTTTCAGTTGCACCTATATATGTGTATATATATACATACATTACTACCACGTCGATTGCATTCAGAGACAATTCTCTCTGCTCCCCATGCACATCCGGTACGTTCTTATAAACAGCGGGTATCTGCAATTGCAATTACTTGGACAGCGTTCGAGCTCCGGATAATCATTAACACGGAATGCAACGAAGGACGACGTAATGTATACATATATACACGTGTATAAATACAGCAGTCAGACTCGAACGTCGTTAAGTTCGAAATGCCAAATTTTTATTCAAAAGAATTTATAATGGCTCGATCACGTGGCTCCCCTCCCCTCCGCTCCCACTACCTAGACATTTTTTATGACCAAGATCGCGCACTTCTTGCCTCGAAATATTTCTGTTCCGAAGGTTATTAGACGATGCCATCATTAATCCATTGCCCTTGTCTTATATGCTATTTCATTTATTTATTTGTCATAACCAAACTTTATTATACTCTCGTCGCTCGTAAAACACTTTAAATTTGACTAGTCCCGATAACCTTGTCACTCGTCGCGAGGTAGACCCGGCACTTTCCTTTTAAATTAACCTACTTGAATTCACCGCGTCAATTCGTGTTGTTCCTCGTTGCAAAACTTATTTGTGCTTCGTGACCAGGGCGGGCGCCACCTTATGCATCTATATTCATAAATCCACCATTGCGCCGCTGACAAACAATATTTTCTTATATAATACATAACTCTCGCGTGTGTTACTACATCGAGTTTTCATGATAGCGATGATACCTCTTGGATCGTGGTGGTGGGGTAAGAGAAGAGAATTGCACTTCGCGCCAGGGATTGCAATATTGAGTGTAATTTATTATGCAAAAATTAACTTATCGCTCAATCGCGACACGTGACCTCAAGCAGTGATGATTTTACGGAAAAGAATTTGTTGCAAAAAAATGTTGCTTGAATTAATTATATACTTTTTGAAGGAATCCATAGTACGGTATTTGTGTGTGTATATATATGTATATATGTAATGCGTCTTAGTCCTATGTGAAAATTGCCGGTATTATATCCTGTTAATATATCATGTTAGGTGTATTTTTGAGACAAGAAGAAGTAATGGTTATTACACTTATGTTTTGCGTCTGTCTTACGACATTGTGCAATAATAATTTGTCATTCAGTTTATGCATAAACCATATGACGTAACTGTCATAACAGTTGGTGTTCGTTACACGTGAATACATACACCCGGTAGGATTGTTCATAGAATGTTATACGCATCTGTCATCGACACGAGTCTCGTTGGCATTGGGAATCAGACACTTTTGGCTAGATTAATACAAAGGGATATATATTTATATGGAGACGAATAGCGCTGAAGTAAAATGATAATAAAACTTTGTGTCTTTTCGTCGTTATTCATCTCTACGAATGTCTTATACGAGTCATCATATTTGACTAGTCGGTACTTGGTAGAAATCGTGATGAGACAGACTTCGACTAGTTTCCTTGGATGGCAATCGTGATTTTCAAAGCTTTACGTTATCGTTGCTAGTACCAGTAGCAGCAGTTTCTGTGAATCACTGTCTCGTTACATGTCGTCCCACTCAGTCATTCGCGTGTCTTCCGGGAAACTATGCACCTGTTGCACACTTTGCGATACGGAATGAAATATTCTGTTGGATTTCGAAATTTGGATTTTTCATGATATATCGAGACAAATTTTAGGAAAAAATGATTTTAGGAAAAAATGATTTTGTACAATTTTCAAAAATCTCGTAACTTTAATTTTTTAATGGACGTTCAATCTGATTTTTCATGCACTGTTCCACCACGAGTCTTCTTAATGGTATATAATCTCCACCCGTTATATATAGGATACACGTTATATGCAGCGAGGAGCGAACTTCGAATGTATTATAGATTCCAGGATTTCTTTGTCTCGCCATGATATCTCAGTGCCGTTACGTTAAATACTTTGAGCTTTGTAGCTTAGTTGATTAGATTTCCTATCGTGCATTGATACGTAGAAGAGCGAGGATCAATGCCATTTGGATTTCAGGGGATAAGTTGGACAATTTGACCGGAGAAAAATGAGGATCCCAAGGATAAGTGACTGTTCGAATTGATCGGTCGAGGAGCCTTTTTTAATAGTCTCCATAAAAAGGCATAGTAATTTTTGTACGTCAAGTCGTGAAATTATTTTTTTCTTTGAAGCAGCCGCATGCATTTATGTATGTTTGGTCTCGTTGCGCGCTGATTCATTACGTGGACTTTAGTCGGGACCTGAACCTCTGGCTTCTTTGTTTCACGCTCTATCTTACAACGTGTAGCGTATGACGTTGGTGTGACTTTTAATTCATTACTTTTCTTTACAGATTTCAAGACCATTCTCAAATCCGTAAGCGGGAGACTCAGGTCTGGAGAGCTCACAGCCATTATGGGACCTTCCGGTGCTGGAAAATCGACGCTTCTTAATATTCTCACGGGATACAAGTGAGTCGAGGAGGATGATGCAAGGACGAGAACATGTTTACTAACGCTAAGGATACGCGTGTCGTGTATCTATGTTTAATTGGGAACGATAATTATAACCGGCGGTATTGGCGTGCATTAGAATAATTGATGAAATTGATATTGACATTTATATGTCGTTTAATCAAAGACACGACTGCTCTCTGCGTCTCTCTGTCTTCTATGTAAATGCATTAGTTCATTATTCTATGCTATTCGTAGCTAATGAACCGTCGGACGTTCTACGAATCATTATCAGTACACAATAACTTTGCGTGGATATAAGCAGCCATGAGCATGGATTTTTCGTGGAGGTTAAACGTATAAATAAAAGCAAGATTTATGTTGCCTGGTGTCGAAGTAATATTAATCACTCCGTAGTCAGGTAATCAAACTCGAAGCGACTGTCTTTAGTGACATTTTATCATTAATTGTTAAATAGTATTTAGTAACAGCGTTAATATCGAATTTTGTCTCTCGTCGATTCGGTATGTCAGTAACGGAAAGTTTTCGTAACGTATGGAATATTTTGGTTTCTCATTTGCCCGAAAGGTGGTTGGTTGGATTTCCACGAGCGCCACGGGCTAAATTCTACGATTCAACGCGCGATACGATTTCACTGCGCTATGCGCGGGAAATTCGAAGTTGCATAATTCTCAAAATGTACCTCGGATGTCGTGTGGTTAGTTTTGAGAAATGACAAATGCAACGAGCCAGGCCCGAGCACGTGACTCGCGTACGAGGCACGGCGTGTATAACGTTTGAGCGTGACAGTCGTTTGTCTTTCACAATAAATTTGCCGGGAGTCTATTGTTTCAAAAGCAACCATTCTTTCGCGGGCATTACGGTTACTTATGCAAGTCGCGTTGCACATAAAGATTCCTTTCGTGATTATTCCGTCTTCGAGGAATTATGGGTGATCCGTGAATCCGTTTTTTCTATTTTTTTCCCGTAAGTTTCTGCCGAACCGATAACTCACAAAGAAAATACACATCGACCGATCTGCGCAACGCTACGCAACATCCGGTACGGCGAACGGAAGCAAAGGTGACGATAAGCGGCACAGGCCAATGTATGATAATGAGTAGAATCCATCCTGACGTTAATGAAAAAATTGCATCGTACGGCTGTCGTGAATCGTCATTTGTTATACGCGACCCTACGATATCCGTGACGTTAGCCATTTTCGAAAGTTTCTCTCGCTCGAAGAAAGTAAAAGGTCGTGGACGAGCGAGCAAGACTCACTTTCTTCATTCTAGTAGAGAAATGCTCGAGATTATTAGTTGGTTTACTGACTACGCTAATATATGTATGCATGTATGCATGTGTGTATTTCACTGTAATTGTCCACCGCGTTTCCGCCATATTTCTTTCCGTCTTCGCCGTTTGAAATAACGTGATACGCGCTGAAAGAGAATTAACGATGTTGAGGCTTCCGTTTTATACGTTATAACGTTTCCTTTTTTTTTCTTGGCATTTGCATTCAAGTAGCATCCACGTCAGGTCATTGTTCAAGGATAATATTGTTACGCAACAAAATTGAATAATTTCATTGTCCGACCGCTATTTTCCAGGCGGGTATCGTGATACTTCTTTTTTCTCGTGACTAGAAGACACAACAATTGATCCTTGAACTTGGAGACCGTCGTCTCTCATTTGCTTGCTTATTTCATGACTTGTATAATTCCAGGACTACAGGATTGGAGGGCAGCATCACCATGAATGGACACGAACGAAATCTCAGCGCCTTTCGGAAGCTCTCGTGTTATATAATGCAGGACAATCAGCTTCACGGTAACTTGACAGTCGAGGAGGCTATGAAGGTCGCGGCAAATTTGAAACTGGGAAGCAACGTTAAGAAGGCTGAGAAGGAAGAAGTGGTAGGTCAAAATATTAATGATCTTATTGATCTCGGAATTTCTTTCTCGTTTAACCAGACATACCGGTCTGTTTGAGCAGGCAAGTTTTGCATTGTTTGAAGTAAAGGTGAATAAGTGGCTGAGGAAAAGTACAAATACAGACATTATAGAACGTCAAATTAAATCTGACGTTATCGTGACCAAGAAATCTGTGTATGGCAAGAACAGTATTAGCTAAGGTCGACTGACGTTATTTTCTGTGTCTGATACAGATTGAAGAGATCTTGGAAACTCTGGGTCTAGCTGAGCATCGCAGAACCATGACCTCAAACC
Organism: Syrista parreyssii; assembly: GCA_030142615.1. NCBI lineage: Eukaryota > Metazoa > Arthropoda > Insecta > Hymenoptera > Cephidae > Syrista > Syrista parreyssii. Next base: position 1,036,904 of record JARQTG010000032.1, read on the forward strand.
TCAGTGGGGGACAGAAGAAAAGACTTTCCATCGCCCTCGAATTGGTCAATAACCCACCTATCATGTTCTTCGATGAACCTACCAGGTGAGCTTTTAGTCTGTTTAGTCTTTATGCAGAGAAACGGCGTCTTTCGTCCAGACGATTGTCTCCTCTTCGTTTGTATTTTTCTTGTAAATGGGATACGCGCGTAACTCAAACAATCTTTTTTGCGATTTTGTCAATTTAATACTTGACGAGTGTCGAAGTTGTTGTGACTCTCAATAATTTTTACGTAATTTTGATAATTTATTCGAAGAGACAATCTAGTAATAATAAGCGGCTAGTCAAACGTAATATTGAACTGTAAGACGTCATCGACAGTTTTTTAAATGATTTTTTTAAGCAATTTTTATACATATTATATATACCTACTCCTACGTATTATTTAGCATTTATGGGCTTTTTACATAATGGAAGGTTCCACGAGTATTTCGTGAAAACTTGTTAATGCTCATACTTGATGTTTTTATTTATGTTTTTTTTTTCCTTTCTCTCTCTCACATGCACGTCTTAGCAATACAATTAGAAGATTCAGGCTTTAACGAAGTGTTGATTAATAAATAAAAAGTTGTGTATCAGGTGTCGAATGTTGAGTCCAATCATTGTCTGCAAATAGAACAAAACGAAAAATCGATTCTGGATGATACAGCGAAAGCCGTGGTTGTTTCCTTCGATTATTCGATACTTAGTCGCGTCATGAAAACTGCCCATGGAGCCTTCACCTTCGAGTCTAACTGGTTTCCACAAGGTCTTCAAGGACCGCAGTAATAAATTTAATTGCATGAGATCCCTACAGGGGAAATAGAGACAAATAGAATAATTGATCATCGACTGGATGATTCAAGGTTCAGTAATCACACGTTTTAACGAAAACTCGTCCTTTTTACGATGCTGCCCCGTCGCCATAATTTATTCAGCATTCCTGTGGAATTTCCTTAACACTATTTCGTTTCATTTCAGTGGCCTCGATTCGTCCTCCTGCTTCCAATGTATCTCCTTGCTGAAGACTCTGGCACGAGGTGGACGCACGATAATATGCACAATACATCAACCTAGTGCAAGACTGTTTGAGATGTTCGACGCTCTTTACACCTTGGCCGAGGGACAGTGTGTCTATCAGGGTTCGACCTCGCACCTGGTGCCATTCCTCAGATCATTGGGTTTAAATTGTCCAAGCTATCACAATCCAGCTTCCTTCAGTGAGTCTCGCCCTTACTCAATTTCATGTATTTACATGATCCAAGCGTGGGAGTTCACGTTTTATTGAATAAACTCAGTAAAGCCATTCAGACTGATCTTCTATTGATGTAGAGACGCAAATTGGAAACTACGTCACTGTTTTAATGTCTCTGCAATTAACACTATCCACGTATTGTAACGAGTACAGTATAGATGATTGTTTGTGTTGTCTGGAGGCTCGTATAATTTCAAGATAATTTTACAATTCCACGACAATACTAGAAGTTATGTGGTTACGTTTACAATGGACGGAGCATATAGTGTAAATTATTGCAATTGTCATAGTTAGTCCGCGACTTTGTCGCTGAAGTTATAAACTTTTTGTACGATTCAACCTGTCAATGGTTCCTTGCGTGACTCGATATATTTACAATTGTGTAAAAATTTCCTCTTATATTTTTCAGTCATTGAGGTCTCATGCGGCGAGTATGGCAACAACATTAGGAATCTGGTGAATGCCATTGACAATGGGAAGTACGACATAAGAACAGGACATTCCTTCCCTGAAACGAAATCAGAGGAGCTGAACAACTCGAGCCTTTCGAATGATGGGAAAGACTTGAAAAACAACCCTGTCAAGGATAAGAACGACGTGAGCAATCTCGAAGACAAGTTTCCGGAGAGCAAGGAGAACGGGGCTAGCAACGGTGGAATTATTCCGAGCTACGCCACTAACGACATTGTTAAACAGAGTATGTTGACACTTGTTAAGATCTTGACCCGATGATCCTGTTGCTTCCAAACACTACTGGTTTAGGAACTCCTGCATACACAGAATCATTCAGGCATCTATAGAATCTGTTACGAAACGTATACAATACGTTGTTGATTTCCTGTGTTTTTTGGAATTATTAATTTGAACCTGATTTCTCTGCGACGCAGATGACGTGGCTATTCGTATGGATGCTGATAATAAAAAGGACAATGTGGATACAGCGTTGTTGGATGACTCGTTGGCCGTCACGCCGGAAAGGTACCCGACTTCGGAGCTTACCCAGTTCTGGATTGTTCTCAAGCGGACCTTACTCTTTAGCAGACGAGACTGGGTATGATTATCATAATTCATTTATTTTTACTTCAAAATATTTCCGAGAATGTAATTGTTAATGACTGTCATCGTGATTGTTTTAGACTCTCATGTATCTTCGACTCTTCGCACACATTCTCGTCGGATTCTTAATTGGAGCTCTTTATTATGACATTGGCAATGACGGTGGCAAGGTACTCAGTAATCTTGGATTCCTGTTCTTCAATATGTTGTTCCTCATGTACACGTCCATGACCATTACTATTTTATCCTGTGAGTATCTGATACCTGAAGAAACTTTACCTCGATCTTGCATTGTTTTCTAGAACGATTTGTTTTCGTCTTCTTTAGTCCCTCTGGAGCTGCCTGTACTCCTAAAGGAGAACTTTAATAGATGGTATTCTCTGAAATCCTACTACCTAGCCATTACTGTTTCGGATGTACCTTTCCAGGTAAGCTTAATAATAACCGTACTATATCTTGTTTTTCATCGTGTCATTTGATTTGATCATTTTTTATTTTGTCTTCTAGGCAATATTCTGTGTAATTTACGTGACCATCGTATATTTCCTAACCAGTCAACCACCGGAATTAATGAGGTTCAGTATGTTCATGGGAGCATGTTTGCTGATCTCCTTCGTGGCCCAGTCAGTGGGTTTAGTCGTGGGAGCAGCCATGAATGTGCAAAACGGCGTCTTCCTGGCGCCGGTGATGTCCGTGCCGTTTCTTCTATTCTCTGGATTCTTCGTGAGCTTCGACGCTATTCCAATCTACCTCAGATGGATCACTTATCTGAGTTACATCAGATACGGCTTCGAAGGTACTGCCCTGGCTACGTATTCTTTTGACCGCCAGAATCTGAGGTGCTTCCAGACCTACTGCCACTTTAAAGACCCAGCAACTACCCTGGACGAGCTTGATATGAAATACGCAGACTTCACTCTTGATATCCTAGCGCTCTTACTCATCTTCGTACTTCTACGAATCGCCGCGTTTCTCTTCTTGCGCTGGAAGCTCAAGTCTGCACGATAAGCTTGTCTCAAGATGTTAATCAAAGTAGAGAAGTTTCGTATATTGGTCCATTGGCCATTATTAACGGAGAAGTTTCTGCGTAAGCTAAAGTGCAACCGCGATAGCCTTTGCATTGTACATTATTTGACGGAAATCGCATATCGCCTTAGTAGAAAGAGAGTCCAAAATAAGTGATTACATGGACGGCTCCACGGTATTGTTGAATTTCATTTTAATGAACGAAAGAAATTATAAAAAAAGAAAAGGATAACTCGAGCTTCTCCCTTAGGAGGGAGACTTTCTTTGTCACTCATCCTCGTGAACGAAAAGTGGGTGCGCACTAGGTCTTTGTAGGTATTTTTAGGATTTCGAGGTCTAGGAAGGACCGTTAGTACATAAGTCTTTAATCTAGGCAAATATATAATTTATTTATCTCTTTGTAATGGAACAAAGTAATGGTAACTTAGCATGACCTATTTCACACTTCAGGGTATTTTCTTTCTCTCGTAGTAGACTTGTTATGTATTATAGAAAAAAAAACAAAAAAATGGAAAGACATTGTCATTTCATACGGCGTGGCACGACCGTCCCACGAGAATCGAATCCGACACTAAATCTAATCAGGTCGGATGTTGAAAAAAAAATAGTAACAACAGAAATTATACGACATCAATGCAAAATGCATCTCCTTCGTTAATCACAAAGTGATTTTACAGTTGCCTTATAACATACCGTCCGACAATCTTAATAATTGACGACATCGTATTGAGTCTCTTTGTTTGGCCGGTTAAAAAAATACGAAAACCCCGACATTCTTATTACTATATTCTAACAATGGCTGTGAACATGAAATATAATAGGGAAGGAAACTCGCGGGTCTGCCAGCCAGTGCGAGAATAGATGAGGGACAATGTCCTAGTAACAATAATTACGAGTCTTTATCTTGCCAGAAATTGTTAATCGCTATTTACTTTGCTTGACGACCAAATATCGTTGCGAATTGCAAAGCGGGTAGCAAAAGAAGAACGTGAATTATTAATCATCGCGAGGTGGTCTAAAAGCATTTTTTGTTGCTATATTTTTCAATTTTATAACGCCAAATGAATCTTTGTGTGCGAGTTCTTTCCCGCTCTCCTCTTGCACCCGCTATCTTCAATGAATAATGTTGACCGCAAATCGCGTTATATACATTTGCATACATAATATTTATGGATCAAGTAATTGTACGATAAATCATGTGTGAATACTGATTTCGTGCGATGTGGATAATGTGTATCCTACTCTATCGCTTATTATTATGTTGTGTATCAATCGTATGTAATTATGCCAGACACGGTATAATAAATGATGTATTTTATAATAAATATTTGTTACGAATAAAGCGTCTTGTCTTTAGAAATTTTGCTTGAAGTTGTGTGAGACTTTGGTCCCTCGCTGTTTACTAATCAACGAAAGAAGGTCATACTTCCATCTTGCTTGCGTCATCAACCGAGTTTAATGGGATCCATCCAGCTGATCTTGGACTACTGTTCATAATCAGTGTTGTTTACGGCATCGTATAGTATGACAGGGTGGATGGTCCAGTTATGAACCATTTCCCAGTAATCGTGACTGTGTGCCTTGACTATAGCAAAATCTATAGTATTATAACACAACTAACGATTACAGGTATATGGCTGATAACTGGATCATTTAAACCTGAAGTACGTGTCGTTTACGGGACGCGAATGAAGCTGGTTGAGTGTGTTCATGCCTCGGTTGTACAGTGAAAAATTTACGATTTCATTCGATCTAAGAGCCTCAATTGTACATTGTAATGTTGAATTATAAGTTAACTGGATAGTTAATCTACATCTCTCATTTATAACTTCCATCATAATTGCATGTTCTAAACTGCACAGAATAACTATCTGTAGACGTTCGCACAAATGGATTTGATCGGTTATGAGAATGATCCACATTAAGAATTTAACGAAATTTTTAACGACTTAACTTCGACAGAATTGACAGAATAGACTGGGTGAGGATTAGCTGTATAACTGTTCGCTTATAAGAAAAATTTGCAAACGTCTATTGGGTTACAACTGTACGTTATATATAATATATACTATACAACTGAACGTCTATACAACTGTGTTAAAATACATTTAATAACAGCTGCTAATTATTAACAAACTGATTTGACGCAAATGAATTTCTGTTACCGTCTGAGTAAGCTAATTGGAACATGACGTTACATAAAAGTACAAGTATTTCGTTATACAGACGTCACACATGCGGAATTAGCTAATTACAGGATGTCAGCGATTATGAAATATAAAAGTTCTCATTAAATGGTGTCGTGATTATTTGTACAAATGCTAAATAATAAAAACATCTAAAATCAAGAAAAATGTATCAGGCTATTGATCACAGAGCGTATTATATATTTGACTTATTCTATATGCACATGTATTTTTACTTTGCGTAAAGAAAGAGGAAAATCTAGAATTGCCGAGTAATTTTACTAGCGTGAATGCTTGCGATATCCTTTACAAAAGGTAATAGCATAGTGCGATCGATTTCAACAAATAAACTCGACAGGTATGCATGAAGGCTGAAGAGATAGCATTTAAAAATGGTGGGGAAGGCTTTTACCTAAAGAGGGGAACACGCTGATAGAATGATAGGAGAGGGGGATGTCTATTTTGTAGGCATATAACACAGCAGCAGTACTGCTCCATTTTCTTCGTACGTGCATTTCTGGACTAGTCCGTTTATTGGAGCAACACGATGGTCAGTCGTTGGACAAAATTGTGGTTGTTGCTATTATCTGTATTTGTAATAACAAATGGGTGAGTTTTCTTAACTTTTTGTGAATTACATAATTTGTATAAGCATAGAAACATTGGGAGCCTAAATAAATTATTTGTTTAATACATTATGGTATCATGCTTGTCATTCAGACAGTGTGTTGAAAACATTTGGTGTAATATTTTATAGACAAACTTGGATATCCTTTGATATTCTAAAAAATTATAGCCTGAATGACAGTTCATTATAGATAATAACGCACGAAGCACTCGCGTTTTTAGTTGTTATTTACATTGACAACTAGAGTCTTTCGTCTTTAGATTTTCTGAAAATAATGATGGTGGATACAAAGAAGTTTCAAGATCAAATGAGTTTGATCTTTTAATTTTCACTCAACACTGGCCTCAGACTGTTTGTTATCAATGGAAGGAGAACACTGAGTCGCACGATTGCAGTTTGCCACAAGATGATAAATGGACTATTCATGGTATTTGGCCTACGCAGTATCACAAACTTGCACCACAATATTGCAATGACTCGTTACACTTTAATGCCAGTGCCCTGGCACCTCTGGAGGATCAGCTCAATGTAAAATGGCTTGATGTCGAAAAGGGAACTGCTCAATATTCCTTCTGGAAGCACGAATGGCAAAAGCATGGAACTTGCGCAGTAGTTCTTGATAGTATTAACACAGAAGTTAAGTATTTTCAGAAAGGTCTGGATCTTCTTGATGCCTACGACATGAAATATGTTCTTGGTAAAAAGAATATTTTGCCTGGAGACAGTCACTCAGTACAGGATATCCTCAATGCCGTAGAAGGAATTTTGGGAAAGAGATGCCAGGTGGAGTGTATAACTAATTCAGTAAGTGAATACTAACTAAAATACAGGCTCTTTTAGTGTTAAGATATAAAAATATTTTTAAGTCATGTACAAATCGTGTAATAAACTCTGTGGATGGAATAAGTCAACCACATGTGTTTGTGCCTATGAGCTTATCAAATTTCCAATAAAATGTGCATACATCATCTTTTTTATTTTAGAAAACAAAGGCGTCATATTTATTCGAGATAAGGATATGCTTTAGCAAAACGTTCGAATTAATACACTGCGACGGAATTCATGGATTTCCTACTAATTGCGCTCCTGAGAAGAACGTAATGTATCCGAGCAATGTACCAGCGGAATATCATGTCATTCAAATTTAACGATAGGAGGTTGTTTTGTGCTATACAAAAAATTTGATATATCTTTCGTATGTCAAATATTCCTTGGTTCTCTTTCTGTCTAGTTTATGCAATTGTAGATAATTTACATAGACCACTAACACAATTATTGAAGACCTGATGATTTTTTAATCAAACCTAATGTCCTTTAAATCAAATTTACATATTTTTAATTGTATTACGTAGACAAATGCATATAACATTAATAGCATTTAATTGATCATGTACAAAATTATACCAGAATAAATATTTATTTTTAAACGGGTATAGCAAATACCTATTTTTCCCCTTTTTAAATATTCCTTTTCACTCCCTTTACAGCTGTAAATAAAACTGCTGAATGTTTCATTTCGCGGGAAGATAAACCTTGATTAATAAATAAATGATGACTCAGTTAATACGAATGTGATTTAATTTATACTATCTTAATGCGATTGTTGGTATAATATTGTAAGAGAATGTCTTGGCTTACAAACCAGCCGGCGATACAAATCAGCGTCTAGAATCACTCCGATTTTTTCTGCACGATTATCACAGCCGACGGTACCAGTCCTGAAACATTGATTGTATTTTGTGAACTTCGTACTTGTTATCAAACAACAGTGCTACGGTAAAAAATTAAACTGCTCCACTTTAAAGACGGCTATCATAAGTATATAAGTGTAATCCGAGACGGATGTATCAGTACGTAATTCGTAATACAATTATCAGCCTGCAGCATACGGTCATTGTACCATGTGCATATTTTTTCATTGGATATGCAACTGACATGATCTCTACAGTCACTTACCTAGAACTTCCAGTGGAGTATCGTAGTCCTCTTCCATAAAAACTTTCTTAGGAAAGTTTGTCATCAAATTGAATGGCCCTGGACTGTCTGTCCTATTTATTTCTATGAAAAGGCGTACAGCCGATAGCTGCTCCTTACTGCCAAATGTTTCCGTTAACGTTTGTCCGTTTGTAAGTCTTATCTGAAAGCAATCGATTGTCACATTTAAGCAAGGTTGTTTGGATATTTAATCACTTTTGTAAAGATATATCTTGATAGAACAGTTACCTGTAGTTTTGTTTCAGTGTAGTCTTTTCTAGGGGTAGCGACTGAGGATGTTGATGAAGCTGTGGAAGGCACTGGCGTGGATAAAGATGCTTGAGGAGACATGCCCATAGCTTTGGCTTTCCTTGCTGCCTTATCTGCTTCAATTTGAGCCTTTACACGCTGACGTGCTAACTTTTCTTCCTCTTTTTCACGCTTTCTTTGTTCCAGTAGTTTTTTCATTTCCAATTCTTCCAATCTGTTGTAAAGAAAATTTTGATAATATAACAAAGGATGTATACAATGAGGGTGAATGAAAAAATGTAGAATATGATGAAAATAAAATAAAGCGTTATTTTTTGTGAAAACGCACTTTTTTCTTGCCTCAGCCATTTCCTTTCCAGAGCGTATCCTATTCCTCTCTCTCTCAAAAGCTTCCTTCTTCTCCACTTCCTCCCGTTCTTTTCTCTTTTGTCGAAGCTTATCCTCAAGCAACCTAAGTTGCTCTCTTTTCTCTTCTTCCGTCAATACTTTTTTCTCTTCGGTACTTTCAGAGAAACTATCATGACCAGACTTTGTAGCATGAAATTCAACCTCCAGATTAGTTTTGAACAACTTTCCACAACTAAACAATGTTTAATACAAAAATTAGAATGTGATTAAACAGACTCAACAAAGAAGAGAACAGCTAGCTAATCTTACATATCACATTTAACCGATTTGGCAATTTCAACAGGTGGTTCGTTACTAGTACTGGCAACATTATCCTGAGCTGGAGCTTCATTTGCAGGTTGAGGAGCAGCCTCTGCAACTGGCGGTTCCGGGCAAGGTTCAGCATCATCCGAATGAGCCAAGAGCCTTAAACCAATGAAAGAATATTTTTAATATAAAGTGAATCGAAATAAATAGTTCGATTAATACCATTCCATTGCTGGCTCTACACCCTTATTCCCTGTAACTTCCAGGGCCCGTTCTCTAAAATCAAAAAAGTCATTAATGCTAAGAGGTTAATAACGCTCTAATAACTGTATCAATGTACTTACGCTTTCTTTAGACTAAAGCCCATATCTACGAGCATCGCAATATCCGCCGAAGACATTGTTCGTTACCGTTCTTATTGACTAATAAATCAAACAGTCAGGATAACTCTAATAAGACCTAATCGGGAAAAAGGTAAATGTCATGTCAGACGGACGCGCTATATATGCCATATACGAGAACGCGGTTAACGTTAGACTTGCCGGAAATGGCGTAATACAGCATTATACCTTATTTTCGATCGCTCGAACGAGAATTTGTGAATGTTGGTATATTTTACTTTCTTTGTAATAAAATAAACGATACGTTTGTATATTGACTCAACAAGAGTTCATTTTCAGTTTATTCCAATAGTTGTCTCCATATAACAAAAACATTGTAACATTCTCAACTCTTGGTTTTATTCCATTTTTATTTGATTATTTACGAAACATAAGCATTAAATATAAAATGAACAAAACAAACATACTTTAGTAATAGTCAGTTATAAATGCAGGGCTAAACAGTTTTCCTTTAATGTATTCACATTTTGAATGGTTTTAATATTCTTGTGAAGCCTTGTCACCCTTTCCTGAGCCTCCACTAGTGCCAGTCTTTTTAGGCAACAATACAGCCTGGATATTTGGCAGAACACCACCCTGAGCAATTGTTACTCCTGAGAGAAGCTTGTTCAACTCTTCGTCATTCCTGATTGCTAGTTGCAAGTGACGAGGAATAATTCTGTAACACACAAACAACAAAATTCTTCGCTGTAATGTAAATATCTTTCATTTAATGTAATTCAATTTATGAACTTCCTTATTTGATAACAAAATAAAGTCTAAACCGATTAAATAGTAACAAAACAACTGTTCAAATTCAACCAATTCGATCATAATGTTATATGACTAATATCGAGTCACCTTCACAGACTTCAAATCCTTTGTATCAGAATTCATTTAAAATTTCAAGGAACACAATAAAAAAAAAGGAGACAATTGTTGACCATGCTATATTCCTCAAGAGACAGATATACCACAAAAATGAGGAAATCGTAAAATCCCACAGACCTTGTCTTTTTGTTGTCTCTTGCGGCATTTCCAGCTAACTCAAGTACTTCAGCTGCCAGATATTCCATAACGGCTGCAAGATAAACGGGGGCGCCGGCTCCAACACGTTCAGCATAATTTCCTTTCCTTAGAAGACGATGGATCCTTCCTACAGGAAATTGAAGCCCAGCTCGGCTGCTACGCGTCTTCGCTTTACCTTTTGTTTTGCCTAGAAAATAATTCGAAATTTCATGCCAATAAATTCAATGAATGTTCCACAACAAAAAATGCACAGGATAGCAAATACTTACCACCCTTTCCTCTTCCGGACATTTTCTTGCCTTGATTTATCTGGAAATATTTGTTCGGAACGTGTAACCACTACGGTTGTTCGGTAGCGAATGAGCTTGTATTAGACTGACGGCCGTTACTGGTACGTCAGATTTTTTGGCGGTTACCGTCCGGTCGGCGTTGGTTTGCGCGGGAACACTTTCACGACACAAAGGCTGTGCTTTTTGGTACTATTAAGAGACACAAATATCCCCAGATAATTGTTGCTACCAAGATCTTTACGTAATTTTTAGTTAAAAATATAAACATTACAAATAAAATAAAAGATAATCGATTCCTGTTACATTCAATTTTCAGTTTGATTGAAACGGATTTCTGTTATTCTAGAAAAATAAAGATGTATTTAATCAGTGGTTGTCATCTTGACAATGATGCCAGTTGAGATTATTGTTACTAGGTATAGAAGGCTGTGGGTTCAGGATGGCGCTGAAATCGTAAAAGTTCCTAGACGGAAGATTGTTCATCTTTTTCTTTGTCAGATACATTTACCCGCGCAGATGCGAAAGGAAAGCATTAATGCTTTCGTTTTGTATAGGTATATAAGATTAAATTTATGATGATAATTAAGGGGATAATAATACACTCGTGATTTTCTTTGTTTTTCAATAGTTTACTCCTAGGCTCTCGTTCTGGCCAGATCGAGACCGACATGGTGAGTCAGGCCCTTTTATTACACAATACATAAAAATAATGATATTTACAAATGTAGGATAATGTTAGGCACTCAATGAACAAAAAGTTGAAAACATAGACGGTCGACTTGTCACGCAAGCTGCTATTATTACGGTGGTAAAATGACAGTTAATCAACTGAGAGAGACAATAGGACAAGAATAATTCAAAATAAAATGAGATTGTACAAAAGGACAGGGTGAACAGGAAGAAGAGGAAGAAGAAGAAGAAGAAGAAGAAAAGATAACGTACAGAGAAGCGAAAGAAGACAAATAAAAAGTCAAAGAAGAACAGGAAGAAAAAGAAGAAAAAAAAGTGTAAAAGTCAATACGATATTTACCATCTATCAAAACATAAAAATAGTTCGATCGTTTCAATTATTATTTTTCATTTTCTCTTGTAATTTCAATCGCTTTCATTAATTAACGTCATTTACGTTCCGATCGGTGATGATGTGGAATGTTGGAGGTCGGGTTGGTATTAATCATTCTTATAAATTCTTTTCTTCTTTCTCTCTTTTTTTTCATATTACGTGTGGAATGTGCTCGCGTAGAGTCCAAAACTTTAAAAGTTAAGTCACTTTCACCTAAGTACCTCAACGTATCCCGCCTTAATTAATAATCATCTATTTCTCCTCTTCCCATTCTTTCTCGATTTCCCAAAAATTTCTCCTCTTTCGTTTCTTCTATATTATATTCACTGGCCTGCCTGTTGATCCGCCGCCCCAAGAGGCGGTGAATCATGGGCATAGAAAAGAAGGATTAGTTAAGGTAACGAGTGTCGACAGATGCCAGAACGATGTTCCTGACTCTCTGATAGCTTTCACGCCTTGTTACTCTGATCAAGAATACTTAACGCACAAGATTATTATTGACTCCGTTTCAGGATTGGCGTATGAACACAAGTTATATTAGTGTCTTTTCATAAACTAAAACGAGACGAATATCTCATAGTGAAATATTAGTCCCAGAAAGAAAGAAAAAAAATTGGTACTAAAACGCGATGAAGTATTCGTCATTCGGTTATTGTGTTCTTTTTTTCTTCCGACATCCTTCGCTCCTATGTCCGATCGTCATTGTTATTTTTATTAATTATAACCCTTACTAAGATCGGTAGACAATACAAATCGCACGATACAACATCGTCTCGAACAAATTCGATATTAAAGTTCACATTACGGAGAATAAAATAAGTTACATGGTGCTTCTTTCCCCTCCCGTCTCTCTCTCTTTCTTCTGCCCCTCTCCACACTTTACTCTGTATCTATCAGCTCTTCCGCTTCGCCCCTGCTCCTAGTTCTCGTTTAAAATATTATGATACAAATTACAATTATTTCTTTATACTTTGGGTTTAAGAGCCGTCAGTCAGCGGGACTATTATAAAATACTAAAAAACCTTATCCATTTTTTCGTCAGTAGTAAGAAATTTGTATCTTTCTTTTTTCATTTTGTTATTTTTTTGTTCATTGTATTTTTGCCTTTCCTTTTTTCTATACAATCCATTTTTTATACATGTGCACGCCGTTAATGATATGATTCTTTATTACAATTAAATACTAAACGTCGGCTGCGCCCGACTGTCAATCCATAGGAATACCTGGGGAACGTCCTGTGACGTTTAGGCTGATTTCCATTAACAGACGCCATGTCCTTTTTATTACGTAGGAGGTGAAAGGTAACCAGGAACGTCTGGGTATTCACGCGAATCGGATAGAAACTCAAAGTCGAACCAACGCTGTACATTTGGTCAATGTAACCCTTATATCGTTTACTTATCTAACTCCTTGCTAAGTAATTACTTCTTGTTATTATTCTTTTCTTCTTTCATTCCTTCTTTGCCTCTCCTCATTTCCTTCTCTCTTTTTCCTTCCTCCAGCAGGTCATATCAGCGTACCAACGGCCCTTAACCCGTGGATAATATCACAGATGAATGAGTTTCCGTGTTGTGCGTTGCGCATCGCTACCTAAGATTTCTCACGAGTGCATTTATCCTCTCAATCTTCTCGCTGAGTACTCGCCTTTCGGAATCGAGTGCGTTCCTGGTCGACAGGAGTTCGCATCGTCGACGCTCCAATTGAATGGCCTCGGATCGTAAGCTGTTCGACTGTGCGGCCAGCCTTGAGGTTTGACTTGCCAAGATCTTTCTTTCCATAGATTTTTCTGTAAGAACGAACAATTTTGAAAATTGTAATTAGAACCTAATTTTAGCTTTGGAGTTGGCTTTATTTCATTGGATTTTACGTACCTTTAGAATAACCTCTATAAGCTAGCATGATGTCCTCGATACCGCTCCACCTGGGCTTCTCAGGTTTCTCGTCCACGAGTACTTCGTCGGTGTCAAGCTCCACTATTTTACAGTGCTGCTTCACGCCGTTTTCACCAGGCATTGGTAGAATTGGGTAGTACGACGAGACGATATTTGAAACTAGGGGTGGTAAAGGTGGATGACGTTCAGGATGCTGTTTCACTCTTACTCTGTCGAGTAATCTCATCTTCTGTGGTGCTCTTGGTAACGGAGGTGGATTCTTTGAGTAAATCTTGGCGATCCTCTCGCAGTAGGCTGTTACTGTGTTGGTACTCTTACGCTTCTTACGATCTTGCAACACGTACTGCCAGGTTATTTCGGCTTCTGTAATATATTTAAGATTGTATTATAATTTGTCTTTGGTTATCTAGTATGGTGTATGATCCATGCAATGGAGTAATTACCATCTCGCTTGCTCGGTGGCATCAAATCGAGGCCAATCGTTTTCAGAAAGCCAACCTTAGGCGCAAAATCTGGACACTGTAACAGCACATCCGGATGTTCCTTTGGAATTGGCAAAACTGACTCTACTATCGGCTCAGCCTCCAAAGGCGGCTCCGGCGGATCTGGATTCAGTCTGTACCTCTTTTCCACTTTGTAGAGTTCCATTTCTATGAATAGATGTGACAAGTGTTGGTTAAAGATCACACTTAATGAGAGGACAAGCGCTGGTTAGATCACACTTAGCAATTCTAGAGTAGAGTAGTGGTTGATCCTTACCATTCCGCGTACTGAGTGTAGTCAATCCGAACATTGCGAGGAAAGACAATTTCTTGTCAGAGTAACGAAGCTTGGCAGGTGGACCTTTGGTGATCCATAGATCCACATCCTTAGCATCGTCCTCACCCTCGGAATCGGAGCTACAGGCGATACCGGAGTTTTTTTCTCTCCTACGTTTACGCCTCTTTTCGGCGAGGTCAAGGGTCGAAGTAAGCTCTTTGGGTTTTTCAGGCACGAGGAAGGATGACTTCTCTCTACAGGTCTCCTGTTTGACCAAGGCCTTGCTGAGGTCTGGCACGTTCAATACTGGCGACTCGCACTTCACGGAAATCTCAGTCAAATTATTGCACTTGTCGGTAAAGCAAAAGGCTGTCTTGAGTTCGCTGTTTGAAAAGTTGAGAAGCTTCTCTTGGTATTTTGGTATCTGAAGAAGAACATTGGACACATTCTGACAAGTGCGCAGCACCTCCTCCGATTTGATGCTCTGCATGAGCTGCGCCGTGTCGATGGGTTTCTGAGAGATGTCGTTCAAGTTGAACTTAAGGCTTGACTGAAACGGCAATGTAGACAGGATGATGCTCTGATCAACCTGCGGCTTAAGGTCCATGTCCTGGTTACAGTCCTTCTCGTTGAGATTGAAGCACGGTGGCTGATAAATATTTTGCATCTTGTTTGGTTCGTAAGTCGGATGGGGCAGTGCGACTTTGTCTAGGAGCGAGTTCATCGTCGAATGATTTTGCAAGGATATCGTCGACGTAGTAGTTGTCGTCGTCATCGTCGTTTGAGCTGCGATATTCGTCTGAATATTCCTAACACGTTCTTCACTCTTCTCGCCATTCAATTTACCATCTCGGTTCGCATCCAATGCGCCTTTGTGATTGGAGTTCAATGTCTTAGCTCCAGTAATGTGATTGTTACCATAGTAACTTCCGTTTTTCTCTGTTATACAATTGTTGTTGTTGACGTTCGTCTGAAGTAACTCTGCACGCTGAGACGTGACTACAGCGACCTGTGATTCTGTAGATAGCAGAGAACTCTTGGTACTATTTAAATTTCCTGTCGATCCAGAATTGGGAGTAGGTATATTAAGCTTAGCAGTTGAATGATGTTGCTGATGTTGTTGTTGCTGATGAGGCGGCGGAGGTGTAAAATGAGGAGACTTATAAAGACTTGGAACGTGGGGAACAGGAATATGAGGATGATGAAACTGTGAAGGCGGATAGGCGACCAAGGAAGCTTGATTGGACGGTTGTTGAATGGTGCTTCCTTTACACTCTGTGGTTGCTTCCTGACCCAATTGAGCTTGATTACCCAAAATTTGTTTTCCTGGTGACTCTTGGTGATTGATCACACTCTGTACATGACTATTAAGAACAGAACGTGGCGGCTGTGGCTTCGATGTGGTACGAAAAGAGTCCTCAAAGGGCCTGACAAAGGCAGGTTGCGGATGGCTGGTAACAGTAGTCGTAACAGTCGTGGTGATAGGGGTTGACGTGGAAGTGGTCATCACGGATGTCGTCGACTCCTTTGAACTTCTGATACCATGTCCATGAGACAGAGACAGGGACAATGGCGGCGACTTACGAGTGGTACTCGAAGTATTGGTATGACTCGGTGGTATCGCACCAGGAGTGGCTAACGTATGAGTCGCATGAGTAGTCATGGTCCCGCAGCCGGACAGGGAGCTAGTAGTGGTACACCCTGCCGAATTGACAAGGTTGCGCGGTTGCTGATAGACGCTGGAGGTCGTTGCGGCTGTGGAGGTCAATGTGGTAATGGTGGTCGTAGCAGTAGCGATACTTGTTGTGGAGTGCTGACTAGAATGAATGGTACTCGACGGCACTGGGGGTAGATGCAGAGAAGGGATGGATATTATAGGAGCTAGTGGCATGTTGAGAGATGGTGGTGGAGGAGGTGGTGGTCCTATGACACCAGGAGCAAGGGATGGTATGGATGATATCGAGGGTATGGGAGGTGGCCCTATAGGTGCGGAACTTATAGGAGGCGGAGGACCAAGGTTCAGGGGTGGCAGGCTGGGTCCCAAGGGTGGTGGTGGCATTGGGGCAGAGCTGACGGAGCAGATGGAAGCTGATCCCAGGGACGCTGGTCCCATTGGTGCTGCTGGACTCGGGAATGGTGGCAGTCTGGGATGGTAGAGGCTTCCTGGATCCGTGGGTACCGATGGGGCTGGACTAGGCTGCTGATCTTGTTCCTTCCTAATACTGGAACCGCTTCCTCCATGGTGGCCACCGCTGCTCGAGGAGTTCCCAGGAATCGAGCCATTCCCAACGTTGCCTGATCGCTCCCGTTCCCGTTCTCGCTCACGCTCCCGCTCGCTGTGCAACTGAGCCGCTATGGTCGGCTTCCTGGCTGGAACAAATCCCGACACAGTGCTTGGTAACGCTCCACTAGTCTACTGCTAGAGTGTTGGCCTCTGCGATTGAAGAGACGGTACACCGGTTCATGGCTCCGCGATACACTTACAAGCGAAAAAATGTAAGGCCCTGCACAATACTGTTTTTATAGAGGCCATAGCAATTGCCAGAAGAAAAAAAAGATACTGTTAGTAGATTTAAACACTTCAAGATATATAAAGGCATACACGTAGTACACGCAACTCGAATTCGACTCTTTTGACTTACCTTACGAAACGCTTGTCTCACATTTTTTCGCTCGCTTTTTTTTTTTCCCCATCACAAGACTTTCTTACGATCTTACTTAAATTCATATTCGTTTTCTCTTGGACTTTACGGATGCTGAGGTTCGATATATACTGATTATGAGTGCTGGGGATGATCATCGTCGTGATAACGTTCCCGAGGAGTCTATGGGCTTCGTATAAACTCTTTATGACGATAGACACAGAGATAGACAGAAAGAAAGAAAAATAAAAGCGGACAATAACGCACTGTTCTACCAGAGAGCGATTTCACGATGGTAATTATTCACAGTAACGATTGTCGAATGATGATGTAATGACGAAGGAACGCAGCGATTACGGTCTGACGAGAGAGTCAATCTTCCCCGAGACTGTCCAAGAGAGCGATTCGAAAGGGTCAAGAATTCCAAGTCAATCAGAATTTTGATCACTTTTTTTTTGCAATGTTTATTTTCAATTATAGTCCAAATATACATGTTTACATAATAAATTATATAAAAAGGTGGTATAATTTTGACAAAGAAACGGGTCCTGACAAAATTATGTACATCGGTGGATTCAGTCAGTGTGTCAGGGGAAGTGAGTTTGAAAGATGGCCAGAGAGAATAAGAAAGAAGTAGAGTCGAAATGTGTATGAGAGAAAGATAGTGATACAGAGGGAGAGAGACAAAGAGAGACGCAAAAGGAGATAAAGAAAAGAGAAAGACCACATGTTTAAAATGAAACACCGCAGTCTTCTCTACAGCAAAAACAATACTGTACCATCGTACTTTAGTATGTTCGACAAGTGAGACAATTTAATAAACAAAAAACGTAAGAGCGCACTAAATTAAAAAAGAATAACTGTAAGAGTCGCTGCTGTATCTATCTTATTTATATATATATCACCCGTTAACAATAAATTCATTAACACCCTGCCAATTATCACGAATATTTATGATTCGTTCCAATTAAAATGTATTACATACTCCTTGTCGCATTCGTACGTTCTACGATATAAAAAGAATTTGCTCAATTGAATGAGGAACGGTAACTGACGGTAACACTGACAATAAGGCCCCCAAGTAACAAAGGCAAGTAAAAATCTAATCAATACCTAAAATACTTCAATCATCAACGTCCGTGCACTTTTACGTTAAGTTGTGTTCACAAGGAGATTGGATTGGAAGAGAGTAGGAGCCTGAAGAATACGATAAGAAATCGTAAGTGAGCCAAATGACGACGTCATCAAGGAAAGACATACATGTATATATAGAACATCAAATAAAGTCAGAGTGACCATGAATGAGAGAATGAGAGAGAGAGAGAGAATTTCATTGAGTGACACTACGTGGCTCAAAGATGCGTTTAGGATGTCACAGAGAGTGAGCTTGTAGGTCCCGCTGTACCGGAAGATGGTACAGTTGGGAATATTAGGAGTTTGGACGTTCCCTTAATTAAGAGAACACTTCTAAACATTTCTTTGTTCTTTTGTTTTCATTGTTTAACTAGCATTGATCGAAAACGAGGATCGGGTTGGCGTCAGAATTTCTGTCTCGTTAATCGACAGGGATTAGTATTTCGAAATTAGATATAAAATAAAAGAGAGAAAGAAAATCATGGAACCTAATCCTTGTCTTACTAACGAGAACGAAGATCTCTAATAGAGTAAGATCGCCGATCCTCGTGACGGGCTTATCTAAAAAATATCGTAAACCTAGCTTTTCATTAAGAAACAATTAACTATGACTATAACTTTCATTATTTCTAGATTAAGATTAGAAGCGTAGTATGTTCTTTTTTTTCTCTCTCGTGTTTCTGTCGTGTTTCATGTTCTTTTCTTCTACTGTTTTTGTTCTTGTTGCAGCTCTAACATAACACTGCTGTGCTACGTCTCTAAAGTGTACAAAGTGTTTTCGTGTCTAACGGTGTTCTATATAGTGTGTGTGTGTGTGTGTACGATTCACGTATGATTAGCGTGTGCACGATTATCACGCGTGTCTCGATTAGCGTCTTCTCGTTCAGTCCGCCGGCTCTTGGTTACCTAGAAGAGCCGCATATAGTTTCTCAGTCTGACCGTGATAACGGTCTATGAAATATAATCATCACGCGTCGACAGTATTCGACGGTCACGAGGAAGAGAAAAGACAAGTAAACAAAGACAGATTAGAGTAAATGACCTGGTCAAGCGAACCATGGACGCTTCTTGGGGTTGATTTTTAATCGTCCGTCAAGATGTCGAGTATTCTATTAGTAATTGTTACACGTAATTTTCATTTATTTCTCTCATTCTTTTGCCGTTTATTCATTTGTAGGTCATGGTAAAGTCAAGAGAACGAAGTAGAGATAAGGAGTGAGATTATAAAGAAGTATTAACGAGGATAACGGCGAGGAAGTGGAAACGCGTGGTGACCAAAAGAAATTCCTCGGCGTCGATGCATACTTGACGTCAACGACGCCTTCGTCGTCGGTCTAACTAAAATTGTCTAAATGATGACCGGGTCAAGGCTTACCGGACGCATGCATACGATAACAGGATTCGAGATGCGTCTTTAAGCCTTTCTTGTAAATCTTCTAGGGGGAAGTACGTGAGAGTCATCCTGGTCGTCCGGTAAACCTCGTGTCGCGATATCGTATTTCTATTCGTTCAATGGAAGGCAGTGGGGGGTGGAGCGACTCGCTCACCTGCAGTATCGGCGGATGCAGGTGCAGGTGCAGGAACCGGAGCCGTTGGAGCAGAGTTTCGTACGACTCTTCTCCTTTCCTCCTCCTCGCGTAGCGCAGCCTGCTCGCGAGCTTGTCTCAGCCTGTGTTCCTCCTCTAATTTTAGCCTGAAACAACATGAAAATGGGGTCGGTTAGGATTGGATTCTATTAAATCAGACATTCGCGAAAGAAAAACATTCTGAAGTAGTTTGACCGCCGCTACTTACCGCTCGTGCATCACCGGTGACATCAGCCCCAAGGAAGCCGGTGGCAATATGTCAGCATTGTACCTCAGTCCATAGAGAGGATACGAGGGTAGCCCAGGAAATAGGGGTGGTCTCAGCATTCCACACCTTTCCAAGTACAATTGTTCCTCTAACCTGAAAGCGGAAGTTCAGAACAATAAGTCTTACGAATGTCGCACAAAGGATATCGATAACATCGGTCTATGAAAAGTAAGAACTAGTTACCTATAAGCGTGTTGCAGGTGTGGCGGTGGATAGAGACCATGATGGTAAGGGCTGTAGGCCGCAGGATCCAAGGCAAAGGCCGGAGGAGCATGGGCCGGATGATGCTCGGGCCGATATGGTTGAAAACCAGAACGGGCCAGAAGTTCGGAGGCCGCAGCAGTGACACTGTGTTTATTGGTTTCAGCAGCCCTGGCGGTTGTATAAAGTGAAGGTATCTCTTCCGGTCTACGTTCATGTGTCGAGCGTTCCTGCGGATGACAGAATTGACTCTCATTATTGAAGGATCCAGGATTCACTACCTAACAGCTTAAGTGATGCGACCGTAGACGCTCGAGTAGGTCTTCTACCGGATCCCAGTCTTTTTACATAAAGCCCTATAACGAGAGATGCTGCCGCTTGGCTGGTTTTCACTGCCATGGAATCGTTCAGTCCGTTCGAGGTGGCTGGGAGGTTCGATGAAGAGGAAGAGAGGTAAAGAGACAACCGGGGGAGAGTTTTATTACGATAAAGGCGGACACAGGCCAGGAAAGGGAACGGTGAGAGCCTCAGTCGGGGCTCTTTGATCTCTCGATTATCGCAAGCGAACTATCCTTCCGGTAGAGCGATTTCCTTTTTCATTTCGAAAAGATTGAACTAGGACGTTTTGCGAACCCGCTGACGGACAGTCTACAGGTACGTTCGTATTTTAACTCTTTTAAATAAGCGTACCAGGTTTACATGCAACGACTGCTACGTCATTGCAAGATATCAATGTAATGTTTACCTTTGCAGGAGACGGACCACGGACTAGGGGTGGCGGTGCCCTGTTCTTTGGACTCGCACGAGGTTCTTCCTCTTGGGGCGCAGGTCCTGCTTGCTTTGCCAAATTTCTTAAGGCTGCTGCGAAGCTTCGACTGCTCTGTTGTCCACCAGGACCTGGACCAGGTGTATGTCCCTGCGGTAGGACACCCGAGCTTGGTCTGTGCGATTTGCCAATTGACGTTGGTTGAGCCTTCGTATTGGCTGGTTGGAGACCTGTAACAATAATGACAGATCATTAGGTAATGTCTACGCCACTGCCCTGCTACTATTTTCACACGTTTCTCTAAGGCACAATGGTACTGATTGAAACCTGTCCTAGTCCACGAAGCCGATCAAGAGTGGTAAAGTAGCTTCATAAGCCAGGGTCGTTTCCTCTTTTTTCAAGACACGACGTCGCATCCGGGGTCCTTTTGTCTCAACTGCTCGTGAGGAGGTACGAAGTAGAAAGAATGAAGGGAAGAGCGAGAGAGAAAGAGCAAAGAGAAGAAAGAAAGGTTGAAAGAACGTGGGTGGGAGCTTCTCTTCCCTTCCTCTTTGCGCGAGAAAGCCCTCCGGTTAAAACGAGAAAATAACAGGGAGAGAATGCCAGAGCGCCGTCCTTTTAGTAAGGTTTTCACCCTCCATTCAATCCCTCATCAGGAAAGTGCACGCCTTGGCTGTGATGGAGACCTCCTCTGCTCTACCCCCTAAAGTACTCTGCTCTGGAACACTATTTCTTTTCATTTGTATTCTCTTCCTCAGTCCCTACTGATGCCTTGATACTCCTACACCTACAGCTCATCTACTGGCACTGGTCGCTATCAGCAGTGCAGGACCTTCTTCATCAGATGGCGACCCTAGGCGTTGTTTTCTCTCGTCACATCCGACGACCATGGATCTCGGGTACGTTTCGTTGTCATTGGCGAGAAGGAGAGAAGATTCAAAAAAAAGCAGAGGACTCTGAATAAAAAGGCGAAGTAGCTTCTTCTCGAGTATAGATAATCGGAGGGAGTGAAGTGAGAAGAGATGAAAACAAAAAAAATGTCCTGGAGCATCCGACAGTTTAATTACACTTTTGTAGAAAAATTTAAGTGGCACTGAGCCAACCATCCTCGACCTCGTCGTTGAGAACAGTGGTTGGATGTTCAGTGATAACATTTGAAATACGTGTGTTACTATGATTTTTGGCTAATTTATAAAATTTCACGGAAAACTTCATAATGCTTTTCCACGAGGAGAAGCGACAAGAGGGTTTACTGGCTCCGAAAAAGAAACGGGATCCGGAGAGTTGACTCTGGGGGGATGTTAAGCGGCTTACAGTCTGTAACCATGGTAACGCCGCACCACTAAGACAGGAAACCTCATACCCGACCATCCTGACCCTCGTCGTCGCTTCCCTGTCTACTATCGGCGGCACCCTTCCTTCACGACTGTACTACTACAATCACCCCGGGGGATTACGTCGCTAACACTGTTTTTCTACCAAAGTGTTTTCACCGAGCCGGTCAGCGATAACGCACGATCCCCCAGGCTCGACTAACGAATTTACGGACGCCTTCTTCTTGGACAACGGTCCTGGGAGTCTCTGCGTGAACGCTCGGCTGACTTTCGCAATTTTAGGATTGCGAAAATTCAGAAAGACTAAGGATTCCTTCTTCGTGGCCCCAGGAGTGGTGCGGGACGTTTTTCCGCGGCGCGTATCCCAGTTTCCCCATTTAATGTAAATTCATTTTTCTCCCTTTCTTCGCATTCAGGGCACGTAGCACGTAACACGGGGATACCTTATGGCATTTCGCGTTAGCTTAGGGGTTGATGCCTTAGAGGGTAGTAAGTCGTGCGCGTATCACTATGCGCGAATTCGATGGTCCGGATATAGCCGTGGGCGAAATGGCTGGAAAACGGAGATCTTATAAAATAAAGGGAAACTACCATAGGGGCTGAGTTTCTCGACGGGACGACGGGTTTGGTCCCGTTGGTAGGAGAGACTGCTAAGGGTGAAAAAAAAAAAAGGAATACATTGACGAGTATTTGGAGGGGGTTGGTAGCTCTCCGAAGAGATAAAGGTTCTAGGATACACATTCACGAAACCTACCCTCGTAAAATACTGATCGGAAAATTCAGTACACGGGGTAACATGCTCCAAAGTACTTCAGGGTTATGTAGGGTCTCTTGTTCGTCTTTCAATTTAACCCCAAAAAGTAAGAGGAGAAAAAAAGAAAAAAAAAAACAATCTCGTTCTGTGCAATAGAATATTAAAAATGACAAAAGCTCTACGAAGAAGAAGGCGAATCCTTTCTGACGTCTGACAAGGATGCTGGACGCTTCGTCTAGGTTTTTGTAACGTACTGCAAAAAAAAATCATCCCTCATTCATGCCATATTTTCGTCCCGTGTCAAGCATCTTAAATATTGACGTTCTGAAGTAAGCAGCTTATACAGCGAGTAATCGTAAGATTCTAGTAATATACGTATATAATATTTTGGGAGGTTCCCGTGCCGTGAATACGTAAACGAGAAAAATAAGGGCGGTGAGAAGTCCTAGAATTAACGAGGAGAAAAAAAAAATGCACACTACGAGAACCTTCTGAGCTATCAGGCACTACAGTATAACGAAAGCAATTTTGGATTGTGGAAAAAAAAAAATAAGGAGAAAATCGAAATTTCTGCAATTTTAAAATCCACCGAGAGACGAATACTTGATGACGGTAAGCAAAAGCGTCGTTACGCTTCCCTGTGATTGCTGACGTTATTTTGACGAAGCCGCAGACTCCTTAACGTTACCGACGGCACGACGCCTCGTTAAACTCGCCCTTAATTACTGTACGAGAGTCATAATTCGCCCGTAGAGATACTTTCATTTTTATTCCTTTGCCACGTAGACGACAATCTCTAGGCACGTCGGCAACAACCCCTATTTTTTGTCTACACCATATAACATCTCAATCTCGTGAGCGCGTTACACAAAAGATTTTTTGTCCAGCCTCCCAGGCACATTCCACATGGCTCCTTAACGTCACACAGACGCCATTGGAATATTGATCGACACAAGATCAAGTTAATTCGACGTCTACCCCGGTGGAAAATAGGAAAACGAGCGGTGGACTGTACGGAGCAAGGAGGGTTGAAGTGACGGCTAAAAACGTAAAAGTCACCCTCGTCGCGGAGCTCGATAATTTGATGAGGCCGCTAAGCCGGCGTTTACGTGATTCGATAAGCCGTCGTTTTATTGCGAGGGTTGAACGAGGTTGCCAGATACTAAGGAGGTGGACGACGTTAACCTGAGCACCCCAAGGGTGAAGTTGACAAATAAAGAAAAGAAAAAAATCGCGACTACCCTTCCGTTCGTCGCTGCGTAACGAGGGTGAACCCGATAACTGCGCCACGAGTCTTTATGCTAGTCGCAATCCGGAGCCTCGTCGACCTTTTTGGATTTACGGTCTTGACTCGGTCGCGGGCAGAGTCGAGCTCGAGCGAAAGTCGACTCCGGGTTGTGAAAAATCAATGGGCGGAAGTCGAGCCGCGAGTGCGAGCGCACGGATGAGAGCGAGAGGGTGGCAGAGCCATGGTGGTGCGAGGGAGGGGAAGGATGTTGGGAGGGATGAGAGGGTTGGTAGAGACGGATGAGGGAATACCAGTGAGAGATCAGAGGAAGAGTCAATTTGTGTTGGAGAGTCCCAACCCCCAGGCTATACCTACTGGTGCAACCCCTAACAGAGAGAGACGGAGAGAGAGTCGTCTGGCTCCGGGATAGCAAAGTATTATCGGGTTTTGCTGCTGATTTCACTCCCGCTACTATGGTGCTCCATAGTATATTTCATAGTACTCGAAATATTCACCAGAGTACGCCAACTGCAGAAAAATACATTCACGTGACTCGGGCTACTGATATATAGGCGTCCTATTCCTTTTATATTTTCATGCCAAATTGAAGAGTGGCTCTGCCAACCCACCCTTGGACCTTGTGAACTTTCCGATACAATTTTGGGAAGGGTAGAGAAACTTTCAAGTGCGAGATCAAGAGAAAATGGTTCACGGAGCAGAGAATCGAATAGGGATATACAGATATAGCACAACGTTTGGTGCTTGGTATCACGCGGTATCTTGAAATTCTATGGGGATGTCGGCGTTCCGATAGGTAGGGATACGATGAAACGACCCCTAAGAGATCCACGGTTATATAAAAGCGTGACTAGAACCAGAGAGGGCTTTGCCTGGCTACCAGGCTTGGACCTTACGAGTCCCTTGATATTTGCCAGGCGTCCCACCCCTCCTTTCTTCCATATCTCCCTCTCCAACCCCCCACCTGGTCCCATTGAATCACCATATAAACGACTCGAAGCCTGCGAACTCACCCAGACTCAACCCTCTTCTTGATCCGCCCTAACCTCAGATATACGTTTCATTTTAGTAGGGCCGTCCCCGAATGTCAAGCCATGGGCGTCCGCCCTTTCTCTCTTCTGTTCCTACCCCCCCCCCCTCTCACCAGTCTTCCTTCTACACCATTCCACCACTCCCTTTTTACCCGCAATTTTGGAAATTTAATCTATGAGGAACAAAGTTCTCTCTCTCTCTTTTTCCATACTCCTATACTCTGGTTAGTATAGCAATATTCTACTCTGGTATACAATGGAACGTTCTGCGAATACTTTTTACCTACCTGAGTACCCCGGCCTGCAATTATTTATTCTCCAGAGTTTAATCCGGGAGGATTACCCTGGATTCCCACGTATTACTGTATCAGAAATAACCAGGAGAATTGGGAGCGGGTTTGTGGACGGTGAATTGGGGAGGGGGTGAGAATTTCCTAAAAGCGGATTTACCTTCATTAAACTCTCTATCCCTTCTTCTTCTTCTTCTTCTTCTCATTCAGAAGCCATAGGCAATTTACCTAGATGGTGTCTGTATAATTTGTTTTGTCTGTTTTCTTTCCGTTCTCGAATCCCTAAAGAATCTAGATATTACGCCACTGTACACCCAACCCTCACGACAATGAGAGAGCGCCAGGAACCCCTGAAGGGTGCCAGTGGGATTTCACGTCGGCGCCATTCGTTCGTAAGGCGCTTTGGAATTTCCATATTAATTCGTTAGATCGCAAAACGTGACGGGAATCCACAATTTAATAACGTTTTGTCCCCTTGAGCCGTACGGCAACCCGCTATTTGCACCCCCTACCAAAGAGAGCGACCTTTGTTGGACAGGGAAAGAGGAATTCGCTGGGTACGCGCGTGTACAACGAAGCTTGAAAACAAAAGAAAAAAGAAAACGAACGAAACCAATAGAACAGAGGGATGCAAATGGAAAAAAGTTATAAAAAAAGAAAGGGATGAAATCGAGTAGGATCACGATCTCGAGAGGGATAAAAATAAAATATTTACTACAGAGGAATTATTCTATCAAAAATCCAACATGGCTGCCCTCGCTAGGACCATCCCGTTGCCTTCCATAGATCAGAGAACCTCGACCACAGTCCGTTATAGACAGACAGGTTTGAGACGCACAAGCAATAAGGGAGGTTGGAAAAATAAATAAAGCCAAAAAAACGAGAGCACTGAAGCCGGCAATTTTTAGCGCGACTAACGTCCTCGACGTCCGGATACGATATCAAGCCGTCGTATATCAGAACACGAACGTATAAATTTCACGAAAAGTGAAAGAGAGAGAGAGAGAGAGAGAGAGAGAGAGAGAGAGAGAGAGAGAGAGAGAGAGAGAGAGAGAGAGAGAGAGA
>JARQTG010000322.1:0-11813 GCA_030142615.1 Syrista parreyssii
GAAAAATCTGCACGTGAAGGGAACATGGATTTCTCAACGTTAAACAAGATTGCTCGTTTGCATGATTTTCTTCCTATAAAAAAATTAGTTGAACTGGAATCTCAAAAGGAATATAAGATTACTAGAATGAGAAAGGTTCAAACTAAATACGGAGTAAGGCCGATCCTCGATATAGAAAATACTTTTTCAACGTTTCCACTAGCAAGGATGGCAAAAGCTATGAAGGACGATGAGAATCTTTTCAAAGAGATGACGCAGGCTTGTGTGGAGAATCGAGTCCACATGCGCTATATAGGTGGAAAGTATAACCAGATTGAATTTCGTTATATGTAAACGTTTGTACGCATGAGTCAAATAAACAGGTTATTACTATGTATTAATCTTAAATAAATATACGTACAACTTATTATTACATCTTCATACCATCTCTTTATTCATTATCAAACAAAAAAAATACATTCTTTATTCCAATAACCAATTCTTTAACAATTTAACGTTTTCAGTTGAACAATTAAAATGTGAAAAATGGTGATTAGTACATCGTGTAAACGAGTTTTCCCGCAATTTTTACAGCGAAGCGCAACCTAGATCTCCCAGATGCGCGATATGCTCCAATCGTCCAATGAAATCTTTCAACCAAATTTTCTTCTCTAGTCCTTTTACATAGATTTTAGATGCATTTTGTAAGATGACCTGAAGAATGTTTTTAGTTTGGTTGTAAGCAATGTCCACAGCGCTCCAGGATATACTATGAAAATTACGTTCTAACCACAAGTTCATGCTTTTGTATTTAGCCGGTAGATGCTTCCATGGACAACGTGGATGAAAGAAAAACGTTGCAGGCTCGAAGAAATTGTTATCGGCTCCAATCACAAAGTGCTCCTTCAGCACAAACTGGTTCAAGGGTTTCTTGAAACCTTGTTTGTCTACGATGAATTCCATTTTGATGAATTGCGTTGACAGAGACAGATATTGTTCCTAACAGGCTTCCGAGGGCAGTACCTGAGCCGTTAGCCATACCTGCCCCGCCACTGGGGCCCTAAACCCCGTCGCGGCTAGCTTGTACAAGCCGGGATCGACACGTTCGATCAAGACGCCTCCCTTAGAAGTACCAATAACTTTGGTGAAGCCGCCAGACTTCTAGCATGACGGATATTGTATATCCTCCGTCTTCTGACTACCCATCGTTTCGGTGGGCACGTAGAACTTTTTGTTCTTTTTGAAGCACGCCTTCCTTACGCGGAAGGTCGTCCTCTTCCCAAATGCATTGGTCCATAACACACTGCCACCTCGAGTCCGACACCACGTACGGGTCAGCCCCCCTCCGAGAAGGGAGGTGGCTTGGAGCCCGTACCCCGAGGCAATACTTTCGCAAAAATTATTGCTTTCGCAGCCCCTTTGGTTCACACGTTCCGTACTACGACGCTTCTGTCGGGGGTTTCAGACATACCAATTCTGTGCGTTGGTGAACACTTACGTCAGGGTACGCAGGGCCCGTAAGCACTCCCTGTACTTTAAACGGACGAGTCCGCCAAAGCCCCCTACGGGACGTTGACAGAGACTATCGCAGTCCTTTTATACCAATTTTTTCACCCCGCCACTGATCGGATTATATTCGATCGTGCAGAATCAGACAAAACGCCGATATCTCGATAGGAAAATTTGTATCCGCCTCAAATTACAGACGAATATCGACTGGTCCAAATTTGAGTGACCCGTTTTGCTTGGAGCAATCGATGACAATTAGTGGACCATAGGCGAGAAAATCACTCTTCCTCAGTATGGGCTGAGGCTCTTTGCCGTAATAAGTAGCTTGAAAGTTTACATACATCTCGTACAGCAGATCAAACTGATTAAGATCAATGTCAAGGTTTAGGTTTCCATAGAGGTAGCATTGCGAATTCAAGAAGAGTTTAACATCTCTGACGTTGTAATGGTCAAACTGACTGTCATTCTTATTTTTATCATTCTTTCTGCTGGTTTGGAATCCCAATATGACGTATCGAGGTTTTTCAAGTTGACTGAACGTCTTGACAGTCCACACGTGTTTCGAAGTGGTGAGAAGCAGAGGGTACTCGTACAGTTCCCAGGTGCGGAAGCTCTTAGGGATGGGTGCATCTTTCTCGATGAATCTCAGCAGTTCTACCTTTCGTCGATCCGACACCTTTACGTACGGTATGAGCCATCTCAATTTTGAATTACGACTTTGCATTCTTCCGGAGCAGTTTGTACTATTGCATTGACGTCGCTCTTTGCTCTCGTCAGAATCAACTCGTGCTTAGTGTTAACGACGATCTTGCGATAATCTTCGGCAAAGCCTAGTATCATACTTAGCGGTATGGATAGGTCGCAGTAACCATCTGCATCGGTAAATTTCTCTCCTTCCGTCCAACCAGCGTTACCCATCAACGAGCGTTGACCAGGAGTCAGGGAAACGTAACCCTTCATGAGGCTCGTGAAACCAACGTTCTTATTTCGATCGATCACTATACCATTCATCTCGTAGCGAATCTCTTCGAAGAGATGACAAATGCCGTTATTGACCAGAATGGTGTTCGTAGCCGCTGTGAAACCATCTTCCTTGATGAGCTTTCCATACACGTGCAGCGAAGTTCTGCTGGGTAATAAGCAAAGGTCTTGATGTTGAACGGAGATTCGAATCTCGTCGCTGTTGTTGAACGTTGGCCAGGCGTAAGGATGATGTGCGTGCGTTTTATAGTGCGCTATAGATTCATCGAACATGATAGGTGTACGAATGTTTAACGTTTCCTCTTCCATGGCAAACTCGGTACACAATAGACGAAGAGAATGCAGCAGAATGAGCATTTCACTTTCGCCTTCCGACGGGTGTGACCTTGAGTCCCAGATTTTTTAGAAATAATACGTTTTGACGTGTGAGCGCTTTGAGAAGCGGTCAACGACTGATTCCTTTTCGGCATACCGGTTTACTATTATAACCACTGCCAATCTTTCTATTATATACGATTCTTGGTAGCGATCGGTAGGTAAATGACGTGCGATGGCACCTCTATGATCTTGTATCCGGGTGGTACGACTGGGAAGAACTGGTGTATGGTGTGCACTTTACGTTCGTTCATATAAGCACCCGTAGTGACGTTGCATTCGATTCGCAGAGCGTTCACCCTGAGAATGGCTACTGGTACGTCGGACGTATGCAATTTATTAGCTTTCAGAACGCGATGAGTAAAGCCCAGCAAGCGGCCTATGGAATCATCAGGTCGAAAGTCGACATTACGGTTACACTTAATTTCGCTGCACAAAGTATTATTGCTAAGCTTAATGTGAATGACGATAGTCTTATCCGTCAACGCGCTCTGTACGTAGTTCTCGATATCCTCTATCTCGTAGTTACCAGTAGATATAGTGATAACTTCATCTCTACGTACAGCTTATTGTGATCAATGTCCACATTGGGAATCGAATTGAAGATTAGCAGTTCGATGAGTCCCAGAGCGTAATTTTTGTATGGTGAAAACTCGGTAGGAGGAAAGTATTGGGCTTCGAGTATGGAGGAGGTGCCTGATAAGGTTAACGTGAAGAAATTTTCCATGATCGCAAACGTTCGACTGACGTTGTAGAACTACGTAGTGCGTTTATATAGAAGATACTTGTTCTTACGATTTAGCTGTCCACACAGAAACTTTAGACACACTGTCCGCATGCGAAAGTATCGTACTCCTGATATTGCTTGTAATTGTAATTTACACTACCAACATTGAATACCTCGGATATTCAATGAGATCTAGCGGAGGTCGAAAATTGCCGAAACTGTCGAAATAAATGACTCGATCGTTCATCTTATTGTACGCGACCCAGTGTGTTCCAGAACTATCCTCGTCATTCAGATTGATGATTGCCAATTCACACTTGTACGGTCCTTCTTTAAGCATGGCGTTTCACATGAAGATTCCACGAAAAAGTGGAATCTTCATGATCTTCGCGTACTTTACCAGACCCGCATCGGTTAACGCTCGGCGTGCTAGTCTCACTTCAAGTTTTTTGGCTTCAGATGAAGGCCTAATCCTTTTATGTAAGGTCTCAAGTACAGTCCCTTTCCCAGTGCAATGGTTTCACAAAATCAAACGAGTGAAGGACAAAATCCTACGAGTGAAGGAGAAAAAAGAGGTCAAGAAACATGGCGAATTACTCCCAAACAGTATACGTGCAGTGTTTTGCGGACCATCCAACTACGGCAAAACGAATGCATTACTCGCTCTCATAACTCATCCTAACGGGTTGAAATTCGAAAATGTTTACGTATATTCAAAATCATTGCATCAACCAAAGTACAAGTTTTTAGAGCGTTTACTCGAATACGTGGATAGTGTCGAGTACTTCCCTTTGCGGAACACGACCAAGTGCTGCCACCAAACGAGGCACGTCGAAACTCGATAATTATTTACGACGACATAGCTTGCGAGAAGCAAAATAACATCAGTGACTTCTTCAGCATGGGGCGGCACAGGGATGTTGATTGTTTCTATCTCGCGATAATGCTAATCTGCTGGTGCTCTTTAAGCAGGATGAAATGAATCTCAAACATGTGTACGGTGACCATGTAAACACTGATATGACTTACGCACAGTTTAAAGATCTATGTTCGGCATGCTGGAACACTGATAAGTATTGGTTTCTCCTAATCGACAAGGACAGCGAACTCGATGGAGGTAGATACAGAAAAGGGTTCGATTGCTTCGTGAACGTAAATGGATGAACATTGAAAAAACGAATGCAGTAGCGTTTCGGATTCAGCAACGGCAACATGCAACGCAGAAAACTTCAGGAGCAAAAAGATATTTTACGTCAAATCGCTAAAGCCAGCGATGCGATTCGCAGAAAACATAGAATGATAAAAACGGGTAGAGAGAACGTCGAGCAAACGATGAGTGAGGTGTTGGAACGGGTAGTGACTCTACTGCAGAAACTAGTAAATGCGTCTCAGCCGGAAGGTAATTACGAGATTAAGGATTAAGATTAAGAAGGAGGAGAAAGAGGAGAAGAAGGAGAAGGAGGAGAAAGAGGAGAAGGAGGAGAAGGAGAAGGAGAAGGAAAGAAGGTGGCGGCGGCGGCCAGGTTGAAGAAGAAACAGCTAACGATGATTTAGATTTACCCGTTAATCAGATCGATCCTATGCAACAGTACCTCGATATGTTGCTATCTAATCAAGGATAGCATCTGGATACCGCCTATGGCGTGCGTAAACTCTGAAAGAACAAATAGATGGTCGACGATTCGCCTATCAGTTTTGAGAGTGATCGAATCCATACAGGCGATACGAGTTACTTGAAAACTACAGGTTTGTTGAACTCTTGTTCATGAAGGTCCCTAACAAAACTACTGTAACCCAGGATGACTTGGACAATTACAAAACTATTATTGTACTGAGAAAAATGAACGGCTCTGTCGACCATATATCTGGCTACCAGAGCTATATTGGAGTCTGCCGGCACAACAGAGTTACTGTCTAGTTCCAACAGCTGAACCCTTCTGCTTTACGTCGTCCGCTTGCAGTAGCGAAACGATATAGTTGTGGGAACTTAACGATGGCTAACTTCGAGCAACCATGCCATATTCAACTTATATTTTCATAAATAGTTTTAATAAATATATTGAGGAAAGCGGTTATTAACAGGTAACGTATCTACATTCGATGATGGTAAGATAAATATTTAGTTATTGTTAATAAGTTTCTGTGTAGCCAACAAAACATATAATAATAATTTATAATTTTTTATTGGCTGAAAAACATTTTTTAAAGATAACTAAATACGTATTTCAACTCAATCAAATGTAGATATCAAAAGTAACATGGAATTAATTATTTTTTCAGATTACATTATTTCTAAGAGAATAAGCACAAAACGCGATTAAAAAATCCGTTATTATTCCTGGCTTACAACCTACTTTACAAGTTTTCTTATAAGTAAGACCGTAATATAATATAATCTTTTTTTGGCGTTTTTATGACGCTCAAGGGGCGAGGACATAACAAATTCTTGTCACTAATTATGCTACGTATCTTCGATGTATTGAGCACTTCATACGCATAGACGTGCAAGTTGAAAATTGTTTCCAAACTTTTACAATAAAATGAACGGCATTCTTATACATAAATATGTAGTTAATTATGACGAATCGAGGTCCGCCGTCATTTCCATCGATAGAAAGAACCATATCAGGCTTATATGTATTGCCATTTTGCTCGATCCATTAAAGCACATCGACTTTTTCATTCAATACCTTCACGTTCTTTTCCAAAGAACTATCGAATGTGTTTGGTAAATCTTTCAATACGATGTGCGTCGAAGATCAAAACTTTTCAGCTTGAGTGAAGATTTTATTCGTATAAAACTGATATGCAAGTTTCAACTGGAGCTTAGTTGCGATAGTTTTGCATAGATTTACTGTCGAGTTTGACGAAATTGCTATTTGTTTTGATTCCTTGTGTTTCGCCTCGAAACGCATGGCCCACAGATTGACCAACGGTTCACATTCCAACATGGCAGTCCCATAATGTACCAGGAGATGGTCTTTCAATCGTAAATTTCTTTTCAGAACTTTCAGCACCAATCTTGTTCTGTGTTCTTTCACTAGTGATCTCAAAAGGTCACTACACCCTGGTTGAATACGCGTCGTAGTTACAAGAGCGACGATCTGGCGTAAAATAGAGTACACCTGCCATACTGGATCACCAGGAGGAATTAAATGACCAACAAGCAGTCCGAAATGTGAAACAAAAGTAGACATTTCAGCAGCAGACATTTTTATAGTGCCATTATTGAGATGGCTAATATCTAATATCTGAGGTGGGACGTTACTGCAATCAGTCATGCCATAGTCGTGAAGCTCCGTATTAATGTTTAATTCTTCCACAGTAAATAACTTTACTCCAGAAGTATAATGCTTTATTATTAAAACCATGTCCAACGTGCACACGCCTTCGAGAATATCATGCATTAAATCAACCGAAAAGTTTTCAGTTACATGGAAATCAGATAAACTGTAAAAAATACAACTACCCTTAAGCCCTGTACGAGAAAGATCGTCTAACTGCTAACAGCTTAAAATAAACTGTAGTCGTGCCCTTTGACAAATCAAGAGACACTCCCTCAGTTTCGAGAAATGTAAGTTCATCAATCAACGTTCGAAATACCGCGAAATTCCTAAATCCTTCTCTGTCTTTCGAGTAAAAGAGAAGAGCATATAACATCGATGACAGGGAGGACTGATATTCTGGTGGGAAACAAGACAGTGAAATATATACACCACCGAGCTTATTAGTTCCTGCGTGACTACCGAGAGCATTACCAGTTTCATAATCATCGAAGAAAAGGAATAGTGGGAAAACTTGATGTGATTTGAAATTTTTAATCTTGCGGCACCACAATTTACTTTGCATACAATTTCAAATAACGATCTTTTCATTCTCTAGTTTCTTTTTATATGAAAAAACGCGATCATACACGTCAGGCTGCTCAAACATTTTTTTCAGCATCAATCTAAGCGGAAATAACATTGCTGTAGCGTTACAGGAATTTTTTTTTTTTTCGCCATCATGGGTTTGCTTGACTTTGCCGAAAATTGTGCCAACTGAAAACTCAATGAGTGGAATGAAATCTCCTGTCCTATTGAGAGCTTCTATGCGCTTGTGTTCTGTGCATAAATCCTCTAAAACTTTCTCGAATGATTTGAACATATGATCAACGCCTGCTAAAACTTCGCCGGAACTTGCGTTATCATAATGAGCACTGTTGACTTCTTCCCGCATATAATTCAGTCCACCGTGAACTATTTCTTTCATTGAATCAAAGAAATGTTGAATTTGAGTGCGAGAACACGAAGAACTATATAATTCTGCGCTTTTATCGAGTATTTTCTTCCGCAAATTACTCTCCATTTTCTGAGTATGAATTCCACTTTTTTTTTTGCTATAACCCGGAAAAAAGGGACTTGACGATTTTTCGTTTAAAATTTCACAGCCTTTCTGATCCTGTAACGATGTCTAAGCAAGTATTATGCCCCTAACTAGATGAGAAACTTCTTCACAAGAAAATGTAGAAGAATTGTGCACAGCATTACTTTCTGTCAAATCTAACTCAGCATGTCCCATGCGCCAATACCTTTCCAATAAGTAATAAGTACTATAAAAACGAGAGCATAATTCCTCGGCGCAATTGTGCTTGTTACTTGCGTCGAATTCGTGTTCGACTTTAAAGTGTTCTCGTAAGGTATTTGCAGGATACACCGTCTTACACACGTAGCAAGTAGGCATTATAAATAATATGAACTCTGCAATATAATAAAATTATCAATCTGTTTTTTAAGAACTGTTTTGTCGAAGTTGTACCAGAAATTTAGAGACATACGGTATGATTTTATCAGATTCCTCCTCAATTCCATAAACACGACGATGAATAACCGTCCAAGGGATTAGAGCGTTCGGTGGATACTCCAATTGTAGGCTGTAGAAGTTTTTAAAAGCAACGTCGATTGCGTGCAGAGGTGACGCAACTTCGTATCTCATGTCATTGATGCACACATAAGACTCCGTAATTCCTCAGAGTGACTTTCCTACAATAACAGCTAAGGGCTGTTCGCATCCTTTGCACTTCAATATTTTTCGACGCCGCCTGCTGAGTTTTTCTTCTACATCTTCAATAGTCTGAAAAAATGAATCAATATAATTAGATAATACAAGAATTAAACATTCATAACTTTGATCAGATAAAAGAAGTTAGCATACTTTCGCATAACGAAAAAATCGGCCTGCGCTTCACTTTTGCTGGGACGTTGAGATCTTTCGAGAATTTTCGTTGCCGACGGAGGTGGGAAGAACAATGGGAGCAATTGGAGTACCGCCGCATAGTTCGAATCTATATAGAAACATGAAGATTGATTTTTGTTTCGCAAGAATCAACAACAAATGTTAAAAGCATCCACTTCCAAACTTACATGTACCGCGGTTACAATCCTGATTATTTTGCTCAATCTGCTTGATTAAAATTTTAGCTTCACTATCGAGAACTCGTTTCTTTGATTTGCAGAAGGTCAGAATTTCGTTCTCCACCGTCAAGTACTGTGAATCGAGTAAATTTGCCTTTTCCGGGTAAAGCGTCGCAAAATCGAGTTCGATCTAAATGAAAATGATGATATATCACGAAAATGATTCAGCTAAACATTGTCAGTCAAGCATTAAAGTCAATGGTAATGCAATTTTCGGTAACCACTTAATTATGCATACCAGGGTCACTCCGTTTTCCGAATCCTTGAAAGCGGGGTAATTAGCAATATAAGTTTCGCTCGAAATATCCTTCGTTAAATATAGTTGTTTTATTCTTTCTCTCGATGTATCTCCCCAATACTTTTCCACTGTAGACCAAGGATCTACTGAATTCTTCAGCCACTATACTTTTCTTTCATAATCGTCAGTACAGCAATCTACAAAAAATGTATATTATAAATAACATCACCAGTATCTACCTAACTTTTTCAGATGTCTGAAAGTTTATCGAAAAACATTAATTTACCAGCAGTTGTAAAATCTTCCCGAAAACCCAGTTGGACAGGTTCAGAACAATCTGTAGATTTTCGTTTTGTCCCTCGAAGGCTATTGGTGACCTTTGACAGGAGAAGGAACGAGCGATGAGTATTATATCTGTCATATAGTTTTTCCTTGGCGCACACCTTCTGTCTTGTGACAATGTCCATATAATACGGCACGTAATAGCTGTAAATATCCTTTGTTGGAAACGTTAGCTTGATCATAACCGATAACGCTTCAAGTCGTTCTGGTGTTAAGCTGAAACAAAGTAATATCAATTTTGTTATTCACTATATTAGTAATTATTTAAGGTATTCTCCACCAAAGTCGCCACTACTGTTTTACCCTCTTTGATCTGTTTCATAATTATAGGATTGAAAAAAAAACCATTTCCGAAACGAGTGAATTACAAAATTAGAAAAAATTCACAAACAGTCCCTTTAAGTAGTACTACTATGTGACCAATTCTGGAACAGATCCGCGAGGGTTAAAAAGTGCTTCGTGTATGGCTTTGAACATATATACCATAAATATAAGGCAAAAAACCTGGCATTGACCATGTAAAGTTGTCTAAGAATATTAGGCATAACGAATAAAAAGAAATTCAGTTGGAGAAAAAATTATTATATATTCTGTGTACTTCCCGATTGGGCTGACGAAAATTCTGTATTCCAAAGGCTCATAAATGTAGCCTGTGGCCCAACTTTGGGAGTTATTTTTTTTAATAAGATCTGGCGTGGAAACAGAGAACAATAGGCTATCAACTTCCTCTTCTAAAATCATTAAAAATACGAAAAAAAAAAAAACGAAAGAAGAAAGCAGTATAGCGACAGAGAAAATTTTAAGGTTAGGAAGAATGGCTAGCGTCAATCACATACATCACTGTTAATTAATTTATGACTTATCTTCAAATTTACTCTGCCAGTTCTGCAACCCCCACGCCTGCAGTTTACTTTTCACTCACTCATCCATTGACGAAAAATTAACTCAATGATCGTAGAAAATCAGAATGCCGCACGTATCGATGCCGATCGTCGTCGCGCATGAATCTAGCGTACGCGTCGCTCTCTCAACCGGGCGTGTAGCTCCTGCACCGGTACGTATAGCTCCCATAGCTATACTGGGATTCTTACTGCACCCGACTAACGAAATTTCTCCAGGAACAAAAGCATTTCGTTCTGAGTAATTCGTCGCATGGTTGTAGTAACGAATACATGGCCCACAAAACGGTATTGCTGTAATAGAAATACGCGTTGCTTATGCAACTGTATTCGTTGCTATAATAAGAAATATGGCTGTAGCAATACTTCGTTTTCTTGTCAGAACCGTTCATTTTTCTCAGTGCAGCAATGATATAACGCGGTACGATACCTTTACCCGTTGCAGAGGGCTTATCGATCAGTTTTGCAATAATTTTTTTAAACTTATAACTATTGTTTATGCGAATGTCACCACGAGGATTATAGTACTTTCTGTGCGCATTCGTTGTCACGATAATGTTTTTGTAATTATCAAAATCATCTTGCTCATATGAGTCTCGTCGGGCATCTTCTTAAACAAGAGTTCGATCAAATCGATAGTTTTCGGATAACTCGTATCGCCTATATGAATTCGATCGCCTTCAAAACTTATAGGCGAATCGCCAATCATCAACCCGATAGAGAGTTTACGCACACCATGGACGATATCTAGATCTTTATTATCCCGATTCGATAACATCTCGAGATACTGTTGCAGAGGATCGGGTGGTTCTGTAGGTAAATCTGCATCGTCGTCGTTATCATCTGGTTGCACTTCAATGTCATGATCGCTAACTTCTTCGGGAGAATCATTTTCTACCGACTTGAAGGATTCATCAACCGTTTTAAACGTATCGTCGACGTTTGCGCCTTGCTTCATCTCATCTTTGATTTCATCCTTAATCTCATCTTTAATACGATTAAGTTTTGGTTCGGATACATTCACTAGTTTCTGCAATGGAGTCACTACCGGCTTGAAGACCTCGCTCATCGTCTGCTCGACATTCTCTTTATCCGAGTTTATGATTCTATGCTCTCTGTGAATCGCGTCGCTGGCTTTAGCGATTTGACGTAACACGTCTTTTTGCTCCTGAAGTTTTATCCGTCGCATGTTGACGCTGCTATATCCAAAACGCTACTGCATTCATTTTTCTGAATGATCAATCATTTATGCTCACGAAGCAATCGAATCCTTTTCTGTATCTACCTCCGTCGAGCTCGCTGTCCTTGTC